>JAWZYV010004195.1:0-600000 GCA_038373885.1 Cheiracanthium punctorium
TTTTATAGGAATTGACTTATTGACTTATTGACTGATTGTTTCTGATATAATAGATTATACAATTTAAAGTATTTATGCAACTGTAACTGTGTGTCTCTGACTAACGGTATAGGAAATAGCCATTGGGCACCGTTAGTACTGGACACCCTGATATTATACCGTAATAGTAGATTTTTTTAATTCTTCCTGTATTCGAAGTACAACTAGAAAGAATTATTAAGAAAGCTTGATATTTCTGTTAATTTGTTAATAGTTACATGTTTTATAAAGAGAACAAATTATAGTATATATTTGCACGAAGTTTTTTTTTCCTATGCTCTAGTTTAGATTCAGCTAGATCTGTTCTTATTAATTTTAGACTATTTAAATTAATTGTTTGAATCTTATATTTAATAGGTTTCCAAACACATGGATAACTGTAATTTCGATTGATGTAATTTAAATTCTTGGATGGGATAACAATACATTTGGAATTTAAAAGGAGTTTTAAAATAAGCTACAATTAAAACAAGCCTTTTAAACGTAATTGATAAACACCGACGTACTTTCTGGCAAACCTGCACAGTTTCTCTTTTAGCTTTAACCAGGAAATAAATTTACGAAAAGGACATTGTTTGAAGAATAAAAGTTCTATATTTTAATAGAGAATGAGATAATGCATCCACCCAGCAGTGAATCTAAATTATTGCTATACTTAAGTTAATTCCAATTTAATATTTGCAGCAAGAAACCTCAGTATAATAAAAGCGAATAAATCAACTTGTGTGGTCTGGATGAAAAGAAAATATTCAAGATTTTACTACTGCTTGACCTTTTCTTCCAACGAACGTTCATTTCTTTCTACATTGCCATTCATTTAGTAAGCAAATAGTCAGGAATTAAACTTGGAGGCATATTTTAAGGCTTCGAGCTCATAATATATAAAATTATTGCGTCTCATTTGTACAAAGGGCATTCCATAAAAACTGATATTTTTTTACGTAGTGGCAACACCGCGAAACTAAAAAATAGAAGTGCAGGCGATTTTTTCAAACTGTTAACTGTACGTTTATACAAAATTATAAACGAAGCAGACGATTTTATTTTCCTAGTTCAGTGCTTGTTTAAAGAACTGTTTTATTTGCCCTACAGAAATGGAAATGAGTGATTCAGAGTTAAAAAACGAAATGCGTTGTGCTCGCCCGCATGTCGCTACTTCTGTTCAGCAATATCTTAGTAAATGCAATATTAAAATCCTGCCACATCACCTTTACAGTCCAGATCTCGCACCATGCGATTTCTGGCTCTTTCCGACGTTGAAGGAGAAGCTCCGTGGCAGAAAGTTTAACACAGATTCTGAAGTTATTGCAGCAGTGGAGGGTTCTTTGAAGCAGCGTCCAGAAAAGGGCTTCTCTACTTGTTTTGAAAAGTTTGTTGAACGATGGGACCGTCGCATATCATCTGACGGAAGGTATTTTGAAAAAGAATGATGCATTTTTTGCTGTAAATATATTTCTTGATTTTTTGTTATTTTACTCTCAATTTTTATGGAATGCCCTTTGTATAAATGACTTTTTCCTTTTTTCTGTTGTGAACAGCGGGCACTTGCCGTTAAGCATTGGATTTAAACTACGAGATGCGTGTGCAGAACATGTAATAATTTCTATTTTATGGTAGTTTAAGTGGTAATGTCTAAAAAGAGTACGAAAAATGAATTTTCTCAAACATGAATTCTGCGTTACGGTGGATACTCTGAATCCTACGATGCCCTATACTGATTTACATTTTCTCTAACGAAATCGAAGTAATATTTCTAACGTTTTCATATTTCTTGCATGTAAACAGTAATGGAACCCACTTTGGATCTTCTTAAACACCTGCAGTGCCGACAAAAAAACTGTCGAATTTTAATTTGGAAGTAATAAATGCTGACAGTTAAATTGTGTGCCAAAAACTATTTGCATGTTTTTATGGAAAGGCGAGTCAGGGTATTGATCATGTGATTAGTTCATAATGCTGGGAGGGTTTTTTTTTTGGAGAATGCAAATTTGAATCCAGTCAAGGTAAACCTGCAATAGTCAGGAAATTTTTATTTTTAACTGAAAAGTTAAAAAAATTGCAAATTTTTGCTAAAAAGGAGGAAAATCTTGAAATGGGATTTGGAAAATTATCTGAAGTCTAAATTTATAAATAATTTTTCATTTGTCGTATATCTGCAATGCTGCAAACATGACTGAATATAAATGCGCAGAAGTAGCGGATACGCACACAGATTTTTTATGTGGGAGGGCAGGCAGATCTAGTTTAAAAAGAAAAAGCAATTGATTGCTTTAAGGTAGCATTTCGCTGTATTGCAAATTTTATTTAGGTTACATATATCTTTTATTCTTTCTTTTTTTTAAACCAGACTGTCCGAGAAAAATATTTCCGTTTCCACCTCTGTTGCGCACCTATATCATGTCATTTTTATTTTTTCGACAGAAATCTCGCCAATGTAAAATTAATGTTAACCTGAAGAAATTGGGTATTCCGCGTACTGTGATGAAATCATGCACTAGAAATACTGCGTTAAACTTATTTTTGAAATAGTTTTTATCCAAGGTATCATACAACTAGCTTGCTCTAAAAGCTTACGCTACTCTAGACCTTTGGGCATCACATTTTTGAAATAGTTTTTATCCAAGGTATCATACAACTAGCTTGCTCTAAAAGCTTACGCTACTCTAGACCTTTGGGCATCACATCAAACTATCAGCTTTAAAGCTTTAATTAGACAGTAATATACTCTATTAGACTGGAATGCTCTTAATTCAAAACGTTATTTTGATAATTATGCATGATAAGCGTCATTAAAAAAGAAAGCTTACATTCCAATTTACAAATAATGTCTTTTAATTATCATCGTGCTCTTGTGTATAAAATTATTTAATTAATTTAAATGAGAATATACTTTAAATGATAAATACAACCAATTACTAAAACTATTGTTTAATATTAGCACTTCACTCCTGAACATAAACTAGTAACATATAAACAGACAACTATAACATTTTATGAAATATTTTATTTCCTTGTCAAAACTATGCAACGTAAAACGGAACTACCTGTAATACTCATTCGCTTAATTAAATGTATAATTATTTTAGAAAAAAAAATCTAAATTTCCTACCGTTTACATTTGTATAGGATGCCCTGCAGACAAATCATTAGTATAGTGCTAAACATGGAGAACATTTATAAGATATTTATTTGTTCTGGTGCAAAGTGCATTTAATTCTTTACTTTAAGTATTTGTTGAGAAGATGTTATTTTTCTACTTTAAGCACTCTCAAATTGAAGAGGTTATCAAGTATTTTTAAAAGATGGTAAGTAATTAATTTTTCCCTCTAAGCAATTATTCAGCATTAAGTTTATAATTATGATGCTAAAAGTAAAATTAATTTATGCAAAGTTGATTCACTTTATATATTCATAAATACACTTTTGAAAGAATCTAGTCTGAAGAGAGGTGATTTGAGAATTTTTTTTTCAATTTTAAGAAGCACGAGTAACCTAAAGGAAAAGACTAGACAGGGCAATTATCTCTTTCATAAAAAATAATAAAATGAATAAATAATAATGAGTAAACTAAAACTAAAAATATTAAATAGAGCTATTTCTGCTTAAGTGATTACACAGGCATATTATGCATGCTCAAGCAGAAAATTTTCCTTCATCATTCAGTTACTTAAGTTATTAACCTTGATTATTAAACCTTTTCTACTGCTTTAGTCACATGTATTTAAATATGGAAAGAAAACAGCCGAAACTATTTTGTTTTCTTTTTTATATGTATATTTTGTAATAGTATGGAAAACTTGTGAATTGGTCTATTTAATTAAACTAGTAAATTTCGATGGTGTAGAGAAATACGCTTTAATACCCCAAGAAGATTGAATATTCGTGCTTTATATAAAAAATATCCTTGAGCAACCCTTTGCCTTTATCATTATCTAATTTTTTTTTCCTTTTTTGCTGTTTTTAAAACGAAACAACCCAGAGCTCAAGAGGTTGCAAAATGAGCTACTTCCTTCCACCCCACTCCATCATCTAGATTCTAAGTTATTTATTTATTGATAATTGTTATTTATTTATTGCATACTGCGCGTTTGTATTGAATTTTGGCATTATTTTTCGAGATTCTCATATAACGAATGAAGCTGTCTCTCTACTCCTGACCGCAAACTGTTGAAGAAGCCTGCCTCAGTTACGCTTTTTAATGTGCCTCTCAAAGGCTTGTGTGTGACAGGGAAAGTTCGGAAATTCAATATTCATTCTGCCTTTTTTCGGATTTCACCAAGTCATACAGCTACGTTTTATCATAAACCACACTGGAGCATGTACTTACTCAACCAATGTTTTAAGGTTTTCCGATGACATCGGTGTTCCTACGAAACGGATGATTCAAAATAGATATTACAACGGCTATCGCTTAACAGTAAGCGATAGAAATATACTTTCAATGTAAAAAGTTTGTAAAATTTTGAGTAGCTTTCAGATATGACAATTTTTTACAAGGGGCTGTATACATATAGAAATACGAAATTTAATTTTTATATGGGCCCGCATTTTCTATCACTAATATTTGGGGAAACGTTGCTCTGTATCTAAGAATGCAAATAAAAAAATCCTATATTTCTTAGTGAAATAATTACCGAGAAATATAGTTACCGAATAGTCATTCAAAAATGACGATTTATATCTCTTTACCTACTGTGCTGGCATCCATTTTCACGCGAAAAATATCTTTACTTACGGGGGGAGCTATGAGTTGATAAACGTTAAATAGTGATCCATTTGGAAATTGGATGCATTCAGACTTGTGAAATTCGCAGGTTTATTTTTGCCTGAACTGATCGGCGTTCATTATGAAATAGTCTTTTACTGGATCATCCACTAATTACGTTACACTTCCAGAGAAGGAATTTCGAAGCGTAATAGAGAATTATTATGGAAATAGTGAGAGTTAACTCTCACTAGAAACCGACAAAGATGTGTTATAGTAAAATATAGCTAAAATACTATTTCCAGGATTCCAATGTAGCTTGTCGAATGACCACTACCATAAATTAACGTCAGATGAAAAGTTATTTTATTGTTCACAGGCCATTAAACATTTTTCTAACCAGGGTATCTACCTCCTCAGTCTACAGATGTTCCTCGTGCATGCTTGCCATGACACAAAAACTTAAATTCACTTATCTTTTTCACTTTTGAGACATTCTTCTTGCTATTCGACAACAAATGCTAAACTACTGAACCTGCAATATCTCAATAACTGTTCCACTCAGAGACACAGGATTTTTTTTTATTTATCTTTTTAGACACAGAGCAACATTTCTCCAGCTATAAGTGATAGGAAATGAGGAACCGTATAAAAGTTAAATTTCCTATTTTAATATATGTACAGCCCACGTAAAAATTTGCCGTATCTGAAAGTTACTCTAAATTTGACAAATTTTTCTAACTGAAAGTATATTTCCATTGCTTACGGTTTAATTGATTGTAACATCTATTTTGATTCACTCGGTGCGTACGAAGTAAACGATTAGCTGTTGTTCATCTGGACTGAGATGATCTTCCAGGTTATTTTTATGCCAAGCATTCAGAACATTCTGTCTGTAACATTTGTAGTTTTTGCTTGTGAAACAATTCCCAATACAGCTTCTAGAATAGCATTTGCGATGAGTGCTGCATCATACACTCCAGTTCTACGAGGATCTCATTTGAATGCATTCTTTTGTTGCTCTAGTTTTCAGTTTACATTTTTCAGGAGTTTCATCAGAAACATCATTTTCACTTTTTTCATTTTCATTTTCCGAATTCACTGATTTTTCTTGATTTCTTAGCCTTCATATTCCATGCTCTTTTCTTGTTACCCTACTTACGATTTTTTGGGTTGCGTCAATATTCATTGGACCTGTAACCATTTTTCTGTCAGTTCGTTGATCGATTAAAAATTATTTTTCTCTCTTTAAAGAAATTTGCGGAAATTTTGAAGCTGAAATGTCGAATTTATTTCTAGATTCTTCATGAAATTTTGACAGTTTCAGTTTATAGCTGTAGTTATTTTGCCGACCTTTATAAGGCTTTATAAGGATATGCTTATGTTCTAATCACAATAATGTTTCATAGTTCGTGCATACGATATTATTGGTACGGAAGCTTTTTTCCACAATTCAAACAGCTTTGCAGTTATTTCTTCATCAGTTTCAAGAACTGTTTTTAGGGAAAATAAACTTTCATAAGAAAGAACTCCATGACGTCTTCTTAATTGGTAAATAATCTGCCACTTATTACTTGAGGAGGTCACGAAATTATGAAGTTTGTTGATTACCCTCTTTTAGCTTTTAAATACAAATTTTAACAGCCCGGATGAAAATAAAGAACAAACTTTAGTTCAAACTAAGATCGTAAGCTATCAAATATCATTAGTTAGGTGGAGACTGATAAAAAAGGAAACATTACAATCAAAGAAGGGTTAACTCTTTGATGCACAAAGCATTATTTATCCGCAAAAGGAAAATTTTTTTTGGGTAACAAGAAAATAATGATATTTAAAAGGAAGGTAGTTTAATAATTTAGTAATTACCCTTGCAGTGGTGAGGGGTTGAATAAAAATTAGCAAAAGTATACTAGCATGTAATGATTTAGAAAAAGCTTATATGTATGGCATGCTTTTCATACCACAATGCTGCAAAGAGTTAATGTGTGTTTGTTTGGGGGGGTGGATAATTAAAATTTATATCAATTTTATAGAATTAAAATGTTCAGTTTTTATGTAGTTTCTTTTTCTCTGTCGGAAGCGGTCACATCCTAGCTCCACCCCCTTTAATCCGTCAGTGAACACAACTTCATTCACAACTGATTTTAAACGAAACCAGAGTCAAACGGACCAACAAAACTGTAAGATTTCCTCTTAGCAACAACGTTGCATAGCCTTAATATCACGAAAGCGTATCGCATGTACAGAGAATCAAAGCATTTTTATTATATTAGCATAGATTAAATTAATTAACTTACTAAATATATGGAGGGAACCATCAGTAATGCCACTTTATATAATCACGTTTGAAACTTATAAAATATGAAATGACATAATTAATTTGGTAAAATAAATACCTTTCTATAAAGAGCGAGTAGCCCATTTCCCCATGGATAAGCTCTCTCCCCCGATAGTCCAGGGTGATACATCTACCAATAACACATCCTGATCTCTGATTCATCGAGTTCTCTTTCCCATTTATTAACCGGACACACGTCGTTCATTCTTGGCCTTTTAATTTTTAATGAGAAGCGAGCAGAGTATACGAGAACGTCAAAATTCTCTAAATGAGAAATCGTAATGAAAATTGATATTTCAAGGAAAATTTACCTTGAGGAATGACACTGAGTAAAATTTTATAGAATCTACATGTAAGCTTTATTAAACAGGGGCAGAATTATCCCAGAGCTTTAATCATTCATTTATCTCGATATAAGGATTAATGAAAAATAAAGCTTTTGATAGGGGCGTATTGAAGTTACTCTCTCGGAGTGATTTGCTTTCTGTATAAGAACATATATTATCGTCCATGTCTGTTTACTTACAATTTTGACTTCTGAGAAACTTAGTTGTTTGGTTTGAAAACAATATAATAACAATTTATTTTAGTGAATAACGCAATAAAAGAAAGATGGTGATGACATTGATTTAGTGATTGTAGATTGTTTATGTTTAAGAAAAGTTTTAATGTAAATTTAACCATCCTAAAATGGAAATGTTGACATTGTATTACAAGATTATCGTAAAGTAACATTTTTTTTTGTATGTTAGGTATGCTTAGAATGTTGTAATGTAGTTATACAGGAAATATAGTTGTTTTGTCTGCAAAAGGCTAGACTTTGTTTTGCTAATACTGCAGTATATTAGTCGGATGTTCCGTAAATGACAAAATAATCTGCTTTTCTTTCCTTCTAAGGGAAAAACTACATATAATACATATTTAATACTTAAAATTTAAAAGCAAAACCACAGGACTTCATATGTTTTTTGCATACATCAGTAATAGAGCAAAACAATTTATAGAACGCTTGTTGAGTACACTATCTTCGCTTAAGAGTTAGCGGGCATTATCCTGACACTCACGGTGAGATTAGTTTTCGCAATGTGATACTCCCAAAACTGAGACATTATTTCACTGATGACGTAACATTTCTACAACCGCATTGCTGTAAGCTATGCAGATATCAGGTGTATCAAAAATGACCGAAGATATTAAAAATCGATGAAAGAAATACGAAAGGCAATAGAAATGTGCAGTTTGCTGCCGTCTGCTTTGTTAACCAGAGAGTTTAATCTCACCAATTTTTAAAATTAATAACAAATTTCGTCGATACATGGCGCTGCTATTCTGTACGCGTTCTGTTCTTTCAGGTCGGTATTACTTCTACATCCTAGCGTATGTTTTGAAAATGGTTTATTCGCTGGAACAGCGTATTTTTATTGTTTTAGAGTTTCATCATCTGGATCATGGTTTTGTTTCAACAAAGCGTAGTTTTCAAAAGAAATTCAATGTCAGAAAAGGTCCGGCAAACAGTAAATTGCTTTTGACAACGAAAAGCCAACGCAAAGTGGCATGGATTGGCCTCCATATTCGCTAGATTTGAAACGATGCAATTTTTATTTTTTTTTATTTTTTTTGAGCGGGGTATACTTGAAAGACCAGGCATATCGTCACAATCCATACACACACTGCAAATGAGTTGGAACATTACATCTCGGCTGTTTGTCAGAACATTCCAACAGAAATGTTTGCATGGGCGTTTACGAATTTATCTTCAGTCTGCGTCACGTTGTTGCTGCAAGCAGTAGTTCTTCTGAAAACATTGCCTTATAGCTTTTACTAGTCAGCAGGGCCATCTGTTGATGAACTTTGTAAATACTTTTGAAAATTGGTAATAATAAATTCTCAGGTTATCTAAGCAGCAAACCGTACATTTCTATCACTTTCCTTTTTTCTTTAATTGCTTTTTCAAATAGTCGGTCATTTTTGGGGTACCCGTTACAAAAGCCACAACCCACAAAATTAGGCAGAGTAATTTTATGACCTGAAAATGATCAGGCTGAAGGAAGAATCATGCCGTTTGACATTATGAAAATATACTCCAAAAAAATATATTTTAAGGGTGAGAACTTGCCGATGAGGCACTTTCCACTACAATATCCCGAAGTATTTCCATTCTATTATGGATGCACCCAGTACGCGGTAAAATTTACTTTCATGTAAAGCATCGTTTCTGATGGATGACATTTTTTATGACATCTCGCATTATCCTCCTAATCATTTTATTCAAGTAGTAAAGTGAAAATTTAATTTTTTTAATTACATCACAATGCAATTTGTAAAGGAACGATTAATCAAGAATTCATTTAATAGTAGGAATATTAACAATTTGGTGACTCAATTAATCTGCATTTAAGGGATTCTAGTATTATTTTAGTAGCCGGTATAATCAGTAGAGGAATCAAATTGAGGTGAAAATGCAAAATATTCTTCTACAGTTAAAAACTCATTTACTCTCGAGCTGATTCATTAAATTACAAGATTAATTCCTAAGTCCATCATAGGGTAAATTATGCAGAATATGGCATATTTTTATACAAAACTTCTAAAATACATTCCAAAATTTCAGTCACTATTTTAATAATAATCAAAATTGTCACACTGAATACGATACAATATGTTAGCGAAGAAATAAAAATAATAAATAAAACAAAGTTTTTCTGTGTAATATATATATAGATGTATCATGAAACTAATTTTAAAATAACGCCTGTAAACTATCATTTACAACATGGTCTCATTAAAAACATACAGATTACAGCTATAAATGCGTGTTGCAAATTTAAGAAAATCTTATACTATTTTGACAGGTTTTAAATTCAGTTTCATAATGCATTTGCGCGATTTAAATAAAATAAGAAAGGGCACTGAAACTTTCAAACCTAATTGGCAAGGGTTTGAACTTGTCTTGAAAAGCTATTTCGCCATGATAAGTTTCCACTAATAATATGCATTTCCGAAGTGGATTATGTGGATTTGAAGATTTCGAAAACATTTATTTCAAGAATTCTGCGAGATTATATGGAACTTACTTGCAGGTGATAATTCAAGGGAGTGAACAATAGGCAAATAGGGAAAAAATGTGAAATGGATGCTATCTATACATAAAGTATGCATTAAAAAAAAGAAAAGCCCAACTTGAAAAAAAATTAAATCGAATAAGATATAAATGAAGGTTACAGTAAAATTTCGCAAACTACGGTAAGTGACTTACAACTTCGATTCTAGGCCCAAACCGTAAAATTTTGCTGTATTGGTAGTTTATTTTTGGCATATGCACATTTTTCACCCTTTTGGTGATTTTCGTGACTCGCTCTGACAAATAAGGAAACATTTACAGATCCAGCGAGAAATCTTAGTTATGGGACATTATAGTAATCAAGCGTAATAATGAAAGATCTTTAAAAGTAAACTTTATGGGGAAGAACCCAGAAATTTCATTCAGAAATTCTATAGATTCAACCGTATATATAAAGCCAGTCAGCTAAACTTATTTCCTATAGGAATAGCGAAAATGAAGCGGCGCAGCCTTTGGTCTAGCCTTGGGAGAGTGACAACCTTTCTCGGCTAGACTACTGTGGATCCGAGTGCGCTAAAGGGGACTCCTGCACGTAAAATCTGCCCTGGCTCTGCTGTCCTCAATGTTCAAACGATGCCTCTGGGGGTGATGATCTAGGTGTAAGGTATCTCATCCGCAAGTGGCTAAAAATTAGGGAACCACTCATAGGGGGCAAAGTTGACTTGCCACTAGACACCACCATATTGAAATGGCCAACATCTCAGGCTCTTGTAGGAGGCAGGCTTATAGTCGGCAATTAAATCGACCATTAGACACACATATGGGTGTCATAATGTCAAATCAACACAGCTCCCAACCCGACTCCTTCCGATTTTTTTAAAACTTGGCACAGTTGTTGGACACTATGTTGGACACTATTGAACCATGTATCAAATTTAGTTTCGTGGAAAAAGCCTTTAGGATCTCAATGATAATTAACGAAATGCATTTGTCAAAGACATTATGCGTTTATGTATGCGAAGTATATAAAAAAGGTAAATTTAACTACATACTTTTACTCATTCACCATTTAAAATTTTCGAGCATTTCTCTACTAGCAATTTTGCTCGGACTACCACCGGCCACGCAGCCAGCCGATGACGGCCCGAGCAAAATTGCTAGTAGGGTTAATAGTAGTATTAAATTAAGTAACTGTGGAGAAGATGAGTGGTTCTAAATATTTACTACATGTGAAGATACAGAAATGGGTGGCAGGAATAAAGTAGTTGACTAACTTTAAATCCTACTATATGGTTAATCTGATCCCTGACTCACTCTATAACCCTTCCGGGTAACCACTTCAATATAAATATTTTAGTGTCATTACTCCAAGACGATTAAAAATTTAAAAAACAGATAAAGGGTAATAACATCTACACCGTTTATACATTCCGTATGAAAATTTTCATAATTATGTATAAAAATATGTGAAACAATCTGTGCTATTTCAAAAATCTGAAAATCCACCGGTTCCCTAATTTTTAAGCGATTTGTTTTGCTATTTTCAGCTTCATTTTATTTCCCAGAGTTAAAAAAGTGAGTCATTTGCGTGTCAAAGTGAGCTGTTGCAATCGACATGACGTCATATTTATCAAAGTCACCAGGCTTTGAAAGAAAAGTGTCCAATTAGTTTACAATAGCTTTTCGAGATTACATAGTTGAGTTATTTTTTTCACAAATAAATCACCTGCATGGAAAATAAGAAAATAGTGTACACAAAACGAAATCTTTCAAATGCCAACAGTTTCCGTGCGTTTCAGACACAGAAATAAGATACTAAATAATAGATAATAGAATACTTTCAATTAGAAACGTTCGTTAAATAAACAGTAGTTTTGAGATATGGAAATTTTCTTACTAGGGGCTGTACATATATTAAAATGCGAAATTTAATTTTTATACGGTCCTCATTTTCTATCGCATATATTTAGAAAAATGTTGGTCTGGGTCTGAGAATATAAATTTAAAATAATCCCATGAAATTCAATTGAAGAGCATGAAATTAAATTTGGGTATATGTTAAAAATTAAATATGAACTTATTTAATTTAGGTGGTCGAAAATTAAAAATATTGAGTGAGGATGCATCATCGTCAAATATTTTTTGTAGCGCCCGTTTTAATTTCACTTCTAGTTAAAAGGCAATATTCTTCTCATTATAATATCAAGTATTCAGTACTTTGTAGCATATTTTAGTGCGCATGTGCATTGGTAGTTAAATTGGCTCGCTTTATTACACTTGAAACATAAGAAATATTGAAAAAAATCTAACAAAAAAATTAAAATTAATAAAAATGTATTAATTTCATGCTTCCGAAAGCTAAACGAAAATATATTAAAAATAAACTTTCTTACAACCGAATACATTATTTATAAGTTTGTAGTATTATAGGTTTCACTTAAGTAAGAATTGATTTTAATTAATATTTTAATAGCCTAGTAAGTGCGCCAGACTAGTTATCTCTTTCATCCTGTATTTGTTCTTAATGCTTTAACCATGATTACCTTAATTTGTACAATAAAAAATCTGTTGAATTTGTAAAATTATCAAATTTTAATAAAATATAAAACAATTAACTTTTTCATTAATTCTTACTGCAATTAAATTAAATTTGTGTAGCTCTCCCAAAATTAATACTCAACTGTATAGTTAAAGTTTTAATTTTGAATAAAAGTAAATCATAAAACAGATATTGCAAATGTTTTGAAGTTATTACTTAAGATTAGTATGCAAAACAATCAGTTTATCTTGTATCTTTAATCAAATTTCGTACGACTTATTTTTTTATTTTTAAAATATTTTCTATGAAATATGATATTAAATCATAATGACTTCGTACTTCTTTCTGAAAAGCATCTGATTAAACACAAAGAGCATTATTTTTAGAGAGTTTCAGTCAAGACCAGATTATTAATTATAAATGAATAAAAAATTTAGAAAACTAAGAAATCTGAAGTGATTCAAGACATCTTTTTTTGTTTTATTTTGGTTCTGAAATTTCCCCTTAGAACATGCATGTTATTAAAATGTATGTTACGTAAATATATATTATTATTTTCAAATTCATACATTTTTTAAACATTTAATTGAAAAAATCATATATTTTATCATGTGCCACAAATACGCACATGCATTTTGTAATTAATTTTAACATGAAAATAAGTCACATAAAAAGTACATTAATTTTATTTTTTATGTAAATATTTATTCACTATTTCTCTTCCATAGAAAAATAATGTTGAGTCCCATTAATTATACATACATTCTGCCAATAAATAAATAAGCTATGATGCATTTTTATAGTAAATACTGAATATTTTAATATTTCAATTTATTACTTACGTTTTATAATCTTGAAGGAGTTTATTAGGTATGTGTCTGTGTTGAAACCAGTAATTAAAAAATATACATTTTTATTATGCTTTTAAATAGAACAATTTAAAATATTATATTTCATTTCTAAGTTAGTGATACATAACATTATATACTGGGTTTGTGAGTCAAAACTGCATGCAATTTAAAATAATTCACAATAGCGGAACAAAGAACGGGGTGAAAAATTACATCTTGCCCGAATAGGATTGCAGGATCAGTTTTTTTTTAAATTAAAGAAATGTAGTTTAAAAAGTTACTTAAAGATGGAAGTGACATACATAATATGAAAAAAGTTTTTAATTGAAAATAATCCAATCACTCTCAATCCTATTCATGCAAATTACAATGTTTTAAAATCCTCATTTTCTCTTTCTAAATTATTTTTTAATGTTTGACTTACTCGGGCTGCCTCAAAAGATCTTGAGAACTTTAAAATTCATAAAAAGTAAAAATAACGATAAAACTGGCGTTTACATAAATAAGATTTGAGAAAAATTGGTCTTATTTGGATTAGAAACATGTTTCATAATATATATTATATATGTCAGCGACATCTGTAGGTAAATTTTATAATACAAAATTTTGTCGTTAAAAACGAAAATGTGATTTCTCTCTACTCTTATTATTACATACAAATCACATACTTTTATAATTATTTGTTCTTTGTAAAGAATTCTGAGTTTGTAAAGTAAAAAGTATATATATTTTTAATTCTTATGTCATATCGTTTCAAACTGTTGGGCAATCTCAATTCAAATTTTGTGACAAGTAAAGTATGTGAAAAGGTATGCTTTATTCGATTTTTGAGACTTTCTTTGAAAGTGTATCCGATAGCAGCATTGTAAAAAATAATAGTTCAACGTTTCACCAAATATTCGGTGAATTCAATGGATTACAGACAGTAACATCTTGGCTTATGGTTCAGTTAAATCTATTAGATTAAAATGAATAATGGTTCAACCCGAGGCTGATGAGACATTAAGGCTACGGCGCTGACATTTTGGTCACACCTCTTTGCACTCGGAGACTCATGTGACCTAAGGGGCTTTTTACATTTTAGTATAGATATCTGGGACTAAGAAGCTCACACTACCTTGGTCCCATGAGTTTCGAGTGCAAATTGGTGGGACTAAAATGTCCAACTCAAATGTCCGTCGTAGCCTGTATATCTCGTTGCTCAGCGGTTTCACGAGTATTTTGGTTCAAGTACAACGAAATTGCAAACTAGCAGCTCTGACCTTCATAATTTGTTATGTGTGAAAATGGGTGCTTCGCAATTTGATGCTCAAATGTATAGAACAAGATAGCACTTTTAAGGATGCAGTTAATTATTATTATTGGTTTTCTGGTTATTTATGTTAAGAAAAACAAGTCTTAAATTGGTTAACCAAAAATTAATGAGTTTTATTGAGTAATCGCCAGTTATTTGCATGTTTCATTCGAAAAATGTTCAGAAATCAGTCTTTCAGGGACACCGTGTATACACATATGTCTCAATTTACATGTAATACATGACATAATCTGTGATCTTCAACCTAAATACATCGAAATTATATCAATAAATATACTTAAACACGTTTAGATTATTTTGTTGCGTCACGGACAATCGGAATAGAAGAGTTTCTAGGTTTCAAACTTGTGAAAAGGGAAATCTGGAAGAATTAAAAATTTTTATAAGATATTTCGCTGAATATCATCACTCAGGACAGACCAGCTCCTAAGCCGATATTACACTATTAAATTTCCATTTAATGTATTACATTTTTTATAAATTTTTTTATCTTCATTAAATCGTTACCAAAGTGAAAACTGATAAATTTAGCGGAAATTTCATCTTAAAAAAAATAAGAATAATCAGAGGTTCATAAATTCTTCAAAATTAAATAATTTTTCCAATACTAACAAAGTTATTTTTAAAAATTTTTAACGACGGTTGTCAACATTCGATTTCTAAAATTTAAACTAAAACGTTAACTGTCGTGTTGAATATCAATGTGTTTCTAAATTAGGAAAAAAGCCCCAATTTCATTATACTGACTATGAAGATTTAATATTAAACTTAGCCAATAAATGAACTTTTAGCTTACGATAAGAAAAAAATGTCATTTTCCTATATTATACCTTCATCAACGAGAAACTCATAAAGATGTAACTTCGATCGCCGAAGTTGCATAAACTTTAAAAAAGAAATTGTTTATTTAAGACTCAAAGCAGAAACTTTCTGATTAGTATTAATCAAGATCTCTTGAATATCATTTTCAGATTTCGTTTTTTCAGATGAATGCATTATTTTCACTCGAATCTTATTAAAATATTTCTATTTCCGGCCAGAATTTGTTAGAAAGAAGTTTCTAACGTAGTTTCGTTGTAAATAAGTTTGAAATTCAAAACAGATATTTTAATTAAGGAACACATACGAATATGAAAAATGTTGATTCATATATATTTCTTATTAATATTGATATCTGATTTCCTTTAAGATGCGAAATTTTGTAATTATTAATGATTTGTTTAGGGCAATGTAAGTCTGCGAGCATTTTGTAATGAATATTAATAATTAAAATACTGATTACTAAGGATATGAAATATGCTATCAAAATATGTCATTAATGTATGTGTAAGAGCTTTAAAGAATTGCGATTAAATTATTGAGTTGATCAACAAATTTGTTCGCGTTTTTTCATTAGATAGGACTTACAGTAAGCAGACAATTTTGGGATTAAAAAGGTAAAAATGCATATTGGCAACAAACAAATGGGATTTTGTTCTAAATAATTTCGACAAAATGTATTCTAATTTTTTCTTTCTAATTTTGCCGGGTCAGCAGCCTTCTTGAGGCTTGACCACAACGAGGGCCATATATGTTGGTCATTTCATTATTGAGGGGCCTATTAGGCAGACCAACGTTGCCCCGTATGCGTGGTCTCCTAATTTTGAACCAATTACAGATGGGAGACCTAGCCCCTGAATTCAGAACCCACAGAGGTATCGCTTGAACATGGAGGACATTGAAGCCCCGACAGATTTTACGTGCACCAGCTCTCATTAGCGTACACTCTCCCACAGCATTCCAGCCGAGAGATTAGTTTACCCTCGCAAGCACTGGTCAAGCTGGCTCCACTTCACTTTCATTCTTTTTACGGGAACGTAATTTAGGGACTAATCCACTGTGGGACAATTATATTGCTATTTACATCATCATTTTAAGGGACAGGATTGGCAAGAAGGACAATTTTCGGAATTTCACATTTTCGTACTTCAAGAAGCATAAAAGCTCAAATGAAACGAAGAATGAAATTTTTGGGGTATGTAAAAAGTGTTTTGACTATTCAAACGTGTCAGAAGTAATTTGCAAATTGCCGTAATGCAGATTTCTCTCTGGGAAGCTCAACAATTTCACAGACCAGTTACAGCTATATTTGATGAAATCCAAAGAATAACTGAGGCGGAGTGGATAAGAGACTGAGCATTGGTAGGTGGCTTAAGTGTGAAAGGTCTGGCCTACTGCGCGGCTGTCGATCTAACGGCCTGGAGTTTGGGGCAGTTTTCTCCAGATGTAACGAGAATACACTTTAGGACCTCTTTCTAGTCCCCCGCAAAAGAGCTTACTTATTTTGGCAGACATCCCTTGTATACCTTACCTTAATAAAAGAACAAACAAAGAATAATTGAAAACAGTCAACGCTATATTGAACGTGAAATACAGATGATTCTCATATTATTAAAATGATTTGAAATAATTTTCACATTTTAAGAAACAACGGACACATTTTGGTTAGGGCTAACATAATATTAGTCTTCACAGAAATATTTAATTTATATTAAATGGCAACTCCAAGTATTGTCAGACAAAAAATGACATCTCCAATGAAAAGTCAGCAATTTTTTACCACAACCTTTTTAAGAAAAATTTGTCATTTAAGAATGATTGATAATAGTTTAGGTTTATAAAAAGTAACTGGATTAGGATTTAAAAACAACTAGTGCAGGGGTGCAAACAGGATCCACATATTTGGTTGCACCGACAAAAATTGGGTGACACTAAGCATTTGTAATCTTTCAAAATCGCTGAAACAAATGTAACTTTCAGTCGCACTCACAGAATTTTTGGTAGCACCGTGCGAATGTGCGAACCCTTATTAGCAGGATCTAGTGCATAAAATAATAGATGTGCTAGTAAAAATAACTTTTCCTAGCTCATCTCAAACAACTATTAAAAGCTTCAAAAGTAATAGAATTTTTACTCTATTCAATGAGTTGAAATTAAAAAAAAATTAATGAACATTTTGATATTATTTATTGCATACTACCTACTGCATACATTTGCATACTATCTGAGTACTTCGTGCTATTCACATAGAATTCTACCATTTTTATTGAATTATTATTACAGCGAATAATATTAGGATTGCTTGAATTAGTTTGGATAATTTTAGGATAAATTATAATTTTACAGTATTACTAGCAGCGAAACCCGGCGTTGCTCGGGTTAAAATACGCCGCATGTTTAATGGTATAAAACATATTTAAGAAGCCATTTTTTTAACGTAGTTAGATTTCTATCTAGATGTTGAAAGACTTATTCGACCATTAAACATGCTGTGTATAGAAAGTATATCAAATTATTTAACTAATTAACTAATTGAAATAATTATAAGTTAAAATAAGAAACACCTTGGTAAATCGAAAATTTATGTTTTATTTGCACAATTATTTACATATTATATTATACATTTACACTTTTTATTTTTATTACATTTTTTAAAAAGTTTCTTTTTACAATACTTGCTTATAGACTCATTTATTGATTTATTGTCCGTGCTGTAAATGAACAAATTTCGAAGTGATCCTACTCGTGAGCATGTAACATATAATTGGCCGTGTGCAAAGCATGGTTCGTTCAAGTCAACGCCACAGTATTGGAATGTTTGGCCCTGTGCTTTGTTGATAGCCATGCTGTAAGCCAACTTCACCGGGAATTATACCGGAAAAATATAATTCATTTATAAGTTGTTTTGGTGTTTCAACAACATTATACATAACTCATTAGTTAATGTAATTTGGCCAGTACTTTCGTCTATTGGATAGGTGCCCTCTCCTATTTGTAAAAGCTTTTCAGAAAATTCTTGTGCCTTTTCATCTCCTGAAATTTGCGCTCTCATATTTGTTGTTAATTTAATTATTTTTACGTGTTCCCATATGACCTACTTCTTTAAGCAAGCGTTAATTTCATCTGCCGGCATTGATTTCGCAATGACATGTAGCGTGTGACGGAAATCGCTTAACAATATAGTATTAACAATACACCTCCCATTACATTCGTGTTGTCGCGTAAATCTTGAAGTGTTCTATTGAGTGCTTTTAGTGATTTTTCTATGGGCCATTGTGCTTTCGTCCCAAATAATGGCTTTGCACTCTTTCAATATTTGTCCACGTGTTGATGATTTTGTGATGTCACATACCGGAAATTCATGGTCAGCTACATTTAATGGTAATTTTAAACGAGAATGCACTGTTTGTCCACCATCCTTAAGTGTTGCCGCTATCCCAGATGATGCTAGGGCGAGAACAATTTCTTTATTTGCACGGATTTCAGCGAGAATTAAATTTATCAAAAATGTTTTCTCGCTGCCGCCAGGTGTGTCTAAAAATATTATACCACCTTGCTGTTTTTTATAATAATCCATTATTATATCATATGCTTATTTTTGACTTTCAATTAATAAGGGTTTATTGTGTTGGATGTAAAGCCTCAATTCGCCGATATTATAATTTGTTTCTCTTAAAAATGCACTGTTCATAGCATCCAAATGACTTCGTTTAGAAGATTGAACACCTAGTTGTATTAATGTTTGGTTAGAAATTACTAAACATTTATCTTCTATAAATATCAAAGCTTTGTTAAACATTTCTTCTTTAAAATTAATTTATAAGTCCAAATTTTGCTGTCGTAAATCAGCCAAGATGCCATCGCTCATATATTCTCGATATTTTAGCCATAGTCGGTTTGAATTAGAAGGATTACATGTAGTTAATATAATTGCGAATAGCTCACGAATTTGACTTGCTGTTGCCGTTTGGGCTGCTTCATTCATAGTTAACTCCCAATGATTATCGTTTTCTAGAAGACCCAATCGTTCACATGCTTCGCGATATGTCTCACAAATGTAACCATTGACAGTTTTTAGGTTTTCGAAACACGTTGGACCACGAATAGTGGGAAGTAATAAACTTAGAAACATTCAACGTTTTTTGGATGCACTGTGTAGACTCGTCCTATTGTGTTACTCTTGAACACTCCATCATGTCCTTCTACTGGCATGCCACGTTTTCGAGGATTAAATTGTTTACTTGTTGTATCCCATGTATAATAGCTTGGTACTTCTGAGTAAAGTCTTAGCAAATGGGCTTTTTGGCATAGTTCAAAAAACGTTGTTAAAGTTGTTTGAGTGTGTGGTTCCGTTATGGAACCACCAACTCAAACAAGGCAACTTTTTGTGCCGTTGCAACTTTTGTGCCGTTTCTGTAGTGAAAAACACACGTTGTCCAATTTGTAGGTGGACGGATAAATGGAGAACCGGCAGATCTCGATCGTGTATTGGCAAACTAAAAATTCACCAAATCGCTTTAGTATTAATGTAACGACCAATTGATACTGCACTATTTCATCATGCTGTTTTTTTTGGCTGCCGTAAAAACAGCCATATCACTGCCTTTATTAATATATTTGCAAACATATTTTATCGATTTGACAGAACTGTATTCGACATTGATATGGGCATTGAACATTTTAGATAGAAGTGGATTATATAGTACTACCCATTTATTGTTAACTTGAATGTCTTCATAACCTCGTATTTTAATTTTAGCCCTTAATCCGCCTTGTTCTGGTGATCGATGTCTATATTTAAGATATCCGTCTTCACCTGTAACTGTTTCGTTCAAAAGTGGCTTCGGATAACGTTTCGTACATTTTTAATCATTCATACACGGAGAACTTCTGTTTAGTTCACCACACGGGCCATGAATCATGTTTTTTACGAGTATACTATAAAGGTCAGGATCTTCTTCCGGGTTTGGAAATTCCGAATTGATGATATCATCTATTTGATTCGGATGGATTTTATTTTGAAACCATATTAAGTTGTGAGAATGTGGCAGTCCTCGTTTCTGCCATTCAATTGAAAACACCCAGCAGATAACCGCACCAAATATTTGATTTTTCACAAATTTATTGATGGCGTAAATAAATTTAATTTGTTTTTCACGAAAAACTCGGGCAACAATATCATGTCAATCGCTGGCCGTCTGTCCATATTGTAATTCTTCTTTGATTTTCACCCATGAAGAATTACATGTAAATGTTATAAATAAATCTGGTCTGCCGTGTTTTCTGACATAAGTTATCGCATCCTGAGCACATTGATTCATGTGACGTGGACTTCCAGTAAATGTCGATGGCAAGATGACCAATTTTCCCATGTTATCGACGTTTCCATCATTTACCATTGCATCTCTCAAATGGATGTATTCATCCGAACGCAACTTTCGTTGATTATGGCGAATAAATTCTAGTTTTTTCCGTCTCAATTTTAGCATACATGTCTATAATAAACTGCTGAAATAACTGCCGACAGTTTAAAATATGGCTATATTCATCATTTCTAGCGATAATTCAATAAGCATAAAGTTACATAGCTGATATTTTTTTGTTAGTTTCGACACCTGTAGCTGGATCGATTTGTTGAATATTGAAGTGATAACCATCTTAACCTTGCGAAAGAATTAGTGAATCATAACTGCGATGTGTTTTAGGAATACGTTGCAATTCATTACTTGTTGAATATTAATATTACAACTACTACATTCAATATCAACAATTACTACGGCACCTTCGTTCGTTTGAGGTGCATTGAACCTTTTTTCGTGTTGACCGGATGGTTTTTTATCTGCTCGAATAACGACCTTATAATTATCTGCATCCATTTGGTCTAGAGAAGTCTTAAAAACATTGATTAGTTGATTATGATTATGAAGTAGACGTTGAAATTTTTGAATAATATCTCGTTGTAGTCTCTGAATGTTAGAGCAACGTTGGTCTGTTTCAAGTTCTTCGTTACCAACAAAATATATTTGAAGAAATTTGGAGTTTCATTGGACATCGGCAGAAGTTAGCCTACTCGGTGATAAATTTGGCCTTGAACCTTAAAAACTGGGCTGAAATATTCTTCCTTGCATATTAATGAAGCTCCAAATGAAGTCATTTGAAAACAACAGTTGTATCGACGTATATTTTGCAGAAAATGATTGGAATCTGGTGTTTTTCCAATCATATATGCGAGTAATTGTGGTGGTAGTACATCTAATGTTGGTGAATTGACTTTACCACTCAAACAGCACATACCAGCAGTTTCGCCTTTAAATTTCCGTGCATGACAATACTCGCATATCGTATCCATTTTTCCGATGACTATATTTGGATGTTCACTGCAATCATAATGGAACGCCTGAAGTTCTAAATTCTCAATTTTACTTGTAGCAGCTCGTTTTTTGCATAAAGTAGCCACTCTTTCTTTACTTCTTCTATTTTCCACTTCACGTTGATCAGCAGATTGATGATTTCTCAGTGTTCTCATTCGGGATCACACTCTTCGTTAATATGTTTTCTTTCTTCTTCGGATAAATTTTCACTATTTTTTTTTTTTGTACTCCTTTACGAATATTTGAAAGCCGTTTCTCGCTTTGTTCTTCTGTTTCAAGTTGACGTGCTACTTTTCTTCTTTTAGAATCTACTTGAGGTTTTGTAAATACTTTTTTACGCCTTGGCATTGTGTATATGTAATGTAATAAAAGTTACACAAAACTAATCACTTTATTGCTGTTATGATGTCACTGACGAACCTCTAGAATATTCAGATAGTTTGTTATTTTTCATTTGTCAAAATGACTTGAATTTGTTTAATTACTGTTCACTCTTAATTTCAATTAATCTTTACTCGACTGCAAACACGATCAAACTGACGAAAAGTCACTGAATTTCGGTTTATATACCATAACACATCGAAATTGCTAGTACCAGAACACTCTAGAATATTCAAATAATTTGTTCTTTTTCACTGTCAAATTAACTTGAATTTGTTTCAGGTAAAATGGTTCGTAGACGATAATTGCTTGAGATTCAGTTTTCCTGCTGATATGGCAACAGACGATAAACGTTAAATTTTAATATTTTATTGGAGTTGAAATTCAGAAGTTCTCATGAGTTAGAAAAGGACAGATATATATTTTTTCACATTTTCGCCACCCGCAACCACCCACTTCCACTTACCGCGACCAAACTCCTTTACTTTCACCGTGAGACCAAGGGGTATTTACCACCCCAACAGGAAGTTAATTCGAGTTCGTGGAAATATAGAAAACCTTGTCTTTTTACAAACGAACATTAGCATTTTATATATATATTAAGATTAAGATTATATACAGGGTGTCTTGAAAAGGTGGTATCTTTATCTGTCAGAGATAAGTGGGCTACGTAAATTTAAAAATATGTTCAAAGTAAGTTAGGAGAAAAGACTACGTTAAGAAAACAAAATCCGTTTAAGTTTCAAATGTTACACTTTTTAATTTGTATACGACTCCGAGCAAAAATATCTCAATTAGTAAAAAGGGTAACCACACACTAATGAGGTGTGTGTGTGTGTGTGTGATGTACGAATCTTACATCATAAAACGCCTTCGATACCTTTAAAAAGGATTATGGTCTATACATGAATTTGAATGGGAACGTTTAATGTTACAGTGCAAGAAATGACTTTGCAAGAAAACGCTATCATCCGACGTGATGTTTTTCTCTTGGAGAGCCACTGAAAAGTGGTTTAAGTCAGCATTTACTTATCTTCATATCTCTGAGACGTTTTATGATGAAAGGCTGAAATTATGTACATCGCTCCGTTAGTGTATGGGGCACATTTTACTAATAAGAAATCTTTTGAACAGGGTTCGTATGCAAATTCAAACAGCGTAACTTTTGAAAACTTTAGATAATTTTTTTCTTAATGTAGGCTTTTTTCCTACCTTATTTTGAACATTTTTTCAATTTACATTGTCCACCTATTTCTAATAGATAAAGAATTAAAGAAAGTGTTACCACCGTTTTGGAACACCCTCTATATTAATAGTATGCGCTGAGTCATTTATTTCCAGCAATAACTTAGTCTATTTTTGTTCGGTTTTGCAACTCTTAACATGATTTCTCTTTTTGGTTAGAGTTACCTCTAACCAAAATCTTTTTTCAGGATTTACCGGTTAATGAAAAACAAATTACATTTTATTCAGTACAAGAAATCAGTCTAGTTTATTACCAAAAATAAACCCATTCATTATGTTATTGTTATTTCATAAAGTTTATAAAAATAAAATTTAGAAATATTTCAATATATTTTAAGAGTATCCATTTGATGGGTGAATAGTGTTTGTAAAGAATCATTTCAAACATACATATGTTTTGTGTATTAATCTTTAAGTAACTGAAGCACAATTTACTTGAACTACATGAATATATCAATATATATTGCTTTTTTATGCATAAAATTTAAAATAATTTGTTTACAAATGATTTTTAACTAAAGTTTGCTCAGGGACAAATAAAAGTGTATGTAGAATGCCATAATTTATCACATTCATTAGTCGTTGGTAATCTATCCTTAAAAGTGTAATGCTTTCAAAGAAATGAAAAATTTAATATTTGTCTTTATAAAAATAAAACGACAAAATTTTTTTTTCATTTTTCAATGATCTTAATACCTATCAAACAGCAAGAGATATGGCCACAGACGCATGATTAATTCTTCTTGATGATTTTTCCAATACTTTATTCATCCATACATATTTTAAAAGAATCACTTGCAAATTCTACTAGTATTTAACAAGTGTATATTCCGAATTCGAAAACTGATAAATTTCTTTTAAATTTTCATCAAGAGTTTTTGAAATTAAATTGATTGATATTTCCTTGTCATCATTGACGAAAATTGTTTTAATGGAGATGCGCAGAATTTTCCGTTTGCAGTATTTATTGCCATATGTGAAAACGCTCATAAAATATCTAGGTGTAAAACTATGTTTGATAGATATTTTTAGATCTTTCTAAAAAAAGTTAAATTTGTATATTTTTCGCCTTAATCCCCTGTTGGTCTGTCCATCTGTCCATGCTCAAGCTGCCATAAATATAATTCGACTGCTACATATTTTAGTAAAATATTAGAAAATAAATAAAAAGATATTTATTTAAATAATTTTGGGAGCACTTATTTATATTTACCACTAAGCATGTAACATGCATTTTGCATTTAGTTAGAAGTGGTCGTGTTCTTATATATCGTTATATTCTTTAAAATCAATGCATTCATTTCCTTAACGTTTACAAAATCAAATATCTTTTAAACTTTTCGAAAAGAATAAAGATTTAGAAATTTCACACTCCAAAATCGAACACAGCCCAAATATTATCGATTAGAAATAGGGAATAAACTGCTAATTAAATAATAAATATCAAGGCGGAAAATTGGGATATTTCGTTTGACGGGAGTTAATATATCACGCTCATTTTTATAACTTAAAATATAGCAAAGCTAACAAGTTTTACACAAGTGATAATTTTTCTTAAAAAATATGTATAAAAAGAAAAAAAATTTCAATCTCATTTGATCATCTGCATTAAGTTTATATTTTTTTTTTTTGAAGAAAAAGAGAATTAAACAACGTTAACGCGCTTTTACGACTGCTAAAGGAAATTCTAAAATTTGAGCTTCCTAAAAAAGGACGGTAGTCACAAGAAGAATTTAATCATGATAAATGAGAGAACTAAAAAAAACTAATTTTAGCATTGAACTCTGAAAGTATATAATTTTATGGTTGGGAATATACTTATTAATTTATTTATTTAAGCCGAAGCTTGACAACTTAGCTGATGAAGTCAACTTTCACTAGAAAGTAATGTATGGGCTAAAGTGCCCATACATTAATTAAAAAAAGAAAAGATGAGTTGTCTTCTTCCATATCTCTTATTTCGTAAGACGATCTAAGTCTTACGAAGTTACAAAGATACCTTAAGAGTTATTCTTTTGCAGACTATATACGCATGCGTTTGCATACAATTTTACATAAACTCTTCTACTTGAATAAAAACTGTGCCGAAGATAAAAATTAGTGGAAATTCAGACTGTATCAGTCTTTCTCTTCATACTAAAGTCACATAGAAGAAATTGTAGTTTGTACGACATTAAATATTCATGCTTACTTTTTAGTTTTAGATATAAAGATGAAAGTTTCAGATTAGTATTAATCAAAGCGTCGAAGATAGCTGCTTCACTACTTTTAATATAGTATTAGCAGATGAGTGAATGTCATTTGGAAATTTTATAGTATACTGCGTAGCAGCCTCTCGCTTATTCCGATGAAATTCTCCTTAAAATAATTCCATTTCAGTGTATTCATTAGTATTAAACATCATCTTTCGTTTTCTTATTTTCAGTTAGATACAAGTTTAAATATTATGAAATTTTGACAATTAACAACAAATTTAAATAATAGTTTTTCAACTTTCGTAAAATATTAAAATTTAATTCTTATCATCTTTTGCTATATCAGAAGGAAAACTGTCTCAATTACCGTCTGCCAATTATTTTACCTGAAACGTGATATTTCATTTTAATTTATTCGAATACACTCAGCAAATGTACTAAAAGTTTAGATATTCTAGTTTTTAAATAAATTTCTCATTGAGAAAGCAGTTTTTATTTACACAGTTTATTAAAATTCTGTTACTTTGTTCACAGAAAAAAAAATTCGAAAGACCCCTGATAGATTTTTATAGAGTACTAGCTGAAGTACCCGTCCTCGACGGGTTAGTGAATGCAAATTTCCAAAAAGCAAGAACTTTCGTCAGCATTGTAGGAGTACACAGAATGAATGTAGTATGTTGCCAAAGTAAAGAAAGTGAAGTTATAATTTTTATGTATTGTTAAAATATTACAGGTTAGAGAGTAACTAAGTAATACCATTTGATTCGCTTTAGTCGTAATTATGGGATGCGCGAATGAATATTTACACATACTGAAATAATTTTCGCAAAATCTCAAAATTTAATCAACATTTTTAAAAATTGGAAGCCTAGAATTTAAGTTGAGTGACAACCTATCATGTCACCCAAATTCGTTTCATTCCCTGCAGTCTTTATTTCGTGATGCTGGAACAATTTTCAGCATTTTAAAACGATTTTCGCAAAAACGCAAGATGTAATCAAAATATTTTTAAAATTCAACGCCTATAAATTAAGATTAGCAACTACCTATCATATCACTAAATTTCGTATCATTCGTATTAGTCGTTATTACGTGAAGTTTGAAGAAATCATCATTGAATCTATTTTGAGAGAATTTTCACAAAATCTCAAAATCTAATAAAAATGTTTAAAAAATTGGACTCCTATAGTTTATGTTGAGCAACCATCTATCGTGTGACCAAATTTCATATCATTCGCTTTAGTCGCTATTACATAATGCGGGAACAAAGATTCACTCAGTTTTAAACGATTTTCACAAAATCTCGAAATCTGATCGATTTTTTTTAATTAGATGCTTATAGTTTAAGGTGAGTGACCACCTATCATTTCACCAAATATCATTTTTTCACCTTTGCAGTTATTACGTGATGTGCGAACACAAATTTACGCAGTTTGAAATGATTTTCGCAAAATTTCAAAATCTAATCAAGATTTTTTAAAAATTCGACGACAATGTTTTAAGTTGAGTGACCACCTATCATGACACCCAATTTCATATCATTCGCTTCAGTCGTTTTTACGTGATGCTTGAACACAAATTTACGTAGTTTGAAAGGATTTTCGCAAAATCTCAAAATCCAATCAAGATTTTTTAAAAATTGGACGCCTATGTTTTAAGTTGAGTGACTACCTATCATGACACTCAATTTCATATCATTCGCTTCAGTCGTTTTTATGTGATGCTTGAACACAAATTTACGCAGTTTGAAACGATTTTCGCAAAATCTGAAAATCTAATCAAGATTTTTAAAAAATTCGACGCCTATGTTTTAAGTTGAGTGACCACCTATCATGACACCCAATTTCATATCATTCGCTTCAGTCGTTTTTACGTGATGCTTAAACAAAAAAAAAAGCGTCACGGACAGAATGACAGAACGACAGAATGACAGAATGACAGACAGACAAACTTTTTTTTGAGGGTCGCATCGGATTCCCGGGTGCTTGAAACGGATAGAAATCGCAAAATTTTTGAATTCCAAGAAATGTACAGACAAAAGTCTAATTTTATTTATATAGATAACTATAACGCTCTGCTTAAAGATTTGTATTCTAAAATTAGTTTTGCTTTTTTCTCCGCACTATGCCAGAGTTTTTTTAATTTGCGGGCACTTTTTTTCATGAAGCATTTAGCTATTTCTGAGGGACGAATTACTGGCCATTGTACCATAGAGCCAGTGGTCGGACAGCTTTACTCCCTATGAAATTACAAACAAGTAAACATTCAAACCCAAGTCGGTAATCGAACCCGGACACAAGGTGGGATAGAATGGTTCTCCAGCCACTACACCTCCTGGGCGGCATTATGCCGGAAAATGAAATGAAAACCTATGATGTAAAATTTCAATATTTATATGATCCGTTAACGGTTCACCGAAACGGGGCATATTTATACGTGGAAGAAGTGACGAAGTGACTTGATCAAAATGTTTGTAGCTTCATAACTCGGTGAATTTTGGTCGTTAAACAGCGATCTTTTTTTTAAAATTTTGCCTGAAGCTGTGTAAGGAAAAAATTTCTAAATATAACTGATTCAACCGGGCATGAAAATTTAAATTTCGTAATTTTTATAGAACTTAATTTGTATAATCTCTTATATCAAAACAATCAGTTTAAAGCATCTTTGCTATTGGAACTGTGTGTCTCTGATTAACGGTTTAGGAAATGGCAATTGGACATTGTTAGCACTGAACATCCTGTATCTCTCCATTAAAAAAAAAAGTAAAGGCCGCTGGCGCTGTCAGAGCTTGTTGACCTATCTCCTCCTAAACCGTGGGGTTTTGAGCTTCGGCTGAGGTGCCCACAGATTCGAAAAATTCCGAGGAGCCTGCTAAGCTGACTTGAATTTGCAAAATCGAATTATTTTAGAAGATATTAATGAAAAACTGAAAAAATAAACAGAATGGTTGCCAGATTCGGTATAAAATCATTCATTCCTTTGCAACAAAGCAATTCCAATTATGTAGAATCTCGTGAAATTGTCAAACATGAGTTAGAATTACGCCCATTTTACGCCAAATTAAAAAGTATATGAAATAAATAACTCAAAATGCGTTACAGAAAGTTGACAATTTTCAAATAGTAAGTTCGCTTAGACAACGGGAGTTCAGAATTAGCCATTATTCGTTTTTCCAAAACAGAATAACTAATATCTTGAAAATGAAAAATAATTAAATTGCAGATTATTTTAAAGCCGGTTCGGTTCAGCTGGATTATTTGCTACCAGTAGAAATATTTGGCGGCGTTAACTATGCCATTATAGCAGTTATAGTACACTTTGGATATTTGCTAGCGCGACGAGATGGTATAATTCGTGGTGCTAAGTAGGCCAATCTGCAAACGATTATGTAAATGTAAATATGGATAACGGTTTTCCGGTAACCTTAAAGGAACAGTAATTATAGGTTATGAACATGTGTAAATCGCCAAATAATGAAAAGTCGCCATTGGTGGCAAGCTATCCTATCTGTTCCGTAGCTTTTATTAACTTTACATGTACGCAAGTCGCCAAATAATGAAAAATCGCCATGGGTGGCAAATTCGCAAGGTGTCCAATAGGTTTTACATTATTAAAAATACAGCTGAAACAGATGTTCTGATTTTATTACGCTTTAGATCCTAATTAATATAACTTTTGAATGACAACATTAACTATCATTGTGTTTCTGAGGAGTGCAAATAATTTTTCCAGCGATTATAAGGGGAGTCCGCACTCCAGGTGGAGTATAGCGCAGGACCCGTACAACACGGATTCCCATAACAAAATATATCTTCCGTGTTATGAGGGGGAGGGGGTCTACTGCAGTATGAAGTTTAAATTTTTATGTACCAATGAACATTCAAGAACCAAGCAATGTGTAGCTCAGTAACATTCTATCTGATCTCATCTTCGGGTTTTGTCTGTTGACATTATGTCTTTTTTACGAATATATATATATATGTATATATGATGCACATATATTTTGAAGTTATAAAATATTAGAACTTGACTTTTTACAATAAATAGAGGGGTTAGTTTAAATGTAATGAATATATATATTTTAAAAATCAATATCCATTCAAGCTATTTATCAATATAGTTGATCCAATAAATCTGATATAGAAATACATGTATATATGAAACGGGCAGGCCGGTCGGTACGCGCTTTGGGAAGAATGCCTTGCTCTTATAGTTTCTAAAATGTGGTCGTCGCGGAGCTTTTACCTTGAGATATGCCCGACCAGCTGCTGATCGTTTATATTGTAGTCTGGCTGAGTCTTCATGATAATCCTCTGCAGGGTACTGGGGCAGCTTCGATCCTTGTTGATTTAAGACAGTTCTAATGTATTAAATACATGATACTTGTTTAGACACACACTTTTTATTTTAGCAAGACGTAATCCAAGTCTCATACATTTAACCAATGAATTTTACTAATTTGGATATTTCTTTAACATAGTCTTTTTTATTACCTAATTATGGGCATTTTTTCGACTTACATTGCTTACTTATTTCTAATAGATAATGAATGTAAGCGTGTCACAACCTTTTTGGGACACACTGCAAAGTGTTTTACGAAAGAAGAAGGCTTCTCAGGATGGTTTAGCAAAAAATTTATAAAGAATTTATTTTCGAAGCATTGCTTTCTTCAATTAGGTTTATTTCGAAAAATAAATCCTTCCCACACAAAGAAATGGATCAGGAAAAGAAAAATGACAGCATTATTAAGTCCGCAAAATGTCTTAAAACGACGCCTACATTAGATATAAATGAACAATTGTTCAAATATTATCTTTATAAATGAATAATACATGTAAGGTAGAATGTTTATAAATTTCAAGTGTGCTCATAACTTTTCAGCCTATCTGTAGTCAAATTTTTCATTCCACAAATAATATGACTAGACAATACAAAGTTGAAATAATACTATTCACATTTGAGTATAATTAAAACTATCGATTTGTAGGTAATTTCAACCGATTGGCGATATAGTTTCGTTTTATGAGCATAAGAAGGAAGTGGGCAAATTTTCTTTTAAAAGTAATGACTATTTAAGATGGAAGTAATTTTCTGGGTAATAGTTATGATTCACATTTCTTCTTGAACGACATCAAATTTGAAATTTAACGTTCTAGAGGAAGCCAATAGTGTTCAAAAAAGAGCTTTAGCCTCCAGTGATATTCTATTTAATAATATGTAACATTTAAATTTAAACATATAACGATAAAAGAAGAAGCTTTAAGAAGTTATATAATTAATTAAATATATATGGTTCTTTGTAGAACTTTTGAAAAGTTTTATAAATATAATAAATATAATGAATTCATCAAAATTTTTGCACAAATTACTCTTAAAAATAAGTATTTGTAAATAATAATATCTATAAACTTCAATGTAATAATTACTTGATTCTGAATATAATAGAGGAGAGGAGGGTATTATGTAATACCATTTGCATATTTAAAAATAACGTAACCTGTTTTTGCATAAATATCACCAAATCATCATAAATACACATACTATGACTATTTGTAATGAGCAGTCACTTGTATAAGGAATAGTATTTATTTTGTTGTTATGAAAAAAAAAAAAAACAACTAGTGACAAATGGAATTTAATATGGAATAGTCGGATTATATGGATTAGGTAGTTAAAACCATTGAAAAGGAATTACGTTTCATAAAAATAGTATTTTTTAACTGCAAAAACAATTTTTTTAAACTTTGTGCCAGCCATTTTTGTTTCGAGTCTATTTATAAAAGTCCCAGATATAAACTTCTTTCTCTGCTACGGAAATATCAAGGTAAGCCCACGAAGAACAGCTAAAGCACTGAATACCCTCTTTTCTATCTTGAAGAAGTTTCCATTGCTGAAGATGCATTCAGTGTCTTAATTTCTGGTCCTTTAGTTGGTGGCATGAAATCCATTACAAAGCATACATTTACTTCAGGTATTGTAAAATACTTCATAATATACCTGACACGCCGTCTTGGGAAATGGAACTCTAGACTGATGGACAAAACATGTCAGCTGAGAAAAGACCTCAGTAATAAACTATAATTCTTTTAGTGCACATTATGGTTAGCATCATTGTTCAAGTCATATGCGTGCTTATAGGTTAATATGTTTGATAACTTATCTGCAAAAATTTGTATAAATCACAAAACGTATTTTGTTCTGTGGGGAGTAAAGCGAAAATAACAAGCGCACACTCTCAATGTACTACATCATGAACTCGGTATTCTATATTTTCTGACAATTTCATAAAACCTTCCTCTCCTATTTATATAATTTTAAAAAAATTGTCTGAAATAGCACACATTGTTCTCCAATTTTAAATTCCCTGTCTGGATTTGAAACAGGAAATATATTTTATAATGAAAAAAAAATTCAAACAACAAAGTAATAGTGGCCAAATTTTTATGTACTTTTAATGATTTTTTTTTAAATGTAAAGTTTCACAGCTTTTGTTAAGTTTTTAAATTTATGGGAACATAATAACTCACAAACACTATTAGGATGAGGTAGGGTAATTACGCCAGGGAGTAATTAATTCTAAAGGAATCTTCAAAAACCTATAAATGATAAACATTCACAAAAATATTTTTCAGAAAGCTTATAATGTATGTTTCATGATAGGTATCTTTCATCATTAAGTAGTTTCATATTAACAATTGAAAAACCAAAACCATGTCGATTTTTCCAATAAACGGTTTGTACGGTTCGTGATTAAATGTTATCCCTAGTAGCACGTCTTTTATAAATACAAGTCTTTTATAAAAACAACGTCTTTTATAAATACAAGTATACTTATATAACAAATACAAGCATACAACTTAATTTTATATTTACATCGAAAAAAATGACATAAGGGTTTATACATGCTAATCAAAGCTTTATCTATTAAATGTTCAATGATGATGACAGTATATCGACTGACTATCGCAATTTTTTAAAATATTTGATAAGAAGTTTTATTTTTTAACAAAGAAGGGGTGCCACTTTTTAGGTATGCTATTGTATGAACTAAGGGGGTAATAAGCATATTCTGAGGTTTATTTAAACTTTAAAATTATTTTTTAATTTTGATATGTTTATATTTTAGACTAGTAAAAATGAACCTTGTTTATGAATAAGTTCTGATGTGTAAATGAAAATGCGCTCTTGTAACTAACTCTCTTTTCTGATTTTAAATATTATTTTCTTAGCGATTTCATTAAAGAATGAGATAGCATTTTGGCATACCATTTCAATAAATTCAGAAAGTCGATGCACAGCAAAAATTTGCTTTGGGATAAGACAAAGGAATTCTGAAAAAAAAAACAGTCTCTGCATTATCTATGCACCAAATTATTCTATATAAAATTTAAGAAAGAAATGTTTCGCTAAATAATTTCATCATTCTTTGAAATTGTCACATTTATCAATTACCGAAGTTTATCAGGTTGTTAAAAGCACAGGATAAACCTTATATTTTAGATGAATCTTTCAATTGCAACGAAAGCCTTAAATGAAGTTTTAGCCATTAAGTAAATGTTATTTTTATATTTCTTCCGAAGCAATAAATTTTGGCTTTCGTAGTTTAATTTCCTCATACTCTTCTTTCATAAAGCCGTGTTCTTTATTTGTGCAACAGCTGGACAAAGTGAATCGGGCAACTTTGACGGCTGATGCCCATTGAAGCTTTTCGATGAAATGACCATTCTTTGGTCGAATTTCAGTTTTTCTCCACTCAATTACGTTAACTTGAGGAAAGGATTTTTATTTATTATATTCTCTGGTCAGTTAACTTATTTTTCTGTCAACTGATTGTTTTTCATCTTGTTCTGTTCATTTTTATTACCTGCATATGACTAGGTTATTCTTTGACTGAGATTTCCAGTGAATCAGATATCAAAAAAGGAGTAGTGATAAATTGATGGAGCAGCTGTAAATATCTTGGCTAATTTTTATAAGTACACAAAAATATGTTCTAAATCTGTTTCTTATATTAAGAGTTCTTTTAAGAAAAAAACTCGTTTTATTTTGAAGGAGTATATATGCCACACGGAGTATACAAATATTCATGTATGCAAATAATTTAATAATTCTCACAGCTTTTATAAAACATTTAACAAATGCTAACAACAGATTAAAAAAATCATAAAACTGTATGATAAAATATTTAAAGAAACTTGAATTTCTACACCGTTTTTGTGTTTAAAAAAAATGGGTTTTTAATCAATATCTCTAAAAGCACAAGTAGTTAAAAGCCGCTGACTTGCGTTCAAAAGTCGTCTTTTGAATGGAGCTTTGGTCATGCAAAAAAAAAATTCAAAATTCTGATAAATTTAGTGATGCGTATTTATAGGATAATTTGTTATATTGTAACCCTTGCAGGGTTCATATGTTTGCGGGTTATGCATTGCTAATGTCTTATCATATTGGTTGCAAAGTATGTGGCTGTTTCACGAAAATGTTTTTTTTTTTTATTTATTTTTTTTTGTTTTGTTTAAGATTGCGAGTTCTTTATGAATCGGGCCGGCTCCAATAGTTGACATTTCTGATTTTGTTGAAAATTTCAGAATATGTTAATTTATTAGACCTATTTTTCCCCCAGTCACAGAAAAAAGACTTTTGAAGAACTTTGAATGACCCTTGGCTTTGTGTCAAGAATCAACCGTAAGTCTTTATATCCTAAAATAACTGCCTACGTAATGTTTCGCTCTTGGCACAGAAAAGATTGGTTTATGTGAAAAGTGTGTTTTTCTAAAAATAATGGGCGATTTTCACTTTTTAATTCCCCAAAGGTATAGGCATTTTTTTTTCTAAACAAAAAAAGGGTCTAATGAATTTACATGAACAAGATATCCTAAAATACCAAAAATGTCAACTTTCTAAGTCTGCATAATTTGTCGGATTAAAAGAAAATTGTTTCTTAAGATATGAGATTTGTATTGCGTTACTCACATTTTGGGTACTATTTATTTATGTACAGTTGACAAAATTAAGCATGGAGCATGACCATTTGATTTGATAAGTCAGGCACTTGCTATATGCATATGCACAGGGTGTTTCTGAAGAGTTCCGACAAACATTAAGGGGAAGTAGAAAACATAATAATGAATCAGAATCACATAGCAATGTGTGAACAAGAATGGAGTTTCCACGCCATACCTTTTAACGATCAATTTAATAATCAATCCTGTGATCAATATATAATCCCTATAATAACCAATCCTGTTAGTAAACAATTTTAGTCAAGTGTTTTTTTGCGAGGCAGGTGTATTAGTTTTTGACAACCATGGTCGGAAAGTTCACTATTATTCAAAAGTGAATCCCTTGCGATAGATTTTTAGCACAATATAACTGTCAGCAGTATTACTACCAAAGTAGTTATTTTATTTTATTTATTTATCAATTTTGCTGCCACTGTATATATAAAGATATTTTTTAAATGAAAAAACGTGAAATACTTAATTCGATTTCATATTTTGAAACAAAGAATTTAAAAATATCAGCAATTTTTTTTAACTCTTCTTCTAATAGAAAAGAAAAAGAGATAACTTGGGAAAAAAATTAAGCGTTATGTATTTAATACTAAATGTGATCCTTAGAGTTGTAGACCTAGGCCATCCCAAGGGAGGATCGAATGTAGGCGATCACCTAATGCCCCGCGCTTAAAGAGGCCCCGCTCCTGGACCATTTTTTTGCTTTCTTATAAGACATAATAGAGGAAAGGCCCCGCTCTTGCGCTTCGCCTGGGGCCCGCACACCCCTTGGGCCCGCACACCCCTTGGGCCGGCCCTGTGTACACATTCATCAGAACGCTTTTTCATGTTAGCAATAACGTTGTTAACCCCTTAAGCGGTTTCCCCGTACAGTGTACGTGCTACCCAAAATTGGCCTAAACTGGTTTGCCCGTATAGCGTACGGGCATCGATATTTTCTCCTTTCCCTTTCTGATTTGTCCGTATATTTCATTATTGTGAAGAGACTATTTAGTATTAATATTTTTCAATAGGTGGCGTGGCTTGTCCTTGTAACTGAAATGCTTTTCATCCGGGTTTTTCTTAATAGCAAGAGAGCGGAAATATTTCATCGTATGCCTTTCAAAATATGCCTTTTTTGGAAGCATTTCGGTAAAAAAATTGAACGTTTAAAGGGTTAATCACAGTTTGGGAAATAAGCTCCCCTCTTCCCGCAATGCCGCTTCAAAGTATCTACATCTGTAGAGGAGAATGTATACGTGCAGTTGTTCTTCCAAGGTAATCCCATAAAATCTGTATCGAGCTAGGAAGACCAAGAACTATTCTTGCCACGGTATTCGCTCAATGTCTTCTCTTTCAAGGCTCAATGTGGATGAACATTATCGTTCATAAATAGGAAGTCAAATCAATTTACACCTTTGGAAAGTCTTACATGAGACTCTTAAGACCTCATCCCGATATCTCTGGCCGGTCACAAAACTCCTGCTGAAAAAGTTTAGGGACGTATGTCCATCAATTATTATTTCTATATCATCTAACCTCGACTACCAAAACGGTCACTTTCTATAATCTTAGAAGAATAATTTGGTTTTCCTGAACTCCCTTCAGACGTAAATACTCTTAGAATCACCTGCTAAACTAAACCTTGTATGACCAGTATAAAGGCTCACTTCAGATAAGACATTCTTTGCACAATTAAAGCGGGCACTTTTTCTATGTGAAGACAATAAAACACATATTCTTGGCTTTCTGGCATAAATACCTTTTCATTAAGCCTTCTGTACACCGTAAGCCGTGATACATTAGTTCCAGTGGCAGCTGCAAGCTTTGGACTTAACTGGCAAGTAATAGACTTCGTGTTACGACGGGGCAGTTATTGCCAAATATCGATCTGCAGAATTAATTGTCATTCGTTTATGTCCTTCTCAAGGCCTTCATATTATATTTTTGATATTGTTTCTATGACGTAGAGACTGCCCTTCTTGAAATATTCGGCATGTGTCTGCTTCCGTGATTGGTTGTTGTGCTTCTAAATGGCTGATGAATCGCAATTTCGCGAATTCTTCCAAATGACACTTCGACCATACATATACTATAAAAAACCGATTTGAGTCCTTCCACACTGAAATAAAAATCGCCATGTTTCAGAAATTCACTCAAATATTCACTTTGTGCAAAGCGCTTGATTCAACGTCAGATGGTGTAAGCCGTTATCAGTTAAGCCGTTATCACCGTAATCAGAAACCGTTTGATTACTTTTGATTCGATAATGCTAAATAAGATTGTTTTTCACTCATTCACTGCAAATATGGGTCACATTGATAGGATACTTTTGAGTGTACGTTAAGATAAATTTGGCCAATAGTGTATATTAACAAATTTTCATCTCTTTGAGAACGTCGAAATCAGATAACACGATCTTTATCATACGTCCTTGTCATCTCTATGCTGAGATGATATATTCAAATTATAGAAAAAGACGTTTTTTTAAGATCAGTAAAACTGCTAATTTTTAGGACATTTCAAAGTTGTTTTTCTTCCTAAAACGAACTAATGTGTTGTATGTTTTATGAAACGAAAATATTAACTTTCTTTTATGCGTGGAAAACGCACTTTCAGAATATAAAATATAAAAATCAGATAAATTAGTACTTTTTTACTTAACATTCAAATATGCGAAAAATTCGCAGTATCGGAATTTGACTAAATATTATGGGCATAAGAGAGCAGGTAAGAAATGGAAGTATATTGTCTCACGTGATACGGTATATCTCTACGTACTCAGATGTATCATATAGCGCTTTAAATGAAAATACCTATCTTGATAAATAACCTCCCGCAGTTTTAAGATTTCTAGTTTTTAATTTGAAATCAGTTTTATGTGAGGAAAGATCGGACTTCATTGAAATTGCAGTTAGTGTCCGAAAATCCGTAAATGAATAAAGGGAATTTATAGTACGATAGGAGCATTTCCCCTTTCTGTGTTTAATTTCGTATCCCTAGTGATATATGCCTCATTTTCAAAAGAACTCTTGAAAATAATATTAGAACCAGCTTAGTTTAACACTCTTTTTGCTTGTTTAGATAATATGTTATTGATTAGATGTTTCCTTGATTTTAAACAAAATTTCACAAGGAATCCATATTGCTTAAAAAAACTAATCCTTTTTAAGTATATAATAAATATTTGAATAATCTACAACATTTTTAATATCACGTATTTGAATATTTGTGAAACCTTTGTCTAGTCGCAATGGAGACAACAAATTTATCTATATCAGTATTCACACTTATACCATTTTAATGTATTTACTTAGTGAATTGAATACAAAGAGGTGGAAATTTTCCCATATCAATATAAAATCATTAAAGTAAAATGCCTTTTTCTTTGAAAAATTGATATTATATACCATATATATATATATATATTATATCTACAATTTTATTGCTTCATTAGAATTATTTTGCGAACTATAATAGAGAATAAAATTAAAATAACTATTAAATATGCATATTAGAATTATTTTGCAAAGTAAAATTCAGAATAAAATTCATCCGACTATTAAATCAGACTGAAAGGCAACATTATAACGCACATTAAAAATTCATTTATTTTTTCGCCTCATATATGCTAAAATGAGAAACTCCCTAAGCTAATAATATACTTCTTTCGATTCTTAATTAGCTATGTCTCGGATCCAAACTTTTTACTCCTGGCAGTGTAATTTAAGAAAGTATAATTTTCTCAACATGTTTCATCAACTGTTAAAAAAATGATTCATGTAACTAGCAAGGGTATGGACAATTTTTTTTGTGTGTGTGTGTGTAGCTAAGCTTTTAGTTACATTTTGTATGAACGCAACTGAGAAAATACTTGGTAGCCTGATGTCAGAGAAAATATTTATTTGAGAAAATTGAATCTTAAAGGATGCTTTTTTGCGTCTCGTCTGTTTGCTTTAAAATTGCATATATCTAATCAGATTTTTTCGTGAATTTGAAAAAAAAAAAAGTTTCTGCTTTTAACGTTTTAACGTTTCAAGAAAGCTAATTAATCAACCTAATCATTTTTATTTATTTTTACTTTCGAGACGTGATTTACATATATATATGCTTATATATAATTATATTTTCTACTTTGGTTAGATTTCTCAAAATAAGCACATACAAAGGAAAAAGTACACTTTCAGGCATTTTTCTCTAAAACTAAAATTTACTTAATTGTTGTATTGCTTTAATTTTATGGGTCTCATTATTTACCAGTTTTGAAACAATCAGATTTCTTATTAATATTAGGCCCAAAGACACCATTAGTACACTCAAAGGCGATTGTGGAAAGGGTACCTACGTCCTTCGTATGTTTCAAAAAGGGAAAAAGTGTGTTCTAGTATCCTCCTTCTGAATTGTATTGTGAAATTTTGTTTATTATTTTGCATTGATGTATCCAAAATAAATCAACATAATATTTGTTATAGATTTAGAGTGTCTGTATAGATAAATCTCATTGATACTTGCAAATTCGCATTCTGATTGCTTATCATATGGCATAAGCCATAGCATAGGGAAATCCGTTTTAGGATAGTCATTCTATTAGAGCAATGATCTAAGTATAATACATAGAGACCAACCAAGCAATCACATTGATAGGTGAATAGTCTGATAATTATAGATCTCTGATTAAGCTGTGACTGCCCAACGTTTACTGAATAGAATGCGTAAGTCTGGTTAAAGGGTTAAGCAAACAGAAATTCTGCTGTATAGCTATTCATAAATTTTACTACTGATGTCAAAGTATTTTTAAATATTACTTCAATAAGTACGACCTTTAATGAAACTCACAGAAAAATTGTCAAAGTGCAGCACATGCATTATGATGAAAGTCGAATTAAAGTGTTAAATATACGATGTAATGTGAGGATTTTAAGATAATACCTTATGTTTATAAAAATAATTTCCTTTAACAATCTTGAAGAAAATAAAGAAGCTTCTATAAGAAACTCATTTGAATACTGTGAGAACTGAGACAGTATCAACATGATAGTGGGAGTTTCGTAAACAATTATTGCAAGCAGTAATTAGCTTTTTTCGCAATTGCTTAATTTCGTAAGCAATTACAAAAATAGCAAGGCTACTTTTGAAGAGCTGCTAAATGATAATGAGCCTTTACACAAATATCAGCTTTAACTATAAATTAAATGATAGTGAAACTGATTATATAGTTACTCTGGCAGAATCTACCACTCGAAAGGATTTTCGGGTACTTTTGATTATTATTTGCATAAATACAGTTAATTCGTGTTCAGGAGAGGGTTGTTCAACGAGTTCAAAGAATTGCACTTCGTAAAAAAGTTTGAAATCTTTTATGATTAATGTTGCTCTACACCACAGGCAATATCGATATTACACGTAAATAATCCATGTTGTACACCAGTGTCGTCACCAACAGTCCTTCCCTATAGCATGGTTAAATTTACGAAGAATATAAAAAAAATGTTTCTCAGATCTATTTTAGCAATTCAATAAAGCTGTTTAGGAAAATATGAAGACTAAGTGCAAATAATAAATTTGTCTAGTGTACAAAAGACAAACAACATTAAAAGAAATAGAGCCAGAAATCTCACAGATCTTTACAAAAATAAAAGCAATTAAAATTGAAAATATATTTTAATGTTTCAGTGCAATAATTTAAAATTCGTTGTGTGTGTTAATTTGAAAGTTTACACCAAGAAATATAAATATATGCAAACATCTAGGTATACACGTATTCTTTTATAAATAGTTATACCTATTCTGATGAAGAGCTTACATTTTTAGATATTTTAACTTTATTTATCTTGTTAACAGCAAAAAGAACTAAAGACATATAGGAAAACTAAAGGCAAGATACAGGCATATTCTACTTTCCCCGATAATAAGCTTTTTTTTACCCCTATTGAGCTAAATGAGGCGTAATAAAAAAGTTTCGAATCATCGAAACGTAAATAGTAAGCCCTATGATAAAATTAAACTTTCGGTTCCGTTAAAAACATTGAGTAATTTATTATTTTTATAATCTTCTTAGCTTTCATCACTAGTTCAAGATGTTTTCTTCCACTTGATTCACTGGAAGACAGATAGTTGAGGTATATTGGCTGTCCTTTTTTGTGGTGTATACTGTTATGTAATGTACTCTTTGTTAGATCATCAGTTTTTCCCCCCCGAGAATACACACATAATTCTGAAATAATAAAGAAACAATATTATTGAATTATGATACGATCATTCTTGAATATGGGGAATAGTTTTCAAACGTTAAGTTTGTCAAGTTAAGTCAAGTAATAGTTTCAAAATTAATAACCAAGAAGGTGCATGCTGAAGAAATTTAATCAATTTGTTGATCGTGGTTTCTTTTATTTTTTCTCTGTCTTAATTTTTTAATTTTAAGTATTTTTCAGTTTTTTAATTTTTAAAGAATCTACCTGAAATAGCCAGGTTTTCTTTTTCATTGGCTTCCAAAAAAGTCACTCAAAAGCAAACTAAGCATTATGATTTCATAAAAATGTGATGTATGTAAATTTTAAGATATATTATAATAAGATAGTGTATGAATGCGATTGATTGCAGATATATTTTAAGTAAATAAAAAACAACTTATTTAGTTATCTATATAGAATTCATTAAAAATGTCTGATTCAAAACTTTCGTCTCTGTGTCACACTATAGTGAAAAAAATGTTAATTTAGTCTGTGTTTCATGCTTTTAGGATTTGTAGTTTTAAAATAGAATGACTTATATATAAAAGACGAAAAAAAATTTGTCAAATAATAAAATTCTCTCATTTTTTGTGCTAAAAAAATATGTCCTTCAGTACTTAATAAAAAGGATGAGTTTATGCATTTGTATATTTTTAAAAAAATGTTTTTTATTAAATTCATTGCATTAATTTGTTTCACTAAAACTTCACGATGAATTAAATTCTCACCGACAACTTAATAAAAATACCACAAAAAATATCAAAGATTTTGAAAGAAAGGTGATTGCACTTGTTTCAAAAGTAGAGCAGGTCTCACGGTTAAAGCAATACAATTATATGCATTTTTGATAAAAAAATATTCCAGTTGTAGAGTACTTGCTGAACAAATCTTTAGTTGATATGTAAAGACACTTTTTCTCCAAAATTATTGTTTATGTAACAAGCAGCAGTATAAAAATATGGAGAAAAGATTAATATATTGTGAGGTTCTGTATCTTAATGATCCGAAATATATCGCTTTAGTATCAAAAAATCATTCTGCAAAACTAATTGATAGCGAAAAACCTCTGAGTCTTTTCTTTTTATTAGACTCTTTTTCTTTTTCTTTTGTAACATTTCATGAGATAATTATGGTCTTTTAGTATTCCAAGTGTGGAATATAGACGTATTTAGGGAAAAAAAATATATTTCTGAAATAAGTAGCTGTTTTCGTATTCTTATAGAAAAGAAATGTGTTTGAAGGAGGGCTCACAATTTTCCAGACAATCAGGATTAACACATTTATAGTTATTACGTTACTAACTAAAAATATTTTAATCCTGAATAATCTTCTATAAATCTTTATCCGCGAGAATCTGAGGGATTACATCACATGCACATTTGCATAATAGCTTTGTGGTCTTAAGAAATGTTGTTCTGAAAAATTAACACAAACTTTCCTTTCTTTTTCATTTTTTTCTATCTCAACTTTTGTTTAAGAATTCTATAATCTATCCGTAATTACTTTTATTTAATAAGATTGTCACTTATCGGGTTCTCTTGTTTAATTAGTATTCTAATATCAGGTAGACAAATTTTAATTTCGAGTAGGAATATTTACGCTTAGTAAGGCATGAAGTGTACATTTTGAAACTTTGGAAGCAGCTTTATATTTATTCAACTTTTAATTAATCTGCGAGTGCTTCATGCTTATTTCACATGAATATTTGAGCTGTCTCTATAGAAATTTGCCTCGAGTATTCTAAATATTAAGTACATAAAAATTCTTCACGTATTCTTGTCATATTCGCATTTGAGTAATCTACTGCTGTTTCGGTCCCTAAATGATTTCTCAGTATACAAATTGTTACATTTTATTTTCGATAACGACAATCTTGAATATCTTCATTTTCATTTCATGTATAGTTAGTGGATTCATTTAAAGTATTCGGTATTTTCCAAATCGATATTTAATGAAAATAACATGTAAAATAAATTTTTTAATCAACTTATTACTATTTCAAAAACTGCTCTAAACTTTTTAAAAAATGTTCTGTTATTAACTCTTGCCTGTTATCATTCAAAATATTCATAAATGAAATTATGTTAAAATGAAATTATCTTTCATTGAAATTTCTTTTCAAGTTCCACCATCTTACATTTTTACAGTAACTCGCAAATTAAGACGAAATGTTTATCTTTCCTAATTTCCTCTGCAAGCAAAATGTCTGAATGACGTAAATTAGTAATTGGTAGCGCTTTAGTAATTTGATATAGTGTGCATTTAATAGTATTTGTGGAAAATGTTAATTTAAAAAAAATGCAAGCGTGAATTTAAACAATTTGAAAGTAGAAGTTTTCAGACGATTCATTTTCACGAAACTTTTAATGAAAGTACGCATCTTTATGAAACCTAATAGAACAGTATTTAGTAGATAGTTGAATATTCTTTTTTTCTCTTGGAATGCTCCACATCCTCTTGGTACGAAATTAAGAAGGCCTCTAAAGTGGCTCAAGGGAGTTTCGTCCATTTCCTATCTTAAAAGGCAGAATGTCCTGAAGGAGTCCTGACTTTGAAAAATGCTTACGTGATCCGATTTTTGTTCGCATGCAATTTTAAAAATGCTTTTATAAACATTTTGATCGATGATCACATCGAGGGTAACCGCGCCATTACGATGGAAAGCTCCCGAAATCCTGACTAATCTGTTTCTGTTCTTTACGATTGGTCTTTAGTACCGAGGGTGCATTCTGGTACCTTCTGCACAACGGATATGACGTCGGCCAGCACTTTCAAGCAAATGTAATTTGGATTCATTGCTCCAAAATCTTTTTTTCTTTGTTTTTTCAAATGCAGTCTTTGGTAGTTCGAGTTTCGTGCTGTTTAACAAATTTCAATCTGATCTTCCGTTTCTTTGACCAGATGAGAGTTTATTTTTTTCACACTGACCCGTAAGCACAATTCAGAGGCATCCATGCTGCCTTATGCTCGTAGCCTAGCTGGTGGATGTTTCAGCATAATAATAATTCAAAGCACATCTTCAAAATGGTTAAAAAATCTTTTACAGCTAAAAGAATTGAAACTCTGGACAGTCAGTTGACTTTAATCGAATTGAATACCTCTGGAGACACATCAGAAGAAAAGTCCGTACACGGAATTTTACTCCAAAGGAAAAACTCCTTAAGATATTTCATCAGAATGGGCAAAGACATAAGAACGAAAGTTTCTCCAACATACCTGACAAAGCACAAAAAGTGAAAGACCTCGTGCATTCTCATTGTGATATTTCTAACTTACTTTTGATTGTTAATTCTGTTTATCCGTATATCTAGTTTACTTTAGAAGAGGAGTGCAACAATTCTTTAACTTTTCTGAATGTTCTTGTTTCTAAAATTCCTAACTTCTGTTTTATGCAAACCCGTTTCTATCTCTTTACCCTCAGAAAATCTCTCTAATTGAGACGATATGTTTATCTTACCAGCAAAAACATATTCCTTTTTACAATTAGGTGTTCCGTGCTATCAAAATTTGTTCTGAGTCATCATCTCTTAATAATAAGATTAACTACTTAAACTTCTTTGCTGTCACCTGTAGTTTTAGCCCCTCTATTATTCATAAGACTCTTTCTAAATTTTGTAAATCTAATTCTTCCTCTACTACTGTTAATTATTTAAATCAATTAATTGTACTACTTTTCTTTACACCTTTATGGTATAAAATTTCTAACATTCTCAATTTCGGTTTCATAGTCATCTTTAAGCCAGTGAATAAACTTAATTCTCTTCCCTCAAAGATCCTATTTCTACTGAGAATCGTTGGGGTGTTTATTGTACTCCTAGTGGATCTTGTGATTTCGGCTATATTGGTCAAACCAGAAGAGCTCCCAAATTTAGGTTCAAAGAAAATGAGAGATATTTTTTGAAGCATGAACTTTCCAAATCTTCTATTGCCTCACATTGTTGGAATTCTAATCGTTTCCAATTTCTAAAGCTATCTTAGGCAGTTCTCAGTCTTTGCCGCAGCTTCATGTTTTGGAAGATTTTTCCATTATCCAATATTTGAAGCGTCTTGAGATTGAAGGGTCTTAAATTCCTTTTATTCATTCTGCTCTAAACCTGTTGTTCTAAGGTTCTATTTAATTTCTTCCTCTATCACTTTTCCCCTCCTTTTTTATTAATTTATTTATGTCGCTGTTATTTTGTGTTTTCTGCATATACTTTATGTTTACTATTAGATGTATGTTGTCGTGTTGATATATATATTAAAAAAATAATTTCACAATACAAAAAATGGCATATATTCAAATCAAGTATCCATAATTATAGAGAAGATATCCTATTGGTAAAGCGCAAATGCAGCAATGATAAACAGAATAGAATACAACTAATAAGTAAAAGACAAAGTACACACGGCAAATATGACATAACCCGCATGAAAAAATATATAACAGCAGATGCAAGCCTCGAGTGAAAAAAAAAAAAAAAAAAAGATGCTGAGCCAAACAAAGTCTAAACGTTATTGTAGATTGTGGTTGGAAATCAAATAAATATTAGAATGGAAATAGTCAAAATAAACAGCTGTATTTTACAAAATATTCAAAATGAACAATGCACTGAAAATGGTAGATGGCTGCAGTGTGAAGGTCCCTGGTTCGGGTCCCATCGCGCGGCTGTCGATCTAACGATCTAGAGTTTTGGTAGGTTTCCTCCAGATGTAACGTGAATACGCGTCAGAACCCCCTTAGAAAGTTCTTCTACCAAGGCATCCCCCCTTGGCAGATCGCCCTAGTGTAGCGTTGCCGTAATCACACACAACCACAACCACCAAAATGAATAATGATAAATCTTTGATGCTGATTGAAAAGGAGTACCTGAAAGTAAAAACTAGGTTAAAGTTACGTAAGTTACGAAAGTTACGTAACTATAAATGCGTCTTTCAGCAAAATATAGCTTGTAAGAAGATTTAAAAAATAATTTGGCAATGCAAAAATGGCATATAGATTGTGTTTTACTTATTAGTTATATTCTTTTCCGTTTGTTATTGCTGCTTTTGCGCTTTACAAATAGGATATCTTCTTTATAATTAATTATGGATGCTTGATTTGAATCTATATGCCATTTTTGCATTGTTAAATTATTGTTTAAATCTTCTTACAAGTTATATTTTGCTGCAAAAGCGCATTTATAGTTACGTAAATTCCTAGTTTTTACTTTCAGTTACTCCTTTTCAACCAGGAATTCATTTTGAATATTTTGTAAAATACAGCTGTTTATTCTGATTATCTCCATTGTAATACTTATTTGATTTCCAACCAATATCTGCAATAACGTTCAGACTTTCTTTGGCTCAGCATCTTCTTTTTTTTCCACTCGAGATTTGTAATTCTTGCATCTGCTGTTATATATTTTTTCATGCCGGGTATGTCATATTTGCAATATATACTTTATGTTTTACATATGAGTTATATATATATATAAGTATATATATATACAGTGTGTCCCAAAAGTTTATAGACTAATGTTTTTTTTTGGATTTAAGTGTTAATCAAACAAGTGAGAAAGACGACAGTAATTATGCAAATATTTATTGAAGCAACAGCAATAGTAAAATGCTTAAGTACTTCAAATAGTCATAGATTTAATATAAAAAAATAATAACGAAATAATGCTGTCCCAAAAATACATAGAAAGCCGGTGTTAAAAGTTGATTGGAGTACTGATCTCCAAATTTGCATGTTTAAAGGTCATGTACTGGTCATTCAATAGCATTTTTAGATAAAAGTGAAGCTGTCTGTCTTTCTTCAACTGATTGTAAAGATGTCTCGCGACGTGCAGTTTTCCGAAACTGAAATTGCCCAAATCTATCGTTTGGATGCTCGTGGAATGAAAGTTTTAGATATAGCGAGAAAACTTGGACGCAGTAGGGCTGCTATTTATCCAATTGTGTCAAAAGGTGACAATTTGAAAGTAAAGTATCGCATTATGCGACCAAGAGAAACAACTAAACGGCAAGACAGAGAGATCTTCAGGTTAGCTTCAACCCAGAACTTGTCCCTATGGTCAATTTCTAGAGAAGTGGCCATTCCAGTATCAAAATCCACGGTGAAACGACGGCTGCAGGTAAGTAAATTACTTGCTTATTGCAAAATGCTTCATTCACAAAACTTGACAAAAAGGCATAAGGACGCTTGTGTTCAGTGGGCTCGAAAGCATAAAAACTGGACAGATGAATGGTTGAGTGTCCTGTTCAGTGATGAAAAGAAGTTCAATTTAGATGGCCCTAATGGATGGGCATATTACTGGCACGACATTCGCAAAGAACCGCAAACTTTTTTCAGCAGACAGCAAAGAGGGGGTTCACTCATGGTATGGAAAACATTTTCCTATAATGAAACTACCGATATTATTTTTTAAAAGGTCGTCAGTGTTCCGAAGATTACCAGAAAATTCTTGAAGTGCAGTTACTCCTATTCGGAAAGTTGCTAGGGGAGCACAAATGGATTTATCAGTAAGACAATTTCTCCATTCACTTCTCAAACTCCACAATGCAATGGTTTAGACGAAACCAAGTAGCTCTTTTGGACTGACCAGACCTAAATCAAGACCTGAACCCAGTGGAGAACCTTTGAGGAATATTAGCTAGAGACGTATATGCTAATGGGCGTCAATTTGCAACAGTTCAAGATCTAAAGTTGCAAATTGAAAGAAGTTGGTTTTCTCTAAAGCCATGATCTCTTCAAACTCTTATTTCGAGTATGCCTGATCGAGTTTTTGTAGTGATTAGAAAAAATGGCTCAAACATTTGAATGTTAAAGAAAGAAAAAATGAGTTGTCTATAAACTTTTGGGACAGTAAATTTTCATTTTTAGTTTTTATCGCAAAGTCTGCAATTGTGCGATATTATTTTTGTATAGTATTATTATTGTCTTGATGTTAATTATAATTAAAAATGCTTTTTGAAATATTTATTCAACTTTTTCAATTATAAAATTTAAAAAAAAAACTGTTGTCTATAAACTTTTGGGGCGCACTGTAATAAATGTAAAAATTTTGTACCTCACGTAATCATCTTAAAGTATTTTGTGGAACTGAGATTTAATACTCGTGAATCAAGATTAGAAAAATTTAATATCGTATACAGTTTTTGTGACGGAAAACGGAAATGCTAAAATTTGAGCGTCTCAAACAAGGGACGCTAGACAGAAGAGGGTTAAGCTGGCAACAAGGTAAAGTTTTTCCTTATGAATAAATCCTGGAAACATATTTTCTTGTATAAAAAATATCCTCTATAAAGAAGATAGTTAAAAAACTGACAACATAAAAAAAAGTGTGTGCGTGTAATCTTTACGCGCGGTTGAAGTAAAACTTCTTTGACGTTTACGACACAATATCAGTGAAACGATTAAAGTTTAACTTAAAATAAACATCATATTATAATTTAATTGTATTTATTATTCATGGACTTTACATAAATTATATAAATGTTATATTCATATTATTAATTTGAAATAGGTACTTGAATGTCATCATAATTTTTATGTATGTTATTGGTTTGTGGTAACTATAATGTGAAACATAAATTTTACTCTCTAAATTTGCTAAATACAGCATCTATCGTTGTACCGAAACGCGTTGTTGATTGAAGTCGAGAAGTATTCATAGTTTGATCAAATTTTTCTTTGTAAGAGCTAAAATATCAGTAATAGTAAGGTTTAGCGATTTCTAGCCAAATACTTCGATATCGCCAAGCTGAGTTCAGTTTGAAAGATTTCCTTCTGACACTTTATTTGGCGATATTTCACAAAAGCCGACAAGCTTGAGATAGTTTGCAAGATTTTGGGGATAGCCAAAGTAGTAGTTGACCACAGACTTTCAATGAATTGAATGCATCCATACACCTTAATGTATTTAAAGTTATTTGGCTGACCCTGTTAATAAATTATCCAGTCGATTGTAGTCAAAAGAGATATTGAAAACAGTTAGAAATTAAAATAGTTCTAAATACAAAAGTTCAAAATTCTACGGGTTAAAATTTTAGAGCTATACAAAATACGAAATAATTTTTGGCGCCAAATTTGGCGATGTTTCAGCGAAACTCGTCAATGTCGACGACATATGGCGAGATTCTAAGCATGGACCATACAATGACAGATTATCGCCAAATTTGGCGATATTTCACCAAAACTCGCCAAGAACGATGAAAAATGGCGATACTTTGGGCATGGACCAAATGACTGACTATCGCGAAATTTGGCGATATTTAGACAAAACTCGCCCAGGTCGACGACAGACGGCGAGATTTTGGGCATGTACCAAACAATGACTGTCTACAGTTGTATTATATTGAAGATGTCCATAGACATTAAAGTACTGAAATTCTTTTTCGGTGGTCCTGTAAATAAACTCTCCAGTACAATAGAACCAAAAATTGAGATGCACAACTAGATGTTACAACAATCTTATATATGAAATTTCAACATTCTACGACTATAGTTTTTGGTATTTGAGAGTTAAATACATACACACATACACCAAAAGTCGCCAAATTTGGCGACTTTGGCGTAGTTCTTGAGGGAGGCACGTGACCGTGGTCGGACCATTACCTAGCTTATGTGGTATGACGGTATTGTGCTGGAAATGGATGAATGCCCCTAAAATTGTCATTGACCGTAATGTATTGGAAATCTTTTGAGTGTTCCTGTAGCAGAACTATAAATGATAAAGACACTTTTTTTAATGGAGAAATTCATTTTGTTACTCTTAACAGCATATATCACATCTGAGTCGTTTGAAATAGCCCAATACCACTAAAATACGATTTAATGAATTTCGGCCCATAGAGCGTAATGTATTTAGAATCTTTTGAGCCGCCCTGTAGATAAAATATGCAGTCGAATAGAACCGAAGGGGAGCGGCAGAAGTAGATGTTACTATAATCCTAAAGTTTCAACATTCTACGCCTTATAGCTTTTGAGATATGCGAGTTTAATGAATTTCGGCCCGTAGAGCGTAATGTATTTCGAATCTTTTAGGCGGTCCTGTACACAAACTATCCATTCGATTGCGACCAAAAGGGGAGGTGCACAACTAGATCATAGAACAATCCTAAATATCAAATTTCAACATTCTACGACCAATAGTTTTTGAGATATGCGAGTTACATACATACGTACGTACGTACGTACAGACGGCGTGGAAAAACTGGCCAAAACAGACTCGCCGCTGGTCAAAATGAGTTGCAGACGCGTTTATATGATCGTGCATGCTAGCTTACGATGAGATGCATCGAAAAAATTCTTAAAAGTAAATTTAGAAGTAGTCAAAATCGGGGTTTTAGTCGAAATTTGGCCCCCGAAATTTTTCGGGATCACATTACTTCCTTATACTATGTACAAGGAAGTAATAAAGATTATTGTCTCAAAGATACGGCTCTTGACTGTTTTTCTCGCCGTTTCTTTCCCTAACCGGTTCCCCGTATTTTTACGCGATGAATTCGGGGAACGGCGAAAGCAGGTCGAAAAGGTAGGTTTTTCAGGGGTTCTTCTTTTTCAGACCGCGCTTGGCGTGAAGTATGACATATACGTCACTTCCTTTACTGAGCGTTACTTCCGTCAGAAAAAAAAAAATCTGAGCTACTCCCTAGTCGCCACTAAAGAAGTTTTACTTCAATAAAAAATATAAATTTTCCAAAAAAAATTTAAAACAGAAAAAAATAATCCAGGCAATTTTTTAATTTTGATATTTAAAGCTTTTATTTTCAGGTTTTACGGTCATCTGCAATTTTTTTTTTTTTTTTTTGCTCTGATAATCCTATGAATGTACTCAAAGAAAAACATTTAAAATGAAATAAAAGCCCCATGAAAGCAAAGAGAAACGTACGCTATTCATATATTTTTCACATCATATGAAATATTTTACGAGTTTCAATGGTTACAGGAATAATAAATTGCTTTCAACGAAAACAGAATCTGGCGAATTCATAAGGCAAAATTAATTTGATTAATTGGTGCCTGCTCAAATTCTTTGTTCGGGTTTATTCAGGCTCATGCAGTTAACAGCATTAGCAACATTTTAAATTTCGAAATGGAAACTATGCTTTTAATTTAAATTTAGAATTCAAATAAGACTCTTAGAAAATTTTAGTTTTCCAATTAGCCGGTGTTTCCATCCACCTGATAAGAATTGGTGCACGGAAGAGAAGGAGATGAAATTCCGTAATCTGATGTAAAAGCTTAGATGGTTTAAAATGAATTGGCTTTGCAAATTTTCCATCAGGAGAGCATGTTGCATGAATCTTTCTAGTGCTAATCTTAATTTTTATCTGTAAACGTTCACTTATAATTTTAAATTAACAACGCAAGTTTCAGATCCTCTGTTAATGGATTACTAAATGTGTAAATGCGTCCAAATAAGCTACTTGTTATAGCAGTTTTCCGAACTTAGTACTTCAATCATGCATAAAAAATAATTGCTAGCCCAAAAATTGAAAGCGTATATTTTAAAAATGTAATTGTGTACTGTACGGATACTATTGTGCTGCGTTCTTAAATTATTTAAAGTACTTTAAATGATATATAAAATAGGTTAAGGATTTTAACTCTTAAATTATTAGTACCTGGCTAACAAGCCGTGCTCAGAATCTAAAAATTCCTTATGTATAAAATAATGGGTACGTAAATGCCTTGACACGTATCAATAATCTTCATGATTACCAAAGATTTACATCCCTGCTAAATCACCCCTACATTATCAGGGAAGCTTTGGTCGTCGTTCAATGTTACAATGGTACTTAGTTTGTTTTGAAAATGGATGCTAAATATTCGATGGTCGGTGCTATTAGGATTGAGCAAAAAGTAGTTTAACGTAAGGTGCACCCTTTCCTTCTGTAGCAGATCAGCGAGGGTATCAGCAAAGATCTTGGTCGATACAATGGGGATTGTTCATGCATTCACTAACAGCGTCTTGATTACCTCAGAAATATATATGTGTCCATATTGAGGACTTTCAAATTGAGCATCAGGAATTTAAGTTGGTTGAACTGTCAAATGAATGAGTTCATAAAAAAAAATCATCAAGTCTGTTATACACTGTTCGCATCGTAGTTGTAAACTCCGCAATCTTCAATAGTTTCATTCGTCATATACCGTGAACAAAGCCATTGTAACGTATGCGTTGGAATTTCGAATTCTTTTATGAAATTCTTTTTAATGTGGATGGCATCGAAGGAACAACCACACCAATTCATTAGGAAATGAACTTGCTTCTGCCATGCATCTACGCTTTCAGCATACTTTCTTTAATAAACTCACGCTTAAGAAAAAAAAAAGTGTAACGAAATTTAAATTATTAGTACAAAAGCAAGCTTCGAAATCATGAAATTAAAAACAGAATAAATCAAAAATATTCTTTTACAATAACTTTATAATAGCTTTAAAACTACTCAAAAATAATAGAACAAACGGATGGATTGAAAAATAATATGAACTTCTAACCTCGAATAAATCAAAAATACATCGTAACTTACTATATAGTTACGCTGATCCCTAACTCTGTCACAATTCCTGTTCAACCAAACTTTTACCATCATTAATCCAAATAGATTAAAAAAGTTATTGTCTAATAACGTAAAATTTACACCGTTCATTGGAGTGATCGGCCTGAAAATTTTCATAATTATGTATAAAAAAATAGATAATGAAAAAATTTGAAAATCCACCCGTTCCCTCATTTTAAAGCGATTTTTTGCTATTTTTTGCACAATTTCATCTCCGATAATAAAAAATTTAACGTTTGAGTGTCAAAATTTTGTATTGCAAGTGACATTGAAGTCATATTGAAGTCACGGTTATCAGGCTTTGAAGGGAAATTTACGATTCTAATTCGCTTAAGATAGTTTTTCTAAATTACTACACAGTTTAACTTTTTTTCAAAAGTAAAATGGTTTTCCATGCATTAAGCATTCATATAGGAGATGATGCTCATACCAAACGAAATGTTTCGAATACGAAAAGTTTCTGCAGATTATGCAATTCCGATTTCGATATATAATAAAAATTGAATATGAAGATATTTTATTTTAAGTGTGTAAATATTAAATATTCTGAGTGTACACATTCTATAGCTCGTTGTAATTGTCACTACAAAGGGTTTTATCCCTTAGTTTAATAATAGTACACAACACGAAACAACACAATCTAATGCTCAGCTAAATAAAAATTGAAAATTTATTAGAAAAACCAGATTTCAGCCTCCCAATTTACTGTTTCTACATATGGGCAATCTTCAACCCGCGGGCCGGATGGAGCCAGCCATGGCTTTTTGTCCGGCCCACAGTACAAGTCAAAACCCCGTATAAAACCTATATAAACCATTCCAACTCCCATACAAATCCCAATTATACGGCCCGCGATTTCCCTAACATCCTGAAGTTAGGCCCATGAGTACGCTAACGTCGCAAAGTTCTGCCCGCAACTTCAAAGGCTGTCCATACGATGATAAAATAAATGAGTTGAAATCATCAGCTGCAGTGAATCAAAACTATGGGAAACAAAACTGATGGCTGATCACCTGCAAAATTAACTTGAATTTCAGTTGCGAGCCCAATTTAGGAATCGCTCATATCATTATAAATTTTTTCATCGAAGTTTCAAAGATCGTTTCATTATAAACTGTTGTCACACAAAAAAAAAAAAAAAAAAAAAAAAAAAAAATCGCCAGGGTAATTACATTTAAATATTTATCGTCAACTTGTCGGACTAAGGCTGTTAAAGTAGAATTCAACCTAGTACCGTAATAAGAAACTTGGAATTTTCATGTTACGTCACAGGATCTTTTCTGTCTGTGTATCACTGCAAAGGTCATCATTTTCATTTAAATTATTCAGTTGAGCTGAAACTTTAAGGTATTTTTGAAATTCGCTTCGCATTGTTCAATAAAATACCTGAAAAATATTTACAGTACCTAGTTTCGGTAGAACAGTACCTAGTTAGTTATAGTTTCGGTATCTGCGCGGGGATATATTTAGTTTTACATTAGTTATAAATTGTGAAGTAATACATTCAGACAATTTTTGACAGAATATTAACGAATAATTTTATATTAATAACTATGAATTTAGAATAATTAAATTATTTACGTGTATTCTATCAAGGTGCTTGCGGAATGACAACCGGGATTTGTTTTCTCTTTTCCTTTCGCTGGTTGCCAGGACGACATCTTTAAATAAAAATATTTTTTTTATTCTAAAAAACTTATGTAGCTGAAAGGTGTAATATATAGTTATTAAAATATTTATTTGTCTGTGTATTGGATATCAAGGTCTATTTATTTCGCTTCTTTGCGAAATTAATTTTTACTATTGTATATCGATCAGTGTTTCGTGTAGTGCATTACATCGTAAGCTCGTTATTAGTTTCTCATCGGTTTTCACTAGTTTTAAGAACCTTCTTTGAATCAATATATAAATTTACTTGAAATTTAGTTTACATTTTGCTTTAAGCATAAATTATAAACAAAATGTTAGTTATGATCTGAACTAGTGTTTAATCTCAATCACTTTCTTTAAAATAAAACTTTAATTTCATAAATCATCACACCAACAATAGCATAATTTTAGTACATAAATCACCAACTTTAATGACAATCAAATCAATAGAGTTTGATCTGTGAATACTTTTTAATATATTTCTGCATTAATCAAAATAGTCTATGTAAATTTTATTGAAGGATATAAAAAGTTTTCAAAATGTAAATGTGATTAGAACGAAAATTCTCAAACGCTAATTTCAAATAAAAGTTAATGCAGTTGAAATGGACTCAAATAGTTGATTTATAAAAAAATAAATCTCGTATTTTCAACCAGTAGTTTCTTTAAAAAAATAAGAGTGTCCCGTGCATAGTTGGAATTAACGTAGACTTCAAATTTAAATTTACACTTCAGGTGAAAATTTAAGAAATCAATGAAGCTTTAAGTTAAACTTTTATAAAAGGAAGAGCCGAATGCCACGTGTTTGAAAGTTTTGCAAAATGTGATGTTGCATTACACACGGTTTGAAAAATTCGTTCGAGCGTAAGTGAAGTATATCATTTTACTTTTCATAAATAATGTTTTTCGAAAGATTTTCGACATTGCATAGAAAATACGATTCCTTAAATTATTTAGACATATAAATTTGGGGGAAAAGTAGAATTATTTCTATAAAAAAAGAAAGAAATTTGACGAACTAGATTATACATAATAGTTATGTTGACCAACATAATAGTTTATGTAATGTCTTCATCAATATTTAACTATTAAATATTATATTTTTAGAAGAACAAAAATGTTACATCATCACTCTTTCTCTGCATAAATAAGTATAAATACAGCTCAAAAAATTACTTTCAACAATAAAATAAGTCGTAGAAACAAATAATATAATTGATCTAAATTTCAATATTAAAGTGCAATTTTAAAAATAAACACAAATATTTTTCTATCCTACGATAGTATAAATGCAGTTTTTAATCTGTATTATTTTATATTTTTATATTTTCCTTGGAATTATATTTACGCCAAAATCTTATAAAGATTTTATTTATTTATTTTATTTTCTTTTTCTTTTCTTTCTTTCTTTTTTTTTTACTGGACAAAGCCATTTTTTATCAACCGATGCTCTTGTGAAAGATAACAGAAGTTGAGAAACGATTTTGAGGATTAAACTTGTAAACTGAAAACTTGGAAGCTTGAGAATTATCTTTTTGTTAGTTATTGCAGAGTCGACTGTTCTTGAAACAATCCTTCATCAGTTTGTAAAATTTGATAACACAATCGATCAGCAGTTACTTTAACACTGAAACCGTTTATACTTACTGTGATCAGTAAAACCAGAAGTAACAGATAAGGCAATAAGGAACTCATTATTATAAGGCTTTTAGCTTGTTTACCATGGAAATACGTTGAAAGATATATATATATATATATGAGAAAATTAATGAAACAATTAATTTTACTGGGATTTAGAATATATATAAAATGAGATCTCTGTTATGTGAATTTTCGCTCGTCTATCATACATAAAGTTCAAGAGAATAAAATTTTAAATGAGTAAATAAGAAATTGTTAAAAGTATAAGTATTTTTACGTTTCACTTCAGAATTATTCATTTTCATAAGTCAAACAAATTTGAAAATATGAAATATAGAAATGTATTATTGGAATTATTTCGTTAGGCCACTTTTAATTTGTTGTGATTGATATCTTGAAAATTTCGTGTTTTTTTCTAAACATATTTTTAAATTTTTGTGTAATCTAACAATAAATTTATTTTATGTACCCTGGACCGTAGCTACTTTAGGCCACTTTCATGTTTTCACTAACTTCTGTTATTACAAAATACAATGTATATGTTATGTTTTCTACTACCGAATTCCAACCGATTCAGATGAAATTATAAAGTAAACCATATTGCTTTAAAAATATCTTTTAAATTTTTCCATTAACTTCATATTTTTAATTTTTTTTTTACCAACGTAAGCGTTGCTTTTGTCTTTTCTGGCCCATTCCCCTCCTTTCATACAAATTAAATAGATTTCATATGTTGGACAGTTATATAATCCCAAGTTTGATAAAAGCAGTATGACAATTAAATAACCGGACTAGTCTTGAAAATTAACTTGAAAAAAAAAACTATGCAAAAAGCTTTTAGTCTCCTTCAACATAGTCCCCCTCCCTATAAATACATCACTGCATACGAATTTTTTACTGCTCAAATAAGTGCTGCAGGTCATTAGGTGCCACTTTCTTCAGTAACTCTGCCGTTTTTGCCTTCACCTCTTCTACAGACTGAAAATGTGTTGCCTTCAATTCACTTTTCAGGTCGACCAGAATGTTCATCATCTTCAAAAACTTCCCGACCTTCCGAAAATCGTTTCTGCCATTCAAAAATTTAACTACGTGGCATGCAATTATCTATTAACACTTCCTTTAACAATTTAAAACATTCAGTTGGAAATCTTTTTAATTTCACAAGGAATTTCAAATTTATGTACTGCTCAATATTTTAGCTTATCATAATCGCGGCACTTCGGCACAACTGCGCCTTACTCACACAAGGATAAAAAACACACTGAACTATAGATAGAGGGACCGAATAACGTACCACCCCCACCGGAAGCATCAAAATGAACGACATTCCATTTTCACTACTCCACACCAAACCATGCCACTAAGGGCAAACGCAGTCCGGTTTTTAAATTGTTACAGTCGTATGCTTGATATTATGAATGAATGGACACCTCAGATTTCTGCTATTGGAAAAACTACCCCCAAACTACTGAATTATCCTCATATAAGGCACGAAGTAATTTTCAAGCCCAAAAACTTACTTATCTTGTACCGTGTGTTCAATAATAAAACTATTAACTTCTTTTTCTGTTGGATCAATGTAATTTTTCCTCGCAAGGGCTAAAATAGCCCTGGTTTACATTTATTTGTTGAATTAGTTTATGCCTTTAATTTGCGCTTCCTGGATGTAAAAAATTATGGTTACCGACTATTTTTAAAGATTATTGTACTTTCTCTTATTTTCAAAATGCTTCTGAAAGAGAATGTGAAGTAATATTTAAAAATATTAGAGAAAGTAAATAAAGTGAAATAGAAGTATTTTGAAAATAATACTTTCATTTTATTATATATTTCTTGCAGAAGACTGCTATAAGTTTTATTATTTATCTGAAATTCTTTAACCGATTTTTATCGAACGTAACAAAAGAAAACCAAATTTAAAATCAATTCTAAATTAGTGCTTGTTAGGCTTCATTAATGTGAAAAAAATAATTATTATTTCCTTTTTATAGATACTAATTATGTAAGAAGAAACAATTCTGGAAATTCGGGAAGCGCGAACAACGTTATCCTCAAATGTTTATGTTTTTACCTGTGCGATTAAAAAAGAACACAAAAAAATACGCCATGCATCATAATTGCAGCTTAATTAGCATTCATAATTGCTCTCATAAGAAAGCATATAATATCATCCCACAAAATACCCGTCGAGAAAAAAAATAATCGTAAGAAGTTTGAATAATTACCGACGTGGTGCGATCAAAATGCTGAATTAAAAATTATTAATCACGTTTTCAATCATAAGTGACACCTTGCCATTTATAACGCAAAAAAATGGAACTTATATACAAATAACAGCAATAAATATGACCGTAAGAATACTGTTCGGGGAATTTAATTTTTTACTCTTCATCAAGCTAATGCAATTACTATAAACCTGAAGCACAATCACGGTAATTAGTGACATATATCATTTAATTAAGTGGATTGTGACATTTGTTTCTGTCATGAGAAATATTTAATTCAATAATATTAGCATCTATTCAATAGAAATTACAATTCCAGAAATTATGGTTAATCAGAATTTTATGGCTGTCAGATTGTCTCTGCTTATAAGTTTCACACAAGGGAATGAACTAATTAAACAGCTAAAAATGTATGTGGTTGGTAGTTTAGTTAATAGCTGGCCGAGTAGTTAATAGAAGACCGAGTGATAATATGATTAATAAATTGAGTTTTACTTAAAAATGTTTTCCCTTTGAAATGTAATGTATATTAAAAGCTATAAAAATTTATTTAACAAAATCGAACTTTATTTCCGCTTAACTAATAGAATTTTAAGGTGTTTTACATAAAAATTACTGAGAATGTGGCAGAAAAACTTACAGCTAAATTAAAAAAAGATCATTTAAAGTAAATAAATTTTTAAATAATTTTTAAGTAAAGTAATTTTTAAATAAGTGATCAGTTAAAGTGACTGTGCATATGCACAATACATGTTTTTTTTTCCTCTGATCAATCCTCGTAAGTTTACTTCCAACTTCCGAACAACGTAATAAAAATTTTCAGTTGAATATAGAGACAATTCAGTAAAAGAGCGCGTTCGCTTAAGTTTTTCACAAAATTTCAATTTAAAATAAATAAATAAATACTTACATATACGAGTATATAAATGATAAAATGAGAATATGTCGAAAATATGTCATTCAGCATTTCTTATAATGTACAACGAAATGTATAAAGTAATTTAGAGTAAAGAATGTGTATTGAATTTTGACCGGTTAGGTGTTAAATCACAAAATATATGTTTTTAAAGTATATCCTGTTAGTCAATCCTTAAATATTTATACCAATGAAAAAAAATATGATTTCGCCAACACACAATTTTAGCTAACTCATTCAAACTATGCCAAACTCAGCGTAATGGAGAAGGCATAAATTTTAAATATTCTTCTAATCAAAGACTACTTATGTATGATTCGCAAAGATATATTTAAATCAATGAAATTTTGAAGTTTTTCGAACTAAGATTAATAATCGGTTCCTATTATCGAATATCATTACACAATTTAATTGTTACAATTTTCAGATATGAACTTTTAGGGTCAATCTTAAGCTGTCAAGCCACAATTACTGTAATTAAAATGCAATATCAGGTTCTATTTGCAAAATTTCATGAGCTAAGAGAATATGTTCACACCAGTAGCAACCGATGGACAACTGATATAAACCCTGCTTTAATGTTTAAAGTTTAACTCAAGAAAAGAATTGTGTATTTATTATTGTCACTTTCAACTCTCACCAACAATATAGACTGCAAAAACTTGAAGTCAGAATTGATATGTTGGTTACACGTGTGGTTAAAGAACAAATTTTGAGAATAATAAGAAACGCTGATTTTTAAGCAATTAGCACAAAGTTTTGCTTAAACGAGGAGTCTCCAACCTTTCGCATATCATGTGACATTTTTTCCCTGACAAGTTCAGATGCGTGGTACAACTCAACTGCTTTTACATTCACGGGTACAGTTGGAAAATTTGAACACATGTAGGCCCTGATTACCGAACAGGCCCATAAGGCTCGGGTCTACAGTAAAAAAAAGTCTGTGGACCTCGAAACTGCAGTAATTGTTATTTAAAATATATACAGTGAAAGTTCCACCTGCTGTTCCCTTAAAAAGTTCGAATTTACTGAGGTGTACAAGTTATGGGGGTGTCCAACTTGAGAGTTCCTCTGTATATATTATTCTAATAAAAATTATAGAGACAAAAGGTTATTGTATTTTCTGTTATGAATATAAGCATGCCTAGAAATACAGTGCATTTTCGATTATAAATGAGTTCGGGAATATGTCAGAAATCAAGTTTAGATTTGCGAGCAGCCTTGTACAATTAACCTTAAATACAGCCTTACTTATGGACAGTTTCTGTTTTTTATCTGCTTAAATAATGTTTTGTGGGTTTTTTTTTATTATTTTTGTGGGGGGAGGGGGGTCTCTAAATGATAGCCGACCTATAGCAAAGTGCTAATCAGACCCTCCCCCCCCCCAATATATGCAGGCTTTACCAGAGGAAAAGTAATAACGTCCGAATATAAAATGAAAATGTTGTTCTGAGGAAACATCCTAGAATTAATTTTTGGACATTCGACAGGGGATCGAAGATGGTTCAATTTTTGAGTTGTACAATGATTCCTTTTGATGTGGTATTATAAATTATTAGAAAGCAAATACTTGCGAATGTGAAATTATTTCAAAAATCTTCAATATATATCAAAAAATAAGCCGACACAAGGATGTAGTGCGCCCCTTGAAATCATCCAATGAGCCAAGTTTCGTGCTTGCGCCACAATTTCGCCTACCTCGGCTTAACTAATAATAAATTTCATGTATAAACAGTATTAAATCTTCAGACATACACAACTTGCTGAAAGCCAAACACCTTTCTGTAAATACATTTTTAAACTAGTTTTATTCAAATTGTATGAGCAATTACTTTCATTTATTATTTTATGTAAATATTAAAAGTGTTTATCTTAATTTTATTTATTTTTTACTTTCTGTTAAACAAGAACGTATTTTGCAGAGATATAGCATTTGAAAGTAAAAATATGATAAATTTGCTAGAAAAAATTCGAAAAAATATCTCTTAAATTAAAAATATTGCACTCTCTAAAACATGTATTTTTAACATTACGTTTTTACACAATCAACAAAAAATGATAAAATAAAAGCCTCAATTTTTGAATTTTTTTCATCAAAGATATGTTTGCTTCATAACAAACGAATACCGTCATATCTAGGAATCAGAATACGAAATCTGGATATATTTTAAAAATTTAACCAAAATGTATTAATCTACAAGAATCATATAACTGAACTTCCGTGCTAAGAACATGTGCTGTTAGTCCATGGGAAATATGTATAAGCTACAATTCCATTATTTAAAAAAGTTCAGGTAATAGCGAAATAGTATCTCTTAATTGTTCCGTCAAACTTTAAATGTAATGCGCTCCTAGTTAAACTTGCCAGAGGCTAAAATCAGTTTAAGCTGTTGTCAAAGTCTGACTTTAAAGTTAACTACGGTTTCAATTTAACTTTTGGAATGCTATGGTCGCTTTTATGTTTGAAACAGCTTTCTTAGAGTACTCACAAAATAGTCTTGAATATAAATGCTTTGAAGAATGACAGAAAATAATACGCAATAAAATTTAACGTAGATGACTGCCTTTATTATATTAAGATTCTGAATTTAGTAACTCGTTAAATAATTATACTTATGTTTTAAGAAATAGGTTGAAGATTTGTGCAGTGAGTTATGAGTCACAAACAAAAGACTAAACACTCTAAAATTAAATAAGTAAACAATAAGGTGATAAAAATGAAATGTAAGAATATTTGGATAAATGTATGAATAAATTTTTTACGAAAATATAAACAATATTTTGGTAGCATTAATACTGTTTGAGTAGTCCGCGTTAAATTTGTATTACATAATAAAGTATTTATAACCTCGATTTTAGTGTTGTTCTTATCATATAATATATCTTCAATGAAGATAAAGGACTGGAAATAACAAGATATTAAGGATAATGTTTTATAGAGGAAATATGTCGTTTAACGTTTTCTACAGAAAATATCATGAAGCGAGATGTTTTGTAACAGGTAAAGTTTTTGACATATTTTGATTGAGTGACACCTGTGTTAATTAGAAAGTGAAAGCCCTATGCTTTTTTATGAGGCAATAAGTGTGTAAGGAGGGACTGTTTTTTAAAACTTTATGTTTTGTTTCTATTAATGTTCAATTGTGATTCATACCCCTTTTTTCTGATATATATCATTGTTTCGATTTTATATCATTATAAGTATTTTACCACGGAGTTGAAGATTTCGTATCCTTAAAAAATAATATGTTCGCTTTGATTGTTTTACGAGTGCTTAGACTATACCGTGGATATCGATTTAGAATAGATTCAGTATTTAGAGTTTTTTAAATTAAACAGCCTATTTAATATAATATTATATTATATACGATTGCCTTTTGAGGTAAATAAACATTTGTTTTACAAAATTATTATGAAAAAAAATATTATTAGCAAGAGATTAAAAAGCACCAGAACACGCAAGCAGAAGCCTATCTTCTCCTACACGCATTCAAAAATTATGTAAAAAATGACATACTTTACATACGTGCACAAACAAAGCATAGAAAATGAAATGCAATCCATAGATTACAGAATTTTTAAAAAAACACGAGCAATCTGTTATTACACTTAGAAAAGTACAGTTATCACTTTTCTCGTACAATTACTTTATTTAAAAGCATTATCCAATTTTATGTTTTATTTATTATTTTTTAATCAATATTTGTCTTTTATAGGATAGAACAAGTTATAGATTTTTTAAATAAATTCTTCTATATTAACGAATAAAAATTATAAGGAGCATAAAATTATAGTCTATCAAAATATTCCTCAAATACAACAGAGCATACGCTTTGTAACGTAATGCAAAATGCCTCCAGGAGGATTTAAAATTTATATTCAAAAAAGTTAATAATGATTTTGTATTCATACTCTTAAACCAAATATATATACTGCATCATCCTTGTTAAAAATTATCATATAGATGTACTCAGTAACTGATAACATATTACATATGTATACACATATTTGTACAAATAAAGGAGAAACATAATTTGCAAGATAAAAACAGGTTGCGAAAGTGTGATAATGAAATGGGTGTGTCTGGTATCGAATTCAGTCAATGCGCGAATTCTCTCTTTGAGTTACAGACGAACTTGCAAGAATAGCCTCATCCATTTTTTTTTCTCTAACTTAAGGAAGCCACAAGTGCACGATGTGATATAATGAGAGTAGGGATCTAGCACCACCTGGTGGTTCGAAGAAAAGGTAATTTCCACAAGCCGCCTCATGTATTCGCACCTGGTTTCTTTTAAAGAGATGCGCCCCAATTTGAAGCAGCCACAAACCGGCAATCAGTAATCAATTTGTTTGACGCACTGTAATCTCATCAGAAAAAAAACATAAATAACTCCCCGCCCCCCTTACCCCTCTTAAGCGGTATATTCTTGTCGTGAGATGTTTTTCTTTGATATACGTTCTGGAGTGAGAACAACTTTCATTAGTAAACTGCAAATAACAAAATAATAGAGCTTTCTCGCTGAAAGAAAATTATTTTGATGTATAACTTCAAAAGTTAAGAAAAAATATACATATATAAATTTAAGATTCTCGTATGTGTTGATTTTAATAGGAATGTAAATAAACGTCATATTTTCAAACTAAAGACTCAAAAGAAACATGTTTTTGAAGAATTATTTATAAATAAAAATTAAAAGAACAAGTTCAATTTTTAATACCCATTATCAAAGTAGTAAGATTAATTATATTTTTAAATTTCATTTACGTACTGATACTATTGAAACTGTGTTCAAAGTTAAATCATCTTAGATTAATAAAGTTACTTATACTTAGTTACTTAGTAGCAAACAAAACTCATAACTTTAGGTATGGTGTAAGACAGAGGTTCCCAAACTGTGTGCCGCGGCACCCTACGGTGCCACGAGCGTATGCCAGGGGTGCCGTGGAGATAACCAAGAAAAGTATTTTGGTGGAGTATAATCAAATAAATTACTCTGAACCGATATCCCATAAAAAAGTTAGATAAGTAGATGGCCAATTGGGCTCAAACAAAAATATTTCAGTCAAGTTCAAGAGAGTTGTGCCCAGTAGCCTCTCTTTTACATGAACTTCCTGAAATGTGGGAGAGGGGGGGGGGCAAAATTCTATATCCTTTTTCAAAGAGAGTAATTTCTTGATAGTTAGTCTTATACACAAAATAAAAAAGTAATGTAATATGCATCCAAACTACTTTATTCTAACCTTCATATTCATATTGCTTTAAAGGAAGCCTGCCACGAAATTTTTTTAGACTGAAAAGGGTGCCGCGGCGAAAAAAGTTTGGGAACTCCTGGTGTAAGATATTATAGGCGTATAAATAGAGCCAATATTTACCAGCTATCGTAACTCACGCAAAATTTTACGATTATATCAAGTTTAAATAATATTTCTATTTTATGGGCTTTGTACATATGATATGCTTGAGTAAGGTATACTTGAAAATCCACTTGATTACTTATTTAAATTAACCCATTTATGCCTAGTGTCCCTTTTTTGGGACGGCATTTTCGCTATTAATCGAAAACGTTATTTATTTTTCCTAGCCTTTGTTCATGAGTATTGAGCCTCAACTCTAAAAAATATTTTAACATGACCCAGTAGGATGTTGATATTTCGATTTTTATGCATAATGATTTTAAAAGAAATCATCCCTTGTTCAAGAAGTTGACATCAGAAATTTATCTATTATTTCTGTTATTAGTAAAAATCGAAGAAAGTCGCAAAAATACCCAGGCACAAATGGGTTAATGTACATTTCTCGCATAACTTGGGAAGCTTTATTATATATGTATCATAAACATGCACCTCCAAAAATACGAAGGAATATCAAAACAAGTATTTCAACATTTTCAAACGCAATTGATTACCATCTGAAAATTATTTGTTAACAACAAAAAAAAAAAAAAAAAAAAAAAAAAAAAAAAACATACATTGTTCGCCTTTCTTTTTTCATGCGTGTTGAAAGAAGATTTGTTTTCTTATTTTCCTGGGACTTGCGAAGAAAGCGAAATAACACTGTCCATCATTCGTACCCCCACCATACTATACAACAGTAAGAAAATCGAGATTTAGAAATCATTGAAGATTAAAAGAAGTTCTTATATATCATCTGCAGTTCGATAACAGACAGGGAGCAGCTTCTTTTTTTTCTTCTGTAATAATGCGGAATCTGCAGTCTGACTGAAATTGTACTTATCTTTATCACACTTGTAGAGTTTTTTACGTGTTAGTTTATAAATAAAGGTTCTTAGTGGAAGTTTCTTTGAAATGTATGAGAGTAACATTTTCTACTGCAATCCTATGTTACGTGTATGTATAAAGGCTTAATAAATAGACAAATTGCGTTAATGATAAAAAACTTAATCATTTTCAACAGGCTGCATAAAGTGCGTTTATATACCACGAATAAATTGTTGTTAGTGATAATTTTGCTTTCTATACTTTTGCCAGTATACTAATTCCTTATTCCTACTGCATTGCAAAAGATAATCCGGGCTTTTTGAAAACGTGCATTGCATACTTAATCAACAACGATGGGTATTTCAGATAGTTAATAATATTGATCAAAATAGTAAAATATATTAATTTTAATTAGTTAGCAAGGTACATTCGCTAGCATTAAGGGATCGTAGCTAAGCAATTTCGATAAAGGGTATCCTCTTTGTATAAGACATAAACAGTATTACTCATGCAAACGTAGTTGCTGTGGCGTTTGATATGTTCTACATATTAAATAGGAAAGCTTTAAAATCCATTAAAAACACTTGCACACTTCCTTTGTGGTGCTACGAAAATCAAAATTTGAATCGCGGAAACGTAGTTGCTGCTCGGCGATGAGGCAGTTGTAATCGTACTTGCAATCTAAAAAGACTTCAGAAAATTATTATCTTCAACTGATATTCGTTCACCTTGATTTATGGAAAAATGTTGAAGTTCTTAACGTTAATTAATTGATCTCGTGAAAAAGATAAATCTACTATCTAGTTTATCACAAAACAGTAGAAATCATGAAGATTACTTAAGTATTTTTCTCAGAACGGAATTTTTGAATCATAGATTATTAATTTAAGTTTCATTTAGTGCGATTTTTTGAACTCGTGAGTAATCTATCGAATATTAGGTAATCTCTCTTCAGCTGAAAATTGTAGAAAAAATTAGGGAACGGGTGGATTTTCAAAAATTCGAAGTCACTTACGGCCTTCTCCATGTCGTTTGATTTGTTTCAAAAAATTTCAAGACAATATATATTTATATAGTCAAACCTATAATACATTGAATCCAGTCAATACCCAACCATCAAAATCTTACCTTCAGAAAAAGATTTTATTCAAAAATGGTTAGAAAATTCAAAAACTTTACGAACTAGAACTAATACATACTCAGTAATTACTACAATTAAAAGAAGAAATATATATTAATTACAATTAAATATTAAAATGAAGAGCTGCCGAATGGGATTACATAATACTACATAATTATTTAATGTAAATCACTATCCATTTATTTCTTACAATTAATTAATTATAATACCGAATTTCCCAAATACCCACAAAGTTTAACACATTCTACTATTCATCGGTTGGTTACACACCGGTTCCGTGTTGGGAGCGGACGTGTTGAGAGCGGACATATCCCATTAAGCGTGTTTTGAGCGGACATCTTCCCCGTTAGATGTTTTCACACCAGTAACTGTTGAAAAGAAAAGAAAAGAGGCAAATCTGACTAAATATAGATCTACTTTTGTGGCGGCCATTTTAGTCCACAAACTCGTAGATTTGATTACTACTATTTATTTTCAACAAATAAGGTGCAGTATAAATCAAATAAAGCAAAAAGGCTTTGCAAATTTATTTTTATTTAAAAAACTGTTTTGCGGTCTCCAACTATAATGAAGTGTTTAAAATAAAAAATACATCTAGCAGTATATGTTTCAGAATTTATTTTAGTACGTTCGAATAATAAATTGAGCTTCAGAAATATTTAAAAGTGCTAGCTATACAACATTTTGAAGTAAAACACAAGGTATCTCAAACAAAAACAAAACGAAAAGAAAAAAAACAAAAGAAAAGAAAAGAAAAGGAAACGCATTTTTGCAATATAAATGAAGTGAGGGAAAGGCTTAGGAGAAAAACATTGGTTAGTTCAAAACTTTTTTTCTATACATTTTCACATAACCCATAGAAAAATTGCGCATTATTATATTCATGAAAGTCTGAGACGGTACATTACAAAAATTTTAAATGCTTGTTAAACAGGAGCAGTGACGGATTCTTAAATGTATCAAGGGAAGGATGATATTATGTTACATTTATTATTAATAGAAACAATAAATATATCAACCATTTTATAATTTATTAAATAATTGCATTTAACATAATAACAATTGAATTATTAATAAAGTAATAATTAATAATAGTAATAATAGTATTATTAATAATTAATAAACATTAGTATGACCGAGCATTTTACCTAAGTTGGGTCATTCCTTCATTTTAATTCATTTTTAATCTTGAACCCTTGTTTATCGTGTTCGCTGTCATTATTGAAAATACGCAACGGAGAGCGTTCCCCTTCTCTGACCAGTGTTGCTTCCAAGAATGGGTCTTTAAATGTTCATTACTGGTACCCAGCATTGTGTTGCGCTTGCATAATCGATGGGTTTCGGAGAGAACATTAAAACACCCATTCCTGGAAGCAAAGCTGGTCACAGATGGGGATCCGTCTCCGTTGTGTATTTTCAGTCATGACAGCAAGTAGGATAAACATAGGTTCAAAAGTAGGTTAAAATCTTCAGCAACTCGACATATTTTTAGGTTACGTTTAGTCAAGTACGGGGGGGGCGAGGAACTGATCGCCACAACCATCATCACTGCTCCCCCCCCCGCCCCACACACCACACACACATACACTTGGATTCAACATTTTATCAATGTTTTTATTTACTTGTGAAAGTTCATGTTCAATATTATCTTAAAAATTACATAAGCATTAAGTCAGATTATAAACTGACTTTGCATGCGGAAGTAGTCCAAACTGCATTCCACCCAAGGTTTTACATATAATCTAAGATAATTGGTAAGATATGTGCAAAGCAATTATCAATTTTATTTTTTAGATTACCTCAAATTGATATCCTTATAAATAAAAATGAAAACTTGTGTGCTTATTTGTTTAAATCGTAAACAAATTCAATCCGTTTGACCAGTCTGCTTGAAATTTATTTTGTAAGAAATAGAGCATCTGAGAAAGCTTCTGTGTAAAGCTGACTATTATAAGACACGTTATTGCTTATTAATAACTCGTCTTAATACAGTTTTTTGTAACCTTTGAGCATCTTTACCTTAATATTTTAAAAATAGAACGATTTATCTTTTTGATTCTTAATCTTCAATTCAAAAGAAAATATTTATGAAATAATTCAAAATTACTTTACTTAAAAAGCACTTTTTAATTGCTTATTTTGACAATTATTTCAATACATATTCTCAGTAATAATAAATGAAAATAATTTACTAGCCTTATAAAAAGTATTGAGCTGTCTTCAAAAACGGCTGTTTTATTGTAGGTGCTTTTCTCGACCCGTAGCAATCAAATCTACGAATTGTGGTCTAAAATGGTAGATTTTAGTCAACAAAATCGTAGAATAATAATATAGATCTACTAATATGGATTTACAGAAGTAGATCTATATTTAATCGGATTTGTCTCTTAATTTTTCTTTTTCATTGTTACTAGGGAGAAAATAGGTAAAGGGGAAGATGTCCGCTCCCAACTCCATTGACACAATGTTGTAATACTTTATTACATGCACTTTTTTACCTCCGGAATACTTCAAATTAAATACTTTTTTGTTTCAAAGTTCAAGTGTTTGAAAATTACATCACAATCTTCTGGTGCTACTTTTACCCGCACGCTGTGCCACACGTAATTTTTACACTTCACTTTACACACACTTTACCAAATTCCACTTATACCTTGATCAGATACGTTTAAAAATCATCATAATTATGGGAAAGATAAATGTAAATGTTTGACAATACAAAAACATTTGTTTTTGACTTTTAGGCGTATTCTTTATTTAAGTATAATTAACGTCATATGGACTCGTAAGAAAAAAAAATACATATAAGATAACAAAACATGATTTTTTTTTACAGTGTATCTTATATGTATAGATTGGTTGAAGATTTCATCTACAAAATTTCGTACACAGAGAGTTTCGTGACAGAAACCAAATGCTTTCACTAAACCACACATCACTACACACTGAAACCACACATATCCAGTACTTAAGAAAATACTATTTAAATATTTTTACATTTTAGCACTTTATACAATCATTAATTTTTAAGAGTTGATTATTCACTTTTTTTGTTATCTTCATTATTTAAGTCTTCTGGTGTGTAACATTCTTTTCTCCTGATGAAAGAACAACCCAAAGTGAATTTCAAGTAATTTCGTAACATTCAAAGTACTGCGGTAACTACAACAAGTAATTTGTTTCAGGTTCACAGAAAAATCTGCAGTCACATGAAAGGATAAATAGCGTTTGTTACTTATTGTTAGAGGGCAGTAACTTTAGATGCAAATGAACCTTATAGAAAATGCATTAAACACTTCAAATTTCGAGAAGTCTCTATAATTATTTTTTGTTCGTATGCCGACTTAAAAGATTTTTTTTAATGTAAATTACTTTTAGCATAATACTTTTTCATGCAAACAAAATGAGTTGCAATTCTGAAAATCTGTAAACATTTTAGAAACACTTAACTAAATATGTCATTTCGGATTTTAAACAATTCAAATCCAACTTTTGAATGGAATTTTAAAATAAGATTTCACAGCTGTTTTACATTATCTCTACTTATTGTTTTCATTTGACTACTTATAATAAAAGCATGATGAAAGGGGAATATATTATTCATTATTTGAAAATAACTAAAAAAAGTTACAAAATTATCGTAAGTAAGTGATTTGAGCATACAGGTAAAATCATGCAGCTTTCGATTTTCTTTTCAAATATTATTTTAAAAAATTGACTTTGCTTTAGAAAACATACGATTTTGTAAATGCTTTGCTCTACAGTGTGTAATTTAAAGCCTATCTTGCATCGTACATAAAATTTGTAGACAAACATTCTCAAATGCATTTATTACCTGCATCTCAGATGTAAATTGCTACAAGACTATGCGTGCAGTCGGTGTGGTAGAATACGTGATCCTTTAGATGAATACGGTAGTATTCAATCAGAGAGATAGCTCGAGTAGAGAGATAATATTTGTAATATGTCTATGTCTATGAATACTGTCACGGAAGGTATGTCAAACACACTACATTCTCTTATTCTACATGAATAATATCAGGTCAGTGAATTCAGTTGATTGATATTGGAAAATTCTGAAAACATGTTATAATGGTAAATTAAAAAAAATAAATAAATAAACACTCGCACATTATGAAGAAGACCAAAAGATAATGACTGTGATATATCAGAAAAATATGCAAAAAAAAATAATTGTTCTGCAAAACAAAAAAAATAATTGTTCTGTAAAAAAATAACTGTATTTATTTTAGTTTTTCAAAAAATAAATAATTCAATGTTTCTTAAAAACATTTTTTTTCGATGTAACGAAAGCATACGAACCTCTAGAAGTCTTCCCAAGACCGTCTTAACCATTCGTGTCGACAAGCTCTGTCAAGATCGAAACTTTTTTCTTAAAGGTTGACGATAAATGAATTTAATGAGCGCTAAATGGATGGCGGCGTTTACCAATATACTCTCCGACCATTACAATATATTACAGAGAAATATAGAATTAATTCAAAACTATTTTACGCTTAAATTATTGCCCTTCGCGAAAAACAAACATTTGAAACCACTTTAACGGAATTCGCAAGAACGTGGAGGTGGAGCAATACGCTTTTTGTGAAATCAACTTTTTTCTCCTTGCTTGAAAGCTCAAAGGTTTGAGAAAAGTTTATATACAGAGTGATTCGCTACCAGACTGACAAACTTTTAGAGGGTGTAGGGGGTACAGAGACGGTTCAGAATCACATAGCAATGCAGGGTCGCAAATGTCGTCTTCATGTACCTGTTAATAATCACTTTAGAAGAAGTGTTCAAGTAATAGTAAACTTTCTGACCGTGGTGCTTCAAAAACTAATCCCTCTTTCCCCGATTGCATTTGGCAAAAATTGTTATTTCAGAGTTGTTTCTTTCATTACGTTTATGAAAATGTCTGAGGAAAGCCCATTGTTTATGAAACTTGGCTAAGAAATTAGACGCACACTTCAACACTGCTTCAAAAGTGATTATTAAAAGGTACATGAAAACAGCCTTCAGACCCCACATTGCTATGTGATTCTGAACCGTCTCTGTACTCCCTACACCCCACGCACGTTTGTCAGTCTGGTAGCGAATCACCCTGTATATTTGTAACCTGTAGTATCATTGTTTCTTAATCTAGATAATGTAAGAAGAAAGCCAATACCAAATTCTCGGGTAGTGCTTACACATTCAACCCATAGAACGCATTCCTAAAGCAACGGTTGAAGAAAAACATTGTTTAAATTTACAAAATGCATTTTATTCACTCCAAGGTTCCCATGTTAAAAATGTCTTGTTGAATTTAACAAAACTTGTTTGGTTAAGTAGTTTGGTAGCTTTGTTCTATTCATTTAACAAAAGTTTGTTTGAATCGACCAAATTTATTTCACAGAATACTTTTAACTTCAACCAAGAAAGTTTTGCTAAATCTCAGGGCTAAAGAAATTTGAAAACGCTCGACAGTCAATTTAGAAGGAGCAAGGCTTTTCACTCTGTGATCTTGAGCCTGAAGATTTTCAGCTTTTGGGCTTTGAACGAAAAGTTTGCTATATTTTAATTGAATTTCATTTAATCAGTTAACGTTTAATTTTATAACTATTCAGGATTTTGGATGCTTTTCGATATTCCGGGTTGTTGCAACTCTGGATTTTAGTTGAGATGCATAATTCTGTTCACGATGATTTGGTGTAGTGATTCATTTTCTATGTGAAAAATATCGCCATCATGTCGCTAGCTGCTGAATTTAAGGTAAAGTACGATGAGAACTGTCCCTATTATTTGTGCTTCCTGTACTTTCTGGAGTGCCTAGATGTGCAACGCTCCAACCCTGCTGTCGTCATCGCTGATACCGACTTACAGGCCGCTATCTCCCTCATTGACCAGCAAAATGTTCAAGCTCTGCTAAGCACTAAGTTTTATATAGCTTACTATATACAAAACCACACCAAAGCCAATGCTCTCTTATCCCAGTACGGTATTGCTGCACGGCCTAACGCCCAGCTCACCAGTAGTCCAGTCAAATTAGACCAAAAAACAGCAAATGGGGGAAAAAGTTTATATATTTTTGAAACTTGTGGAAAACACTAATTGGGTATGTAGTTGTATGAAACAGAAAAGTTCCACCCTCTAGGGGTGCCGCGTCTCCCCCTTTGCCCCCCCAACAGGTCACTTTTTTAGATTTTCACTTGTATCTCAAAAACCGTTCGTCTTAGGGAAAAAATGTCAATTACAAAATGAAAGCTGATAAAATTTCCTACAAGATTGTAATTTGTTATTTTTTTCTATCTACAATAGCTTTCGAGATATGTTTTAGACAAAATCGCAAATTTTTGGAAAACTCTTCTTTTTATTCAGAATTTCAACAAATTTTGTCGTTTAGCTCTTCAACCCTCAGTTTTATAGCAATTGTTTTCGAAACAAAGTTGTAGAGTATTCAATTACCTTTAAAATTATTTTATAGGGTTATTTTTTTCTAGATGCAAAAGCTTTCAAGATATACGTCTTAGAAAAAATTGCAAATTTTTGGTAAACGCTTCTTTTTATCACTATTTCCCACTAACTTTGCCTTATAGCTCTTCAACCATCAGTTTGACAGGAATGGGTTTAAAACAAAATTTTAAAGTTTTCAATTACCTTTAAATTGAATTTTTAAATGTAGTTGTATTTTTAATTGATCAAAAGTTATAACAATTTGAAATTTTCAATACATTTTAGGGAATTCGAATGAAAAGGTCATTGTCTGTCAGAGTGCAAGAAAAAAATCTAGAAAAAACTTATAAAGGTTTGAAACTTGGGGAAAACACTAATTGGGTATGTAGTTGTATGAAACAGAAAAGTTCCGCCTTTAGAGGTGCAGCGTCCCCCCTCTTAGCCCCCTCCTCTCAAAGTTCCCTTTTTTAGATTTTCACGTTTATCTCAAAATTGGTGCTTCTTAGCAAAAGCATGCCTTTTACAAAATGAAAACTGATAAAATTTCTTAGAAGATTATAATTTTTATTTTTTTATATATCGAATTATTTATTATTCGATATGTTTATTATTAGTATTTTTTTCTATATCGAATATCTTAAACTATATCGAAATATGTTTTAGAAAACCTCGCAAATTTATGGAAAACGCTTTTTTTTATCCCATATTTCGACTAACTTTCCTTCTAGCTGCCGATTCTTAATTCAGAGAATCGAACAGTCGAATTATCAAAATTTGTAATATACATTTTTCAAGAAATTCCTCTTTTTCTGTTTTTCTGTAGTAATTTTTTTATTGATTTTGCTGTAAGTATTAATTCTGATGATGAATGATCACTGAAATGCAAATGTCAAAGTACATAATATTGAACAGATGAACTGCATTACAGAATTCTATTGATGGAAAAAATATCTCTTTCAAAAGATTTTTTTTTTTTGGGGGGAGGGCGAGAGGCGGTTCATTTAGACTTTAGTACTACCATTTATGTGTTAAATATGCGTTTTTATGCAAATAAAATGTAACTAGTTCAGCAGAAACAATAGGAGGAAGAAATAAAAATAGAACGAAATGAAACTAAATCGTACGCTTATGTAATATAAATTATTATTGAAAAAAAAGAACAGTTTTGCATTAAAAAAAAATTTAGAGGTAAGGGGAACGCGCCCCCCCAAGATAGAGGAACTTTCCTGTTTCTTAATATTGCACCACCTACAAGTGTTTTCAGCGGGTTTCAAAACTTTATAAATTATTTTCTAGATTTTGTCGTACTTGGTCGAGCAATGTAGTTTTCATTCGAATTCTCTAAAATTTATTGAAAATTTCTAATTGCTATAATATTTTATCCTTTAAAGATAAATCACAAATAATAACTTATTTTAAAGGAATTGAATACTCCTGTAAAACTGAGGGTTGAAGAGCTAGTAGAACGCATAGTGGAAAATTGTGATTAAAAGAAGCGTTTTACAAAAACTTGCGATTTTTTCTAAAACTCAAATCTTCTGCATCTAGAAAAAAATAACCCGCAAGAATCTTGTAGGAAATTGCTTTCATTTTGTAATTAACATTTTTGTGCTAAGGCGTTCGGTTTTTGAAATAAAAGTTAAAATGCAAAAAAGGACCTTTTTTTAGGGGGGGGCTAAAGGGGGGACGCGGCCCCCCGAGAGAGGTAATTGAATACTTTAAAATTTTGTTTTAAACCCATTCCTGTCAAACTGATGGTTGAAGAGCTATAAGGCAATGTTAGTGGGAAATAGTGATAAAAAGGAAGCGTTTTCCAAAAATTTGCGATTTTTTCTAAGACGTATATCTTGAAAGCTTTTGCATCTAGAAAAAATAAGCCATAACAATCTAGTAGGAAATTTCATCAGCTTTCATTTTGTTATTGATATTTTTTTGCAAACACGCACGGTTTTTGAGATAAATGTTAAAATCCAAAAAAAGGACCTATTTTAGGGGGGGCTAAAGGGGGGACGCCCCCCCCAGAGGTGGGAACTTTTCTGTTTCATGCAACTACATCCCCAATCAATGTTTTCCTCAAGTTTTAAAGCTTTATAATTTTTTCCTGGATTTTGTCGTACTTTGACGCGCACTGTAGTTTTCATTCGAATTTGCTAAATTTGTTGAAAATTTCAAATTGCAATAACTTTTGAACATTTAAAGATAAAGTTACAAATAATAACTCATTTTAAAGGTAATTGAATACTCTACAACTTTGCTTCGAAAACAATTGCTATAAAACTGAGGGTTGAAGAGCTATACGACAAAATTTGTTGAAAATCTGAATAAAAATAAGCGTTTTCCAAAAATTTGCGATTTTGTCTAAAACATATCTCGGAAGCTATTGTAGATAGAAAAAATAACCGATTGCAATCTTGTAGGAAATTTTATCATCTTTCATTTTGTAATTGACATTTTTTTCCTAAGACGAACGGTTTTTGAGATACAAGTGAAAATCTAAAAAAGTGACCCTTTGGGGGGCCAAAGGGGGGGACGCGGCACCCCTATGTTGGGGAACTTTTCTGTTTCATACAACTACATACCCAATTAGTGTTTTCCCCAAGTTTCAAAAATATATACATTTTTTCCCCCATTTTTCCTAATTTGACTGGACTAAGTAAGAGGAAATCTACTGATGAACGCGACTCCAGTCAAGCCGCCAAAGTTATTCACATCGCCGAGGACTCTCAAGTCCCCCCTCCACCACCGCTGAGGAAGACCATACTGTTATTACTAACGTCAAGATGACAGAGCATCCTGTCTCAGTTCTCCCTGAAGTACCCACTCATGACCCAAGCGGAACTTCTCAAAAACCTCGCTTTTTTTACGAATTTGACGGACTTACGTATAGTAAACACTGTGAGGAACTGTCTCGCATCACCAAAACGACCGTCGATTGCAAGTACAACGGGAGCACTTACTTAGTGCAAATACGAGGAACTGAACACTTCAGAGCTGTTCAAAAATATCTTACCGAGAATTCTATAGGGTTTCAGACATTCGATCCCAAGAATCTCAGGCCGAAGAAAGTCGTGATAAAGGGGATTCCCCCCTCCACTCCCATTGACGACATTAAACATTTCTTGGAAGAGAGGAATCTCGTCCCACTGAGCATCAGCTTTCTGAAAAACTGCCAGAACGAGCAACCGTTCTCTGCCTGTCTAGTGAGCCTGCAGAATACAGCCAATATTGACTCAGTATACAGTTACGAGAAATTTGGCTACCTATCTATCTCTGTGGAGAATTACCGACCGCCTAAAGTCATACAGTGTTATAATTGTCAGGCTTACGGACACTCTAGCCTGGCCTGCACCCTCTCCCCCGCTGTCTCAAGTGTGTCGGCCCGCATAGCTTCTCCAATTGTGACACCAAAGGAAAAGACTCTGTGAAATGTGCAAATCGTGACGGACCCCATGTCGCCAAATACCGAGGCTGCCCCCGCAACCCGCTCAACCGCAACAAGTCCAGTGCCGCTATCAGTAACATTACTACCAGCAAACCTACCCAAAGAAAGTCTGCTGCGGCCAACCTCCCTCCTACCAAGCCCAGTGCCATGCCTTGGATCCTGCAGGGTCACGGCAAAAAGACCACCCTTCTCACCACTGATGTCTCAGAAGATGAGGAAGAGGACGCCACCTCCAACCTGGAAATGGAGGAATCTGAAACCGTGATACCCTCCAGCTCCCAGCAACCCAACACTGCCTCTAAAAGCAAAGCCAACGTCGACAATAATCTCAAGAGTCTCGTTATCAATAAACCCCGCACTCGGAAGAAATCTTCCAAGAAAAAGAAACCTGTCAACACTCCTACGGCCCCCTCTTCTAAAGAGTGCCTTCCGTTGCTTCTCCTTCAAACAACACTACGATCATCACTGGCCCGGCTCGTCCCAGCCTCTCTCTTCTCAATGAAACCATGCAAGCTGTTCGAGAACTCTCTACTGCACGAACCTCCAACAAGTTCTTAACTTCATCAGATCCCTGACTGCTGAAGTCAGAAGTATCTCTGACCCTCTTCAACAAGCTTTTGCTTTCATTGACGTATATAGCCGCCACTACTCTAACAATCATGGTTCTCGGAGGTCTTAGAATTTTATCCTGGAACGCCCAGAGCGCCCACCAGAAAATCAGCGAGTTGAGAGACTTTCTTGCCGCTGGTGATTTCGACATCGTTTTGCTCCAAGAAACTCGATTCCATCTTATTATCTCATATAACATCTCCAACCACACCCTATATAGGACTGATCGACCCCGTAATGGACATAGAATTAACGGTGGAACTGCTCTGTATATAAAAAAGAATATTCCTCATACTCATGTGACTGACTTAAACCGTACTTCTCTGGAAGCTACGACTATCATAGTGCACGGTACCAGAGAGCCTCTACTCGTCTCCTCTGCATATGTTAGATGCCACGAGCCTTTCCCCATCAAATATGTCAAGCTCATCCTTTCCAGATGTCTCAAGGTTTTCATCGGCGGGGACCTCAACGCGAACCACTTTGCGTGGAAATGTAACCGAAACTGCGTCCGAGGAACTGCTCTCCTTCGTCTTCTGATCCAAGATCACCTGAAACTGTCCTTTTCTGATAGCCCTACGCACACCGCCATCAACTCCGGTGTACCGTCATTCTCCACTCTTGACATGGCCATCTGCAAGGACTTTCCTGTTGCTCCACCATGCTCAGTCCTTCACAAGTTTACCTCAGACCACTTCCCGGTCACTTTTGAACTCAGTCTTCAACTTGAAAGAGCTTATGACCGACCTCTTCTTGTCACCGACTGGCGAGAGTTTATCGAACACTTAAGAGACTGTCCTTTCTTGTTCAGTAGGCTGGACACCCCTCATGACATTGACTCTACGGTGAATAAAATCACCACCGACATCACCAGTGCTCTCCATACCAGCTCTAAGAAAGCTCCCCTCCGGGAGACCTTCAAGCTCTCACCTCGAATCCGGGCCCTCATCCGTGAAAGAAACAGTGCTAGAAAGCACTATCACAGGACCAGGAACCCTGTTGACAGACTCTGTTATCTTCGTCTTTGTGCCTCCGTCAATCTGCTGTTACAGACTAACGTAACGAACAGTGGACCACCTACATTACCAAACTCTCTGCAGACGATAGTTCGATATGGAGAGCTATCAAAAGAATTACCGGCAAGTTCCATGACATGCCTCCCCTTAGAACTGGGACTGGCAGCTACGCTTACCAGAATAAGCACAAGGCCGACCTCATTGCAACTTCCTATCGTGCCCAATTTTCGAACGCTGCCAACAGCATCCCTCCTGAATGGGACATACACGTACAGAGGACTGTTTATGATTTCTTGTCGCAGCCTCCACAGTACAGTATTCCTCCTGCCACTCCTATGGAAGTCATCTCTATTATAAATAAAGCCAAGAAACATAAAAAGCCGGGACCGGACAACATATCTAATGAAATGCTGCAAAACATCCCAGTCAACACATTGTTCGAACTCACCAGAGTCATCAATGCCGTTCTACAAACTGGCTACTTCCCCCAAGGATGGAAGCTAGCCACTGTTGTCCCTATACCCAAGCCCTGCCAAGACCTCTCTTCCCCTACTGGCTATCGCCCCATCAGTCTCCTGAGTAGCATCAGTAAAGTTGCTGAGAGGGTGATCCTGCAGAAAATCAACACTCACATCCAGACTCAGAATATGCTCCTACCAGAAAAATTCGGCTTTCGTCCAGAACACTCGACCGTCCATCAGTTACAACGTGTCGTCTAGACTCTCACTACTCAGTTCCAAATCAAGAATCATACCGCCATTCTACTTTTAGACATGCAAAAAGCATTCGATAAAGTTTGGCAGATTGGCATTATTTGTAAAATGATTCGCCTCATTTTCCCTGACGCAGTCATACGCCTGGTTAACAACTACTTAGTGCACCGAAAGTTTCAAGTCCGTGTACGAGACTCCATGTCCAACACTTCTCCCATCTCAAGCGGGGTCCCGCAAGGATCCATTCTTGGCCCAACATTATTTAATATCTTCATTAACGACATTCCCTCAAATACTAAGACCACCTTAGCTCTCTATGCGGACGATGCCGCTATAGTTGGTCACGCCGCCACCAGACAAGACCTTATCAATAACATCCAAGACCATGTTGAGGACATCTCCAGATGGCTAAAACGATGGAAACTGTTCCTAAACATTGCGAAATGCCAAGCTCTCTACCTATCACGTAGAGCCAAGCCTACTAGAATTCACATTGACGGAACTCCCGTTGATTGGGAAAACTATGTCAAATATTTAGGCATCACTATTGATACCAACCTATGCTGCAAGCGGCATATCCTCAATTGCAGAGGGAAGATGGCTGCGGCCTTCCACAAACTCGCCCCCATCATGCGAAACAATCATCTCTCTGTCCAGAATAAGACTCGTTTATATAACTCTTTCATTCGACCACAGGCCACCTATGCTGCTCCCGTATGGGCTTATGCGGCCAGGACCTCCATAGATCGCCTCGAGCAGCAGCAAAACACCATATTACGGTCAATCCATCGTGGACATCCGTTCATAAAAACTCTATCATCCGTAAGGACCTACGAGTGCCAACTCTTCGCCAACACATTTACAAAACTGCAGTGAAATACTACAGTCGTCTGAACCAGCCCCCGAACGAAATCGTAGCGGAGTACCCTGACTACGACCCCTCGGACGCTAATAACAGTAAGAGGCCCAAAGCCATCCTCTATACTTTTGCCCCTCGTTGAACAACTCCACGAACTCTATGTAACTTCCATGACTGATCTCGACTGATCTGGGCCTTCGCCCCCCCACCTCAAGAACCACATGATTTCTACTTCTCATCACTGGAGATAAAGCTTTTATGCTACGGCGCTCCATGAAAACCGAAACTTCAGTCAGTCAGTCAGACAGTCAATTTACGCAGCGTCAAGGACATGCGCTGCAGAACCTAGTGAAGAAACCATTCTTTATGGAAGAGCTGGGAATTTGCACAAATCTCTGAAAACACGTTTAAAAATGGATAATATCAAATAAACTGGGTTTTTCCTCAGTTTGTTAAAAATTTTAGAGGTAAGCCTAGTTAGTTTATCGATTTAAATATAAAACAATTTTCATTTTTATTCTAAAAATGAAATTTTTCATTCTAAAAAAATTAATTTTAATTTTAGTGTGTTTATAAATTTCTACATATTTATCTTAAAGACACTCAATCTCGGTTAGACTAGCTTAGTTAAAACAATCAGAATCACTTTTAAACAATGCAATGGGCCACAAAATATCTAAGAATGTAAAAAATCTTGCTCCTAAAAAAGGTTAATATATGTGTAGGCTCGAGATGAAGATATTTGGGGGGGGGATATAGACTAAGCAGAACAACACCGGCATTATGTATATATATATTTCAAAAATGTTTTTTAGTTTCAGTTTTAAAGCGAAACACACATTTTTAAAATCTGTATCGGTTTTATGGAGTTCACAGTTTAATTCGTATACTATGCCGGAAATAAAAATTACTTATGGTGAACACTCATTTTTTAAAAAATTATTCTTTGCAAGGGAAAATCACATATTCCAAATGAAACACTCTGGGGATAAAAGCGTTTATTTGCTTTGTATTTCTTATCAAAGCACTTATAGTTAGTTCTCTTAGTTAAATGATTGTATAAAGACATGCCTAAAAGACTGCCGGTTTTATGTCTATTTATTTGGGTTAAGTTACGACATTTTAAGCTGACGTGAAAATTCTTTTTCCATCTAGTGCAATTTGGATAATTATCACTCTGTCAAATGAACTAGATCTCATTGTAATAAAAAATTTTAGGAAATACAACAAATATTTATTTTATAAAGATCTCAAAAGCGATTTTGTATTGCCTTACTAAGTTTTTGCACGAGAAAAGAAAAAAAAACCTCACTTTGAATGTTTAGATTTATAAAAACACTAAAATAAAAGTTTCATTTTCATTCGTTTCATTCATCAAAACCAATTTTGATGAATGAAACTTTCAATCCGTTTGTTGGTTTTAAAATATAGCACTAAAATAAACAAAATAATTGTATTAAATGCGCCAACACAACATCAGTTAACAAAGAGATTCTATTAGTTCAAACAAATAATTTGGTTGATTTTAACCAAATTAAATATTTAAAGAAGTAGTTTGGTTAAATTAAGAAAACATTTGGTTATTTAAATCAAATTGTTTGGTTAAACTGAGAAAATGCTTTTTTGAAATATCTAAATAAATTTAATAAAATTATTTTGCCAATTCAACAAAAATTTCGTTGGCGCTATTTTAACATGATAATTTTGTTGATTTAACAAAATTTTTTGTTGTCAACTAAACTTTTTTCGATGCATTTTCATATTATTTTACATTAAAAAGCTCATCGAACGATGATAAAACATTTTTGTTTTCAGAAAATATGTTACATAAGAAATATACCTTTAGAATTAGCTGTAAATGTTTTTCACATATAAATATCATTAGAGAATATACTCGCTTAGAGTTTCTGTCCTGACCTCAAAAAATGCTGTAACACATATCAGCTGAAGAGAATATTATTTATACAGTTTTTCCTCTAAAGCCTTTTTAAAACCAAATTATTTTTAGAAGTACGAGAACTACAGTCATAAAATTACAATATCTGAGTTTAGGTATAGTATTAGGTATAGTCCAGGTATAGTAAAAAAAGGAATGCGCTAAACACTGAAACCGCTTACAGAGTCACTTAAGAGCTAAATGTCAAGCTTTATTATCTCAAAAAAAGGTACGAGATACGGTAAATAAAGTCAGTGATTCAGCACCGTTGATTTAGAAAAGAGCCTTTTTATTCATTCCTCCAAAATAAAATATATATATATATATATATATATATATATATATATATATAGTGTTAGAAATATAAGGTGTAAAACACACAGCGTAAAATCCTATTACTGATGCTTACTGCCATATTTTATAGTATGCATTGGGTATTGTAGACTAGCGTCAAGATACTTATTGATACTGACGAGGAATACAGATCATGAAGAATAAACGAGCGTCATGACAAATAAATGCACTTTTTGGAAACGCGACCAAACAAATGTTGTTTTTGATTCAATTCACTCCATAATTCTGCAGATTGATGTACAGTTACTTTTCTTACTAAATAGTGATGCTGAACAGCTTTGCAATTGACATTTTTCTCGAATTTCGTACCGTTCATGAGTTAAAAACGCTTACTTCTAATTTAGACGCTAGATGTCGCTGTAATCGATTTTACTGCGTAACGCATAGCTACTTTACAGAGATCGCACACGACAATAGCTCTCACAATTCTGAAGTTAGTGGGCGTAACAAAGAACTTCAGCGAGCACATAGTAAGCAGATTAAGGGCGAGATTCAAGTGAAACACAATTCGAAAGTTTTCCACGTTCAACAGGGGAAACTTCGAAATATATTAATGTTTCTTATTCAACTGAAACAAACCAATCGTGTTTTGATCACGTGAAAGCGTGATAGGTTTGTTCATTGGGAACATTCTGCCAAAACGTTCGAACGGTGGACTGAAAAACGTTCGATTCGAACCCAGTTAACGCGCTCAAGTGAACGCGCGCGTTTCACTTGAATCTCGCCCTTAAGCATTAGAATTCACTTTAAATAATCTATATTTTGTGAACGAATAAAAAAATATTTCTAGATCTTGAACATAATTATTGGGTAGTTTACTAATAGCAAATGAAAAAGTTAAAATTAAATTATTGACTTAGTTGTTATTTAACTAGTTCTACGTAGTAGAACAACAGGCTTCAGTGAAAGAAAATAAAGTTGCATAAATGTGTAATGATAAGTAGTTTTTAATGTAAATTTAAAAAAATAACTTATTGTTATTGTTATAGTTATTGTTAATAACTGTATTCTACAGTTTTTAACTGTGAATTTTATCTCTCATGCCCCAAAAAATACATTTTTGACGAACATATTTTTAACATACTTATTTAAAATATACTTTAATGCTATTCTTTAGAAATATTTCTCACAAACCTTTATGCTTTCAGAACACGCAAAATACAAAAATACATCCAGACATAATTTTTCGGATATCCGAAAACTACAATACTTCCCTTCTTCCAAACAACAAAAAATAAATCCCCAAGTTTCTTATGGAGTTTTGAGGAATCATCATATAAAAATATTCTTTCGGGAAATGAGAAAAAGAGTCCCTTTCTTAAAATTTACAAGCAAAACTTTCCGTCATCAAGTCACAACGAATGGTTTTTCAGTTCACACCATATCCGTTTTGAAACAAGGCGATGCTTATATTTTACTCGCAAAAAAGTAGTCTAAAGGCTGGCGTTTCCTGCATCGTTTTTGAAATTGAAAAGCAATATCACAGGATGTTAGGTGATTTCTTTCTTATCGGGGAATGTTTCTATACAAATTGAAATTTGAATCACGATTACCGTTTGTTTGATTTGTGGTAAAATTGGTATCTGCGCTTTATGTTTTTACTTTTAAAATGCTATTTGTTTACTTTTTCAAAGTTAAATATAGGTGATACTTAAAAAAAGGAAGCGCTAGAATTGTTAATGATAGATGTTGCATACTATATACTAGGGTTTGATTTTATTTTTTCAGCCTCCGATTGTCAATTAATTAAACAAAATAATTTATTACCAATTGTGAGGTGCCTAAATGTTAATTTTTTTTACATAAACTTAATGAAAAGTCAGACATTTGTCACACGGATAGAAAATTTACCGATCTCCTCTAACAGGAGGACTTCAACTTAATTTTCAAATCTTCATTGGTTTGAAAGCATTGGCTTCCTAGCCAGATCAAAAATCACTGATTTCTAAAGGAATGACTAGCAGAGATGGGCAATAATCTCCTATCACTATTGTTTTGAAACTCCAATTGGTGACTGTTGTTCATTTGTTTAGTACTCAGTGATTGTCAGTTGACAAAATTCTAATAAAGAACTGCCTATTAAGCCAAAACCTGCAGCCCAATAAAGAGTTAGAAGGGACTTTGTGGCTTATAACGTTAAACTGGCGGAACGTTTTCTGGAAAAATAGTGTACCGCTTATGACAAATTTCCGATGATTATATCAAAAAGTAATAGATGTAGCTAACTTTTTTTTTGAAGTTATCGGAGTTTCAAAGTCAAAGTATGTTCTGTGTAGAGAGATAGATACATATACTAATTGAAGAAGCATTGTGATATTAGTTAGTTTCAGCTTTAAAATGCAACTATAATTCTTGAAAATACATTTGGAAGTTTTTAGTGCTATCATTGTAGGGAAAAATGGCCTAAAATAATCCTATCAGAGAAAACCATCCACACGTTTTCTTCATACAGGTAGCGCTATCTACCGGGTAACACATACACTAGTTGTGCCAAGTGGAGAAGAAGCAATGGCGGTATTCCAGCGAAAACAGTATTACGCGTCTAAATAGAAATTTTTTTGAAAACTAAGTTTTATAACATCTGTTAAAAGACAAGAACTAACTTCCTATTTATTTAGGTATACAGACTTTCATGTACAGAAATATGCCTTATTTTACTGAAAGGAGTGCGTTTTTATATGAGTTTTGCACTTGCTAAGTTTGTTATGCTTCTCGGCGTCATCCAGTAATCTGATCTAAAATGGACAGTCATTTCGCCAGATAAAATTATCCATCGGACATTTTACCTTGTTTGAAAAAAAAATTGGTTACTGGGTCCTGACCATCATCTTAGCTCTTCACCCACTTTCAAAATGTGTGAATCTCCCAAATCTTTTTTCATTTAGATCATGCAATATCCAACAGTTGCCAAAGGAGACGGAATTACGCATTTCTAGAAAAGGCACTTTTATATTTGTTTGTGACTTTTTATTTAAATTTCACTATGTATAGCCATGATTACTTTTATGTCTTTTATTTTTCCAATAAAAAAATAATTCCAATTATTTTCTATGAATTATTATTTTCAAATGAAGGATTATTTTAACCTTTGGTGAGGGTAAAATAATCCTTCAGACACTTTTTTCAAAATTCTATAATTTTCAATTCTCAATATGGGTTTAAAATATTATTAAAATATGTTTGTAATACAAAATATAGTGTAAAACATACTAGTAAAGAGCCGAAGTTTCTTTTTGTATTTTTAAACTTTTATGTCATATTTACGCAAGCTTTTCCCTAAAGGGGATCATTTTAGGCCACATTCCCCTACGTAGATGTTTAAATTAGAAAACCTTCCTAATGTTTTAACTGAAGATCGGTTTTCAATTATACATCATAAACTGCAAATACATTCGATGTTATTACACTCCTAAATTGCAAATATTTTTTAGAAAATTCTAATGCAACTTCTTAACCCAAATCATCTAATTTTCAAGGGAAAAACAAACATCACAAATACGTGCATATTATACGCTGCACTTTACTTACTTTCCACCTAATATTATTAAGAACACACTTCATAAGCCGAAACATGATCAATTTCTCTTTACTCAAAATGATGATTAATTATTTAATTTCTTAATAAACACTCATTTATCTTACATCTGTCAAGATCATAATTTGTACAAAAGACATTTTTTGTATAACTATCATAACTTATCTCAATTTCCGCTGCCTGTAGTATATAATTTTTACAAGGTGTGTAATTCGCGAGTTCTCACCTGTGTTCTTTGAGGTTAGTGTAATTATGGAAGTGAAGGTAACCCACGTTTTATCGGCAGATGTTAATGGATAAACTAGTGCGTGGTGTACTTTCTATGTTGCTTAAGTGAAAAAAAGTGGGATTTTTTTCTTTTCACAAAACCGTAAAATAACTACTAAAATAACAATTCGCTGTGGGTCGAGTCTTTTTTTCCTACAGAATAGCAAGATGAAATTTGAAAGATAAATACAAAGAACAATTGAAATTACCTTCATTCCACCCCCCAAAAGAAGGAAATCACCTAGTCATTCGTTTTTAGATGCCATTATAAAAGTGGGTGTTTGATATAAAAAAATTATGAAAATAAGGGAAAGTTTCTGATTTTTGATAATTATTTTTGATAGCCCCATTCTGTTACGGTCTTATATAATAAATATCAAGGGACAAAAACATGAGTCCCTTTGTCTATATTACTAAATTAGTCTACATACTTATAAAATGATATTTGGATCATAAATAATTGATTTTAGATCCTTTATAGAAACCCAATTCCGACCCACTTATAAAGAAATTCTTTTTGCCTTAAAACTGAAAAATGGTAGATTGGATAGTTAGCGAAAAACTGATTACAACTTTTGATGAAAGACATACACTGTAACTCAGATATAAATAACATTTTTTTTATTCACAAGCTTGCTTTACAAAATACTTTTTTGAAATTATTATAAATTAAACTCCCAATTTTATGTCTCCAGATAGAATAAAAAGAGGAACCCGAATAAGGAAAAATGTTAAATGTAACATTTTGCCTCTTATTTGCATATTCAAATTTATTCTACATATTTTCCTCTATTAAGAAACATTTTAGATGTTTTAGCTTTATGCATACTCTCCTGCGACAAGACAATAATTTGTGTTGATCGCTGAATTTAATTCATTGTAATAAATGAAATAACCTTATGCGCAACATAAGAGTTAGTACCGACGTTGTGTGGATTAGATAGTCCGGCCCATCAACTTCTGACAGACTGATTTATATGCTGACTTGAGAATGCATGCATAAAACTAATTTAGTTGTTTCATCGAGATGTTAGCAATGTAGACCATGACACGAGGAAGGGAAATTAATTTTGTTTTTTATTTTTTATTCCGTAGTGAACTTTGAACATTTTGCTGAAAACAGATTCCAAGTTTAAGAGTAAAGCGTAATTTAAAAAAAACGGATAATAATTCATAAAATAAAAAAGGAAGAGAAAACATATCATGAACATCTTCTTAGAAATTCAAATAACGGAAGAAAAGAAAATTTATAATTTATACCATTTTTGAATTTCAACATTTTGCTTTATGTCACTAAATCAAAAGTATAGTGTCCAATTTACATTTAGTTATAAACTTAAAAAATATGTCATCATAAATTAAGCTTCTCACAAATCATCTTCTTATTTATAACACATAAGAGATAACGTGGGAATCTTGCTTTTGATAATTTAAAATGAATTCTTAGATTAACACTTTGTCTTCCGCACGTCTCGTAAAAATTTCTTCGCTTGGCGCCGGGTGTGGGTGGCCGCAAAGGTTTTCGAGCAATAGACTAATTTCTGACCTTCTGTCATGGATTTAGACTCAGAAGGATTTCCATTCGCAATGGTGCTCCTTCCACGAAAACGGACCTAACGCAAATTCGGTCGATATATGGCGCTGTTGCACCATCTGACAGGCCTTTAGCATAGTATTTATATGAAAGAATTTGCGTTTTTATTTTTTAATTAGTGGTTTAATTTATTTTTCATTTTGAAGTGTCCTTTTTCAGCGTATTGACCATGTTGTGAACATTTAGACAGCATAAAAAATTATATTCACTAAGACCAGCTGTTTAGTGTTAAGCTATCATTAATATATTTAGTAATTTGTACGGGTACCTCTCATGATGAATAAATTTTCCACATCAGCTGTAAAAATAGTTTTTTTCTGGAAAATATGTACAAAGGTAATGATAATAATTAATTAAAATGTAAGATTTAAGTATTTTGTAAAAATAAAGGTTATTAATTTAAAAAATAATGCACGGAAATAGAATATAAGGTTTACCTCTTTTTGGTAGCAACAATGAAATTGTAAAAATTTATGTATTCAAAAAACTCTTAGTTACAAATGGGTTATTAAAATAATATTTTTGGGCTATTGTTATGAAATATGAGAGAACTAAACTTCCCATTTTTTAATAAATACTTATTTAATAGTAATATATAACAGGAAGAGTGAAATTAAAAATATGAATAAAACTACGAAAGTTTACCAGAGGAAAAAAAATGGCGTGGACTGTGATAAGACACAAAAATAATATATATATATATATACAAATCTTTAAAACGCAGATTACATAGCTGCATCAACTTTGTGGATTGTCACAATGGCTGTTTAAATATGCAGACATAAAAGCATGCTCTGCAAATTTCACAGCACATGCGTCAAAACTTATCAATTGGATTTTATCTCTTGAGTACATAACTTTAAAAATTATTATTTCTATTATTTTTTTAAGCATTACAATAAATTGTTTTGTTTTGAAAAACAAAAAATAAAACAAAAGTATTACTTCAAATAAAATTTACGAGAAAATTTTATTATTTATTCAGTGGAATTAATTGTACTTATTAACGCCAAATGGCAGCATCAGACTCATTTGTGAATTCAGCTTGGTCCACTTACACAGCATTGCGCTTGGCTCCTTGTAGACCTCCGTGCCTTCTTTTTTTGGCCTTGGAATTCTGTTAGTAAAACGTGAAAAACTGGTCTAATGCTCAAATAATGGAAAATACTAGTACATCACTGTGTTGTCGCCGGACGGTATAGTGTTAAAACATATCGCAGGTCTTTATATCCATTAAATGATTTAAAAAGAGAAGGTGTAACATTCGAAAAGTAATTCTATTGTACAAAAGTGTGTTACTCATACTGACACCAAAGAAATCTGTGCAAGAAAGTTGGCCTTCTTTGGCTTAATTCAACCTCATTGCTTTTAAATTGAACTTGTGCCATGCACTCTCCGCTCTGGTAAAGAAGTTTCGTCACGAAAATATGGTTTCGGTAATATCAAGATCCAAATTAATAAAAGACCTGTAAACTTGCATCATTTTCATCATCTAACTCACACCTGTTTGGCAATACTTGTTGAAACCTGTTCACATCTTTTTGTAACTGTTACATGCAACGCTTTGGCTCTAGACATAAGCTACATTATACAGATTTTCGAAATAACCTTACTGTAATTTCGAAGAAAAATTTATTCGAAACAACTTTAATTTTCATCGGCTCATACATATACAGGGGTCTCATAAAGATGGTAACGGGCTTTAATTCTTTATCTATTAGAGATACGTGAGAAATGTGAATTGAAAAATGTGCAAATTGTCAAAAAATGCGCTTTTTAAATTGGTATACAACCCCCTAAAAATTTCCAATTAGTAAAATATGCCCCATGCACTAATGAGATGATATACAGGATTTGTGAATTATATTTTTTAAAGTGTCAGAGATATGAAGATTAAAATTATGCTGAATTAAACCACTTTTCAATGGCTCTCGAAGGGAAAAAAGTCATTTCGAATGATAGCACTACAAGGATCGCACAGAAATTACGAAAGAATTTTTTTTCCACTCTAGCAATAAGCGTTTGTATTCATATTCATATACAGACCACAGTAATCTTTGATTACAGATATCTCTGTGACTTTTCATGATGAAAGACTGAAATTGTGCACATCATCTCATTAGTGTGTGGGGCACATTTTACCATCTGGATTTTTTTTTTGTACCGGGGTCGTATACAAATTTAAAAAGTGTAACTTTTTAAAAATTAAAGTGCTAAAATTTTTCTTAACGGAGAATTATTTCTGTATTTTGAACAATTTTTCAATTTACGCTGCCCACTTATCTCTAATAGATAAAGAATTAAAGCCCGTTGCCACCTTCTTGGGACATCCTGTATAATTCCGAACGTTAGAATGAATTATTATTCATCAGTATGTACAGGTTATACATTGACAGGTGTGCTATGGAAAACACCAAAAAGCATTCAATTGGATAATTAAAACATTACAGTGGTTCATTAATTATAAATAAAAATGTCGCCTTTTTTCAATACTTTAGTAGTGCCATTTAGTAGTTAATATTTACACTGTACCACATAATCTTTCATATGACACAACACTCTGGCTCATGAGTGCATTGTTACACAATGAAAGAATTTCAAAATGAAATATGCTTCTTTCTACTGTTGATAATGAAGTGAATTCTGAGGTGCGCTTTTTCTGAACAGTCTCACAAATAAGACACTTGCAAATGCTCCAAGATATTATATTTGAAGCTGGAGGATTACCTGTAAAAGTCAGGTACATCTTAAAAATATGAAGGATATCCTGAACACGTCATGGATAATGCATCTTGGTTGCTAACGAAAACTTTTCTAGTCAATATCATAAATGTAAAATATTTGAATAACTAAAAAAAAATAATGTAAAGACATCTATGTTTTTAGCTGAAGAGAAACAAAAGGGTAGAATAATGTCAGAGTTATATTTATGTAACAATTTATGGCCGAATAATGGATATTATATATTCGTACAAAAAGGAATAAAGTTCTAATATTATTAAATGATTAAAAACGCCATGAAATCAAATTTTTGATTAAAACTAATTTTTTTTGAAAATATACTTTATGAATGACACGAAATTATAAAGTGAAGCGTACTGGTAAAATTACAAAGTGAGATTTCATGTTTTTATGACTGACACTTAATGATAAGTCCAATACTATGTTTCAGTACTGTTAAAACTGCAACTGTATGTTTAATTCATTAAAATATTAGAATATTATTCATAAACAAATAAACAAATTTTATTTACTTTTTTAATTAAATGACTGTTTAACATTCTGGAGCTTTCTATATTGTATGTTTTCTTTTCAATTACAAGTTTTGAATATTTATGTATGAACTAATTAATCTTTTATTTGTTTACATAAATTTCAAAATATGAAATATGGAACGTTTTGTGTGGAAATATTATGCAAAATTCACATTTCTATTGTAATATTTTAGTGATTCCAGAGATATGTTCGTGTCTATTTCCTTTGACAAGCTCAGAATTATATTCATGACTTTTTTCAAAAATATTCCAACTTTGACAGTTAAAAATCACCATACATGTTATTTGACACTTGAGAAATATTTGTACAAGTCGGAGGCTCTGTTGATGTTTGAATGGCACCCTTGCGCCATGGGTGATACTTCTTTAGTTAAAAAAAGTAACAATAATTGTAAATATTTTAAAAACAAAATTTTTCTTGATAAGGAATTACAATGGAAAATTGATTTCTTTCAGGGGTGCTGTGTGGTGCAAAAAACCTGTATATTTTGGAATTTGTAAATTATGAAGAACTCATTTTTTAACATGAGTGTACCATTTTTTTACTTTTCAAACTTTTAAGTCTAGGACTAGTTGGTATCTTTTATTCATGAATAAAATAAATAAAATACATAAGAGGAAATGACTTTAATAAAATTTGCAGTATCCTATATTAGTAGTATATTTTCAGTGTATATTTAAAGTATTATTTTAATTGAACTTTATTCTCAATTTTCTGAAAACTAAGTACTAATAAACATGTATTTTATATTACATTTCTAATCACAATACACTATATTATCAGCATAATACGCACAAGGTATATACGCAGAAGTGATTGTAACAAAATTTTAGAATCCTAATTATTTATGAGCTATTTGCTATAATCCTCTGTACTCTGTTTCCAAAACTACCAGATCATTAGTGTTCACAAATGACATAGAGATTGAAATTGTTCGCATAAGCATACCAATCTAGCATTCAATCGAGATAACTTTTGAAAAATATCCATGGGAATATTAATTTCAAAGTTGATTTTCCATAACGGCTCCCACGTCGGTCGTATACATTTTTAGCTTTGTTCCTCTGTTTCCTAAAGGGGATTATTTTGTTGCTATATCTATCTTTAAATATGATCGTGCCATCAGTATATTTGTATATTTCCACAATTTTGATGCTTTGTTCTTTGAGATAAGTCATCCTGATGGATTATGTAAAAGATTTCATATGTTTTACCCTGGAGGTAAAAGTCATACTTTATGCTAAGTCGTTAAGCTGTCTTCGCAAGTAAAGATATATGTTGCAAATCGACTGCATGCATGATAAGTGAGCTTACTGATTTGAGAGTTTACCGTCGTGGGAGTTTAGTAAAAAGGAGATTCTTGTCTCCCACAGGATAAAATTTTGTAAAGATTTGTTTCGGAATTTTAGAACGTATCTTTCACGAATGCTTCAATGCTCGTTTCTCAAAAATTCAATCTTAAAGAAATGTATTCCCTCCGAGCTTGTGGTATATTTAGTAATCGTATTTCACGGCGGTTAATTAGCGCAAGGTTACTAAATAAATAAATGTAAGTATTTTAACCTAAAGTAAATCATTTTCAATAGAAGTACTCTGAATGATTTATAGATTCTGCTTACAAATTGCTTACATAAAAAATATGTTTAATTGGCAAGAAAATGTATTGCATACTTATGAAATTTTAATACGTTTTGTAATTTTTGCGCAAGATAGTGTAAAAATATTGAAGTCTTTTTAATTTTAAAATAAAATAAAATAATAATAAACATTAATAAATAGTGTTAATAACAAGCAATAGGGAATAACTTCCCGTACATCAAAATTACTACAACATCAGTGTTTGGACAAAAAATTTGGACTAAGTGAATGATAAACATTTAGCCATATTTTCACACAAACGCCACGCATTTGCAACAAATTCATGAAAATCTAGCCCATTATGCTTTTGCCGATTGACTAAGGTCACCATTAATATTTATTCAGATACAGTTTACTTAAGATCGGCATTAAATATGAAAAGCCCGTTGCAGGTTTAAGAAGTTTTAAAAGTGTTCTGTAAGAGTTGCTTATTTAGTCCTAGATAAAAACTGTCGGAATTTAAATGCTACAATGTATTTGTTTCTTTACGAAGTACTTTGCATACATACCGTTTTGAAAATATTATAAACAATCTTTGCAAAATGCGAAGTAAGATTTAAATGGGGAAAGAATATTAAGTACTATTCAGAAATTTAAACAGATATCTAAAACGGTGATCTAATCTAACAGATATGTAATTTAATCACATATATTATGAACAAAATGAAAAATATTTTTTTCTGGTTTTTAAACTTATCTTTAAAACTTTATACACCGAATTTTACAAGATTTTACAATAACTCGATAATATTTAAATGAGATTATTGATATGCCCCATTTTGCACCTATGTCAAAAAGACACAAAGAAAAACATGACACGCAAGCTTGACAAATACGATTGTAAAAAAAGATACAGCATTTACAAAATTTCAATGAATACATAAGTTTTCTAGAAATGTAGTTTGTGATAAATGAGAAGACGACAAAAAGTTAACTTGAAAGCATTCTTAATAAAGGACACGTTTTCTTCGAAATGTCTTAAAAACTATTATTTATTTCTCCAGAAAGTTTGGAACGAATTAAGTTTGCCTCTTTATTTATACTTTAAGAACTCCATCTGTTTATTAAATTAAATTGATCACTGGCCTCGGGTGAAATAGTTTCACAAAATGTTTAACGTATGGATCAAAGTTTTCATTTAAACTCTGAAAAAAAGTACTATTCAAAATTTGTTTACTTAATAAAGGAGGCCGTTTTAGCTTATGCACACTACAGTATATGTATTATATTTTTAATGTAAAATTGTAGAGTTTTTCAATATATTCAAGATGTTTACAAATTAAATATGTGAAGCAGATTAAGTATTTTGGTGGAGGTATTGTAAATCTATGAAACTTTCATATCTGTAGCGTGGTATTTATGAAATAAGTATTATTGAAATAGTGCTCTATTAAACTGATATCAGATTAATTCACTTAATTTTTTCATTTAGTAATTGATACGAAGGAATGTGTAGAATATAGTAAATTAATAAACATTATATAAAACAAAATTTATCTCTACGAATAAACTTAACATTGTGTATCGCCCCCAGTAGCACAACTTATACAAAAGGCGTTTAAAAGATATCTTTTGAACGTCTTTTGAACGTTTTCATAACTAGTTGGGCTGTCCCAGCAAACACACTACTGCCCGCAAACTGATGGCAGGGTACCTGCCGTGTTGGCCAAGTGCCGTACGCCGGGAGCACAGTGTATTGCCGTCAGTTTAAAGGCACTGGAATACCAATGCCTGAAAAATGCATATGCACCAGTACATTGCCAGTAATGGTGAAATGCCTGTCGCGCCCATGTGTCTAAAATATGCATGGCATAGTTAACGGCGTAGTACTGTTTAAAATGTACCGGGCCAGCACATTTTAGAGGTAATGGGCCAGTAAATATTTCGTAGTGTTAGCATAAAATTTCGTTATTTCATTTAAATAATCAAACTCTGATAGGCGTTCATATTATTATTATTATTAATTTTTGGGAGCTGAGGGGACGGCAGCCTCCTCCCCGCGAAATGGGACACTTTACTTAGCTTGCAATTTGATATTTAGCTTATAATTGGACGTTGGCTTACAATTTGATACCCAGTCCCTCTCCGAAATAAAATTCTTGCTACGCTACTGCTTTCCCTCAAATGTAAAAGCTGCAGTCGAGCTAGCCATGCTGTAAATTTGAAAGAGAAAGCTACACACTAAATTAAAAAATCTGTGTTTTTTCTCGGTTTACTGATGTGCAATTTTCAGTTCTAGGTTAGGAAGTTTATTTGGCTACTTGATATTGATCGACAGTTTCAACAATTTTTTTGTAGCTGCCCTGGGCGGTTGCCCAGTTTACCACACCGAAGAAGGTATACAAGGGGGGTCCAGGGAGTCCAACCCCTCCCCCCCCATCCGAAATTTCGTTTTTTGTTAGCAAAATAATAATGATGAAGAATGAAGTCTTTGTGTGAAAATTTTTGCCATCTTTACGGTTAGGACTCTTTCAAAATTTTTGAGCATTCCCCGAACTTTTTTTTTTTTGGGGGTGGACGTCTCTGGCCACCAGCTAAGGAAAGCTATAGGGCTCCTGCACTTATTTTCTTAGAAATAATGGGACAGTATTTTCATGTAATAGTCAAAATTAGAAACTACGCAGATATTTTGTTCAGACTCATTTTTTTAAAAACGCTATTTAGATTGTTCTTCAATTATTCCCCGCATTTACTGCTTTTCTTACGAAACTTCTAGCAGGTGCAAAAGAAAAAAAAATAAAAAAAGAGACAGACATATATATCAGACGTCTTTCACAGCTTAAAACTGCAAGTCTCAGACTTGGCGATATTAGGTGTCAATATTCGAATTGTTTTCGCAGATCTGGCTATATTTATTGAGATTATTTGTTAGTCGTTTTCAGCGAATGTATTCGAACCTCCAAAACAAAGGGAGTTTAAACCACTTGAACCCATGCTTAACCTATTAGAAAAACTAAAAATGCTAGCATTATACTCAAAATACAGTTAAATACTTATATAAGTTACTACTTATATAAGTTACTAGTTAATACTTATACATAGTTTAAAGAACAAATAAAAATACAGCCAATCTTGAGTAATTCAAAGTTAAAAGGACACAAGAAAAATTTCGAAATATCTAAAAATTTTGAAAAATATATATTTCCACAAAAAATTGATACATTAAAAAAAATTCTAGGAATCGACCATAAATTCGAATTTTTCAAGTTTTATTTACAGCAGTACGCATAGGGATGGATGCGAGAGGAGACAGAGATTTACACCTTTTTTGCAAGATGAGACAAACATTTTTAACATTACGATACGGGGATCTTGTTAGATGAGAAAAGCATATTTAACATTATGATATAGGGATTTTACGAGACGAGACAAATCTTTTAGGCTGTTTTGCGAGAGGCCTATTTTTCGTCTAGCGTTCACCCCCTAATACGCACGTTTCAGGGGTACAAAGGTTCCACCCTTCTTCGTAGGGGCGTAGTGAATGAGGCAGGGACGTGCTTAGGGTTTTAGGGGGCCCTGGGCAAAACATATTTAGCGGCCCGAGATAAAAAAACAATTAAGGGCCTTTCACTTTTCTTTACTTACTAAATTATTGTGGATCTTGTCATGTCTCCCCCCTCCACCAGCACAAATCGCTACTGCTACTGTAATTAAGTAAATTACATTAACTAATTAAGATTTTAATACAATAAGTATCCATAATGTAAAAGTGTTGTAAATTTGAAAAAAGAAAAGCTATATAGGAAATTACATATTCTGCACATTTAAAAGCACTAATTTTATCGAAATTTAAAAGCTTCAATCCCTCCTCCCCGGCCCCATAAACGAAAAATTTGGGTTTTCGTCAACAAAATAACGTTAATGAAAGTTTGATCACCTGATATCCACGAATTCAACAGTTAGAGGCCCTGGGCGATGGCCAAGTTTGCCACCCCCTAAGCACGGCTCTGGAAGGAGGGTGGACTTTTCGTACCACCCGAAACGTACATATTGTTTATTCGATTTTATTAAAGTGCCTTTATAATAATGTATTATTTGCGTTAAGCATTTAACTATTTATTTCCGCGTTTAACCTGTTCGCTGTCATTATTGAAAAGATGCACCGGGGAATACTATCCTTCTTTGTCATTTTGCTTCTCAGTATGGGATTTTAAATGCCCCTTCCCCTCCGACTGCGCTAACTGAGTCGCTGGGCCTCAGCAAAGCATTCAAAACCATATGCTAAATTGAGTTTTCAGCGCCCCTTCTGTTTTCCTGAATGGAAAACAATGGTAATTCGAAAATATTGTGCCCCTTGTATATGCTATGAACGGGGGCATATGCCCCTCTAGCTCCCACCCCCTTAAAACTTTTCACTATTCGAATATTCACTCTTTTGTTTGAATATATTTGATAAGTTTTATAAGCTACTTTCGTGCTAAATGGATAGTATGTAGTTAAATTCAAATTCCTCACAAACATAAAAAAAGGAACATTTTACACTTTCAACAGCATTTGAGAAAAACGAAGATCCCAACTTCACATCAAAAACAAAACAATTTTAATATAAATATGTGCATGGTTATTACTGGTAATTACAAGATTTTATATATATATATTATGCACACTAAAGAAATGCTTATGATACGCCGAGTTATAGTGTGTGTGTATCTGAGGGGCCCCACAGAAGGGTTATAGGCGACTTCAGTGAGATGTTATGAAAAGTTGGCGAGTTTAAAACGGAAATGGCGATTTTGGGGTTTATAAGTTTTGGCAACCTCTCAATTGAGCGCGCTTTCCATACTCTTACGTTAAACAACGGCCAAATTTTATTTGTTATTTGATGAATTACGCATGAAGTACTTTTTTAGGATACAAAATTTTGCAGTTTCCTCATTTTGTATATAGCTTTCGAAAAAGTTAAATTGGTATTTTTAAACACAGAAAGCTAGTAAAATTTCAACATTTGGAACAGTTATTTATATAAAACGCTGTTTCAATGTTGAAATCTTTGTTAGGTCATAACTTTGATGGCCTTACCGTGATAACTTGGATACAATACACTTGGATATAATAATACCTTGGAGAACTATGGATTAAAATAACAGGTAAATCTTAAGTTTTACTGTTTTTAAAGTACATACTCTCACAGCATATTTTAGTGTATATAACTATTTTCCTTCTTAAAATTTGAGTCATGTAGTATACAGCAGGTAGATAAAGGAATTTCTTTTCAAAATAGGTAACAAAATATTTTTTGATCTAAATAAAATGTTACCCTAATGTTATGTGTAACCATATAGCAACTTTATTTATTATTACTTCCTGTAAGATTATGATTTATATATTAATGAGTATGTCATTTTATCTCTCACCCCCGTTACTAAAAATGTGTCCCAAAAATGCGACATAATTTTACATATATTTAAATACTATTAGTTCACAACAGCTTTAATCTATTGCTACAGTATTTCGTAAGCTGTAGAATATGCATCACATGTATTTTTCTATAAATAGGTTACACTCCTAAAAATTTCAACATTGGGTTACCAGGCGAAATACACGAAAGATGAGACGTAACGTGACATAGTCAATTTATATCGTTTTAATATGGCAATAATGAAACTAAAAAATTAGGTGGGGGTTCATGGAGGGTCTCCCCCTGACGGGGCTCGAACAGCCGAGTCTTATGTATATTTATATATATAAACCGTAAAATATTAAAACTCATTTATAAAATCTCTTTAATTATGAGATATTGAAATTAAACTGTTTATGAATGATTTTATGTAGGTTTTGACATGTGTTATATCTTCTCTCATAAAAAAAAAATGTTTTGAAAATGAAAATTTGTAAGAAAATTGCAGTTTGTGAAAACTGCACACAATTCACTATATGTTGGGCGACAATACCCCCCAACAATAATGTTGGGTCCCCCAACAGTAATGTAGGGGTCGCCAAACAATAATGTTGGGCGAACATAATTTGCAAATGATGTACTAATGGATTTTGCTGTTGTTTTTAATTTTTCATGTATCTAGTTTTTTATCTTAAAATGTTACCCTTAAGCAATGTCTTTTTTTTTTTTTTTTTTGGAATGGGTTGATGAATAAGACCCCCTACCCCGGATCCGCCACTGTCTCATATTTTAGTTATGGCAGCGTTACTGTAAATAGGCACTAATCCGGTACCGTGCCATTATATTGTAGTCACTGTTAAGGCACCAGGCCAGTGCATTTATTTTTAATAATAGCCGGCATCCGGATGTTTCATTTTGGGCATTATAAACTTAATGGGCCAGTGCCTTTATTGTGAGTAACGGCCGGCACATGCAGTATGCCAGCAGAGTGCCGCTGCCTTCCCGGGCTTCTGGCAAGGTACTTCTCGGGCGACCACTTTTGGTACGATTCGGTTACTTTTTGCAGTGCCGGGCCGGCGCTGTACGTGATGGCAGAAAGGCACTGGCAAGGTACTCCGCCAGCAGGTGTGTGTTTGCTGGGGTAGTTTTTTTTATAGGATTTCAAATCTGTTCGTTAAAAAAGTCATATAACGGTTTTACGCATTCGGATTCATATAATCTATCATATTTTATAACAATAATTTAAATGTTTTAAACAACAACATATTTTGCCAGAACGTTCATCCTTCTTAAATTAAAACACATGTACATCTAAAAGTTATCATTTAGATGCATCTAATTAGACGTTAAACTGACAATTTTTAAGATATGTTAAGGCTGTATTTTAAATATGTTTTCAATGTGTTCCTTCGTTGCTTCATCATTCAATTCATCGTTCAATGCTTATCTACCTTATGAACATAATTTTTTTTGAAAATGATGATTTTGAAAAATAAAATTACATCTTATATATTAATTATTTAAAGCACTACTTCAATGTTTTTCATGAGAAATAGAAATAATTCCAGTTCAAATAATTCCAGTTATACTCTCATAATAGTCTGCAAAATTTTCTAGGTAGATTAGGAAGAATTTTAGCTGTTTAATAATGAAACGAAGATAGCCACAAGTGTTTCATAATAAATGAGTAAATAATGATTTGGTAAAACATTTGGTAACTATAAAGCTTATAGTTAAACGCCAATACACGAAGATATCTTTGGAAATAAATACATGCCTTAATTTCTCTAGAACAGATAACTGATCAATTTCATAGAAATATGACCGTCAATTAATCTGACACATAATATGAATTAAATCATCAAAGGAGTGTTAGACTTAATTTATTTTAACCAGTTTAGCTCGTAAGAAATTGCATACTATTACTTCATATTGATTTTTTCCCCAATGGTTGAGCACTTGCTCATCAAGCATTTTGCCACTACTAAGGCCCGAATTACTGGCCATTTTATTATGGGAGTACCCAGTGGGTGGGCAGCGTTACTCCCCATGAAGGGACGGGAAGGTTAACATCCATGCCCAAGCCTTGAATCGAACCCATATTGAAATATAAAGAATTGTTTCGATTACAAATGCCTACTAACAATATTTTCTTAATTCGCAAGCATTTGAAAGTACTGACTAAACATGCTAATTTAAACACTTCTTTTATTTATTAATTTATTTTGAAAGATAAAAAGTTGATTTAAATTTAAGTTCATAACTTTTAATTGTAATATAAATATTATACCACATTCAACCAGAAAACTTCATGTGGAATATACTGCATGTTTAAATAATAAAATAGTGTGACTATTGCCTGAATTTCAATTCACCCTTAATTTGATTCTAAGAAACTTCAGTTTCAATATTTGCATATAATATAATTTAATATAAAAAATTTAACATGTAGAAAGTGGTACATAAATCTAGAACTTTAAACATCGCACTTTTGAAAGCGTTTTTTTAATAGCCAGTGATAATGACAAACTAGCTGCAATAAGAGAGTATGGGAGCATTATCTTTGCCGAATATATTTAATTTAAAAATGGTAAAATAAATTCAAATAAACAACGTATATTGTAGCGTCCGTATGCAAAATTATTCTTTCAGAGTTTATGTGAAGATAATCCCATTAAACGAGGGAATGAAGTATCACCAGTTGGTGAAAATGAATATTGTATACCAAGACTTCATTCGTATAAGCACGGAATTCTTCCGGCCATCTTATCAATCTTATTGGCTTTGTTTCCACCTTATTATGGTCTCATGAGCAACAGATAATCTGCAACATTTCCGCCTTACAAAGTAATTTATATTGCTGATTTAATTAACTTTCTTCCTGTGCGCCACTAAATCTTAACTGAAATAGAGAAAGAATTCGAGCAATCATTGTTCAGTTTGAGGAATAAATACACTTTTAAAATATTTAACAAAGTATTTGCATTTCGTAAGGTTTTGAAAAATAATACGATATGAAATATTTTCTGTCTAAACAAATTAAATTGGTGAAAAAGAATATATCTTAGTTACCTAAATTTAATTAAAATGAATTGTCTAAATTGACAATTAAAATAATCATAAAATATTAAAAACAAGATTTTTCAAATTTGTTTATTACATTGAACTAAAAATGTGCTTAGAATAATAATGCCTTATGTAGACATAACCTACTGAAAATTGTACCCAAGCATTTATTGCTCACGTTACTTGTTTTCGAAAGTTTGATGCTACATTTTTCTATAAAAATTTTACGTATTTTTTAAGTTTAACAATTCTTTAATATATTCTTCAGATAAACCCTTTTTGTTATTTCATATCATACTAGTGTACTAAATTTTAAAGAAAGTCAACTGTTTCGAGAGTTTTAGCCATTGTATTATTTTTTGATTAATACTACTTTATTATACTAATGGTTTGTGAAGAAGTAATTAATATTATGGGGTAGACTTCGGTACTTATGACCAAAAACATGTTATTAGTTATGTAAATGATAAAGTTTTGTCAAAACATTAAGCATAAAGGTTATGATGCATTTTTCATGATAGGTATCATTCATCATTAATTTCATGTATTTAAAATTGTAAAACTAACAGCATACTCTCAAAATTTTCAATAAACGGATTTCACGGTTCTGTGTTCAAAGTTACATGGCTCAAAGGGAAAATTCTCGAGACAAGATAATTCATATTAAAAAGTATGTTTGTAATGTAATTAAGAGCTGGCATGCTTTTGCTTTTTCTAACATATTTAAATATTTTTAAATTGATGGACTTAATTACGACACTACTTTTTAGAAGTCAGGGTAGTTGTATCCAAGTGTAAAAATATTGAAAAGGTCACTCTGACCAAAAATAACTTATGCCTGTCGTATATCATCTAAAAAATTAAGAAAAAGTAATTTAAAATATTTATTTAATCTAAGTAACAGAAGAAGAAGCTGATGCACTCTCTGCTATGGAAGGAAACGAGGCACCTTACGTTAAGCTACTTTTTGCTCCACCATGATGACACCGACCATAGAAGATTTAACATCCTTCTTCAAGATATTTTAACATTGAATGCCTACCAAAGCTTTCCAGATAATGAATTGCTGATCCGACAGAGATGTAAATCTTTGAAGATCATCAGCAAAACTGATAATAATGTCAAGCCATTTACGAACCCATTATTTCATTCAAAAGGAATTTTTGAATTTTGAGCATCGCTCGGTAGCCAGGTACTATATGCTTATTTGGAGAATTCTATTGCACAATAAATATATTTTTGGTACGATAAGACTCGCTGATTAAAGTCTGGGAACGTTTCCCAAAGAGAAATGCATTTTAATACGTAAGCTGTTTGAAAACCTGCCTATCGCGATTTTGAAAATTTACCTTGATGAACAGAGGTGTTGTTATTTGCAAAAAAGCATATTTACGTGAATCAAGAAAATCCTTCTAAGAGCATGTAGTGCCAAAAATGTATAATACTAGTGTTTTTATTTTAAATTTGTATAAAGACCTGAAAGTTTGCTCTCATTTGAAAAACTGAAAAAAAAAAACTTTTCCGACGAAGTGACAGCTACTCAACTTAACCTTTCGTATATAATGTGTGCTGTGTTTCCCCTTCAAGCAATTCCCCTCCTGGCATCATTTAGCGGTTTATTTCAAAACTAAATCGAGTTGAAAGGTGTGCCTGTTTTGAACAAGTCTCAATTTCTCCAGAAAAAGTTTATGCTTAAGTACCAGGGAAAACGAAGTGGTCATAACTGATCGAGTAATGTTCACAATTAAATCGTTTTTTTTTTAATTTGTGATTTTGTTGGGAAAAATATGACTGACTCCTTAAAGTATAAGAAAATATACCTACGGAAAATAGAAATCTTACCTAGAACATTCATTGAAAATGCATGCATTCTCATACATGCATTGCATTTTCATCATGGTATTACCGCTACTCCCGTCTGTCGGGAAAAAATAAGTCTAGGCAGCAGGGAGAAACTAAAGTAAGTACCAGCAGAAATAAAGTAAGTACCAGCAGAAGATGGGAAGGGCGCACGCAGGAGGACTTTTTAAAAATTTTTGGTCAATACCTATACATGGATTTAAACATTTAAAAGCTAAAGAAATTGAAAAAAAACATGATTGACATATAGTAAACTTTTATTTAGATGTATTTTATTTACACTCAAAAAAGTTTTACTTAGCAGAGAAGATTTTCAATTTTTTTTATTATTATCTTTTGAATTACATTCTCTAATATTCAATTAACTGTCGACAACATCTCAGAAGATAAACCTAAAAATAAAATTTAAAAATGTTTTGTTACTTTTAATTTTTGTTGTTAATTATCTAATGCTCAGGAGAGTAGCAAATATTAGCAAGATCAATTAGCATAGACATTAAGCTATGATGAAGAACTTTATTATAATCTCTATCTTAACAGCTCCATCTAATCTTAACAGCTCAATAAAGTCAATTATAACATGAAATTTAACTCAAAGCTTTGTTTTATTTTGGTTTTTGCAAAAAGAACTAACGAAAATAATAACTATATTTTAAATACATAAATATGCATCCCAGGTTCACAATCCTTTATAAAAGTTACACCAAAAGCTTATAAAACGCGAGAACTTTTCTTTTTAATATCTTCAAATTTAAACAATTATCAGTTGTTATTTAGGAGACGGTAAACTTTTCAACAGTAGATGAGCATTAAAAAATTCATTCAAATACTGTGCAGGCTGTCATTGGATTCAAGAAACCAATAAGAATCGAAAAAATAAGTAACGTGACTGTCATGGCTGACTTCGTATATTGGAGTTTTGACCGCGAATATTTGAATATCCGCCTGCGTGGAGCGTGAAAAAAAGAAAAAAAGCTGCAGCTGCTCGTTTGCTTTGGATAAACTGAAGGCAAAAAATCGAAATGATTTAAAAAGAACTTTATAGCCTTATGATCGTATGAATGAAACGCGTGAAATAAAAATTTGAAATCCTGAAACAATTAATAACTTACAACTAACACATTAAACATTGAACGATAAGTAAAAATACAAGATAAAAATATTTACTTATAAAATAATATTGAAGCGTCAGCGTTCTTGAAGAGAAAAGAACAGTGCCTGTGCATTTACTGAAAATCTTAGTTCGATTAGGCTATAATACAGTTCTTGAAAACTACAGTCACAAAACGTCTTGTGGCATATTGTCATTAAGTCTTTGTAATCTTAAGAAAATGTATCTTGGTAATACAGATATTTTTAAATACAGTCTTCTAATGATTTTCAATAACATGCAATATTTTTCCAATATAAACCTTTAAAAAATTCTATGTTTGATATGTAGCTTTTAAAAATTTCATTGTATCAAATTAAGTAAAAACATGAAGCATACCTTACACGGGTATTTTGGATTTAAATCATCAAAACCGATTTTAAGCTGTACCACTTCTAAACACTTGAACTTTATAGCAATACAAAATAACGCAATAATGAAATGATGAAAGAACAAGAGTTTTAGTCTTTAGGAAACTACATGGCTTTAAATGTTCTGTTCAGAACTTTGAAGCAACAGCGTGACAGCCTTTAAACAGAAGTCTTTGAAGAAATTCCTGTCAAAATGCATTAACGATTTGGAATGAAAATAGTCTTGGTAACAGACATAAAGTTAGGAAATTAAAAATATTTATATTCAAATGGTGTATTATTTAAATAATATTAGCATTATAATAACATTAGCATATACAACACTTAAAAAACATAAGAAATTTTCAATGACATATTATTTTGATATGCAAATTTTTCATATTCAATGCTATAGAGACAAATTTTCATGTAATATTCTCAAAAAGTTTCCTTAGGATCGAACTTTTTTTAACCATAATTCTCAAGCATGAACTAAGTTATTATTGTTATTCTTACTATTGCCAAAAGGGACATTTTACTGTCTCATAATGGATCCATTTAAAACATTCATAATACCAGAAAGAGTTATTTCAAAATGACAAGCATTCTTCACATTTCAACATATTAACCGTATAAACATTAAACATGCACATGTACTTTACCGATTAATCAAAATAAGAAAACAATTTTAGTGTGTGAAAAAAAGGAACTTAAGTGATGCAAAAACTTTGAATAGTCAAAAAGAAACGCATGCGTTGGAGAGTAGGAAAAACATCGTGTAAATTGACAAGATTTAGAAAGACTGGGTAATAAAAATTAATGCAAAATATCCGCGTAGGAAAAATTATTGAACACTGAAGGAAGAGTAAAACAAAGTGTGACCCGCAAACGAGAAAGTTTTAACCCCACAATGGAAACTAGGGATCAGGCTACTTACATTAAAATGCTTAAGAACTCACTTGAAGGGACACAATATGTTTAAGACAACAGCAATAAATTCGAAGTTACAAAAAATCAGCATTTCAATGGCGAATTTGTGTAAAAGCATAGACAAAATCAGAACTATATTTTGAGAGAAAAAATGTGACATAAAAAAATAAATAAACTGAATGAACATCATGTGTGTTGTGCCATGGACTTAAAGTATGCAAGAATGCCGTGTATAAGGACTGAAAAGAAATGTTTATCTCAGAAAGATATCGTCAGACTTAGAATTTTTAACGAGCGTATGGAAAGAATCAAAGCAACAGCAATGTAGCTCATAGTAGATTTATCATGACCATTAAAATGCAAACAAGAGTACAAAACAAGGTGGTGCACCTCAGGAGTCTGTAACATGAACATCAAAATACAAATTTAAGTGTGTGAAGAAAAAAAATTGTGAAACATTAAAAAAAAATTAACAATAAAAATCTGCAATTCAAAGCAAGGCACACTGTCGAATCCATCAAAAGAATTAAAAACGAAAGCTGAATCAGCCAGTAACCCAAACGACGTTATCATATACTATATCGCACATCGCAATGTAAAAGGATATTAAATTCAAAATATAAAAAAAATTCATTGTAGCCACACAAATATGTGTGTATATTACATAAAAAATTTATATGATAAAATATGTGCACTAACAAATAATTAAATTATGGTGACAAAATCAAAACTTCTATCAAAAGGTAGCTAAGGCAAAATAAAAAAATAAAATAAAATAAGTCTAAATTATATCAAAGAAAATACAGTGGAAATAGGTTTATGTAATTCTTGGAAAATTTGTAATACCTTATAGGGAAAAAATCTAATAAAACTCAAACACCAGACACAAGAGTTCAGAATAATATAAAATGAAATTGCTGGTTGTGAAAAAAAATCCAGAGTAACTAAAGTATTAGAAGCAGAATACACAATGGAAAGGAACAGTCATAATTAGGTATTAAAAAAGTTGTAATCAAGCGAGCAATCAAAATAAATTAAAGGTAATACTAATTACATAAATGTAAAGTGGCTGCAATCTCACATCAGCATCACTTCAAATTACCTCTTATTTATCTACATACAAAAAGAATAATTAAAAAAAAGTAATATTGTAGCATACTTAACTAACATTAATTATTTAGCATCGTAATTAAAAATATTCAAGGAATGAATGTAAATAATATGTAACATAATATTGAGTATCAAAGCTCATTCAAATTTTTTTATGAAATATTATTTGTCATTCTTTTTTAACGTGATACATCTATGCATATATAGGGGAAGGTGTCCCAAAATGATCCCTTTAAGTGAAAAACTTGAATGAAAAAACATAAAGGATTAAATAAAACTTTGTCCCTTTGCTATCATATTTCACACTATAATTCATGCATTCACTATGCATCATAAACATATTTTAATAATATTTTAAAAGCACATTGAGTAATGAAAAAATAGAATCTTGAAAAAGTGCATCATTTTACCCTCAACCAAAGGGCTAAACGATCCTTCATTTGAAAATAGCTGCAAATTGCTTTTATCTCCAAAAGGAAATCTGTAATAATAATCATGACTATACATAATGAAATAAAATAAGTTTAAGTTTTAATTTCATATAGTATGAATAATTTATTTTATAAAAAATTAAATTTTATGAAATTTTTTTAAATTTTAGTGGATGATGGTGATATGTGAAAAGCAATCACTGTTTTTTCACACATTACCATCTTTAATGTGCAACTGTTTGAGTTTTTCTTATGCCTGAAAGAAAAGCTACTAATTACAAAAGTACAATATTGTTTAAAATGAGTTTTTAAAGTTTCCTTGTATTTATGGCACACCAAATTTATTAAATCTCCAAAAGTTTCACGAATATAAAATTATGTATACAGACAAAAAAATGTTTTAAAGAACTGAAATTTTGAAACTAGTGACAAAATCAATTGTTAATGATTTTTACTTGATTATGAAGGTAATTACCACGAAGTTCTTTACTGTTTGTTTAAGAAGTTCAAATCACCAATATTTTTAGATTTCGTTTAAGAAAGAGCATAATATTTTCTTGTATTATATTTTAATAAAAAAGCTTTGCAGAGTTGAAAAAATGCAAAAGTTCAAAGCTAATAACGATTAAATATAAATACAATAAATAAATAAATGAATAAATAGAAAATACTTTGTAAAACATTCAGTATTTCAGAGCCGTAGGATACGCTAAGCGACAATTAATTCTGTGCTGCAATATTAAAATATTAAACACTAAGTTTATGGAGAATGGTCACTTTAAAATACATGGAATGCATTTTCTACGCGCTATACGAAAACACTGTATATTTTAAAATTTTAAACTGTCCAACTTTCTATGTTACACATAAAAATGCAGATCATATTTTTTGGAATTTTATTTTGAAAGGAAATTCTTCGCTCCGTCAAGCTAAAAAATGTATCAAAATAACACAAAAAGCATTGTATAGACATCACAAGGCCAAAAATTCCTGGAAAACCCTTTCATAATGTGGAGTGTATGACCATTTTCCGGTATACGAAAATAGCCGGCATATCCGTTCTGGAATAAAATGTGTAATGCCATTCACATGAATGGGATGAGAATCGGAAAATGACCTGACATTCAACATTTTTCGAAACATTCCGGAGAACAACGATATATGGTCCCTCCTCTCCCCGACATTACGAAATTTTGAATTTTATCAGGACCTGTTTCGGATGTTCATAAAGCTCAAATTGTTCCCACTTTCAGACAACGTGTTATAGAATAAGTTTTATGCTCAGAGCATTCACCTTTAATGATATTTCTGTAAAGGTGAGGTTTATGAATATTTATGTCATTGTATATTCCACTGGATGCTTTTCCCGTTTTTGAAAAGCCTTTTACCAGATTTCGTTTCTATTGTAATTCTGATGGTACGTTTGATATTTTTGAAAATAGAAATAACAGCCATATTTCAAATATATACTAGATAGTGAGGCTGCTTCAGAGTAAATTAAAAATATTAGGGATACAGAAGTTGGCATTAAAATAAACTCTAATATTTTTAGAAAGTATTTGAGGTGTATGTATGCTTTCGCTTCTAGGAACATAACTTTTTATACAAGTACTGCTTTGATTATTTACTAGCAATTTTTCTAACATTAAACTTGCTTGAAGCAACCCCGTACTGCGGGCTTGTTTCGGTCATATTCAATAATGTCTTTAACCATATAAGCAGACCCTTTTACTTAATCACAGAAGCTTCTATTCCTCCAAGACTGGCTGTCTTTCTCTTTCACAGCGGTTGCTACTTTCAAGGGACGTTTGTCCTTCGCTTTCTCCAAGACTGCTTGTCTTATTTTCGCAATGGCTGCTATTTCAGGAACGGGCGTCGATTTTTAACTATAAACTTCCTTTATTCTTGTCCTATGATCCCACCGCTGCCACCATTTAAACTAATTAAGCTGTAACGAGTTGGTGTGGGATGGTAGAGTAGTAGTCGACAGCTAATTACCACTTCCTTGCTAGAATTTTTTATTTTCAATAAAGTTAGTACTTTATTGTATATCCTTTCAATCGGGCAGCATCCTTGTCTGCTATCGGACTCTTAGAAAGTCTCACAGCAGTTTAACAGGGCCCTACAGTCCGCGAACGGACTTCGTCAAAAATTTTAGATTGCGACTCCCAGCCAGAAACTCCCTTGACCAGCTTTTGAACTTCATCTTTTCTCTTACCAAGTTTTTCGGGGTCTCCCCCTCGTATTTTTTCTACCCCCTCCCTTTATCCTTATTCGATATTTCTCCAGCCAGGGTGGAATTACAGCGTCTCCATTGGTCGGTACCTGGGCGTCTAGAAAAGAGCTTGCCGTCAACGCCAACCCTTGCGATCCATTTCGGCAAACATTTTGAAGGGACGTTCCTTTATGCAAACAGTCCGGAAAGGTGGCATTGAGTCTACCTAGGCTAAGTTCATTTTATACTCTTGTAGAGATTTCCACAATGGTTGCTTTCAAAATGAAAATTTCTAAACATACATTTTTTGAATTAATTGTAAGCTAAAAGATAACGATAAAGTAAAATTTATTGTATAAAGCTATGGCTCCTCATAAAGGATTCATAATGACTTTGAACGGAAAGATTTTAGTTTTTATGTAAGTTTCTCAACATTAGTTTTAAAAGCTATTTCAACACTGGATAGTTTGTAGATTTCTGAAACGGGGAAATTTTGTAGAATAGCTTGAGATAATAAAATTAAAAAGAACATTATTTATTTTTTATAATTTTTATCGAGGAGGAAAATGTTGTATGAACACTATGAAAGCTGTATAAGCGTGCATAAAAAATATCTGCTTTTTATAGAAGAATACATGTTAAACATTTTTTAATTTAAATCCAGAATAAATTTTCAGAAATATTAACAAATTGAAAAATACATTATCACGTCTACCCACCTAGTTCTCGGAGAGCAAATCATGATGATAATTGCTTCATTTTTTCAGTGTTCCGCATTCAATTCCAATTTTCTGTTATATCGATGATTAGAACATGCTAAACGTATATTATCTTAAGCGAAGTCATTCTGGCGACCTAAGGCTTACATATGCCTACTGGTAGGTTTGAAACCATCACGTACTGTCTCGAACTACATCGAAATAGTTTCTAAGTTTACAGTATACCTTGAACCTTAATTGCAAATATTCCTCTTCTTATTTGAATTAGAGATTTTGGTTTTCTTGACATGATATACCAATTGTATTTTATATAATCTCTTACACCAGGATTATTAGCAAGATGCGTATTTTCCATTGTGAGGAAAGTTTAGTAGTAAAATAGAACTAAACATCTCAGTTTGCAATATTTAATAATGAGCATATAACTGGTTCATTGTTGGATTTCTATTTAAAAAGCATATTGTGTCATTAAAATATTATAATGAAAGAGTCTTGATAAAACTGATTTTAAAATAAACTACTTTAAATCAACAAAAATATTAATTATTTAATAACTAAAGAGAAGCAAATTGTATTTCCGTGGATACCTTCCCACTTAGGAATTAAAGGTAGCGAAACAGCAGATTTCCTTGCAAAGAGAGGAAACCTCGTGAATATTGGGCAGAAACATGTTCCTCTAGAATCGCTCAAGAAGTATGTTTATAGAGACACATTTAAGAATTTGAAAGACGACCTCATAATTACATATGAAGGCAAAAAGTGGCAAAACATTCAAGACAGCTGGAAAATCTTCAACTTTAGACCATGCAAGAGGCACTCGCAAACTTCAAATTAAGAACCGGACATGATTGGCTAGCTAAACTTTTAAACAGGATAGGTGTCCTCGCCTTGAACACTTGCCCAATGGACATTTTGCATGGTTTCTGAGTTTGAGGCTAAAATTCGTCTGCTGGCGGTATTTACATCCGCCAGCTCCTATTGAAATGCATTCAGTATCCTTTTTATAACTACTGTTTCTCATTATTAGCCGGACTGAATGAGTTATTGTCTTTTTTTATATTTAAATAGATGGTTTAGAAGACTATGCTATCGCATTTCGCTTCAAAACTTAAATTAATAAAAGGAATATTAGCGTTCTAAAATTATTACGTTATTGCAAACACTGTATAAATAATACATCATTGAGTTAATTTTGAGTTTTCTGTGTTTAAAATAGTACAAATATTCATTAAAAATCTCCCACACCTTTTAAAAGTACGATCTTTTTAATTAATTTTAGTATTTAATTATTATTAACATTTTAAATGAAATCTCACAATAAAGATAAAATTAATTTATGAAAAGCTATTATTTGTTAATGACTAATATTCTAGCTCCTTTTAAAACAGCTATATTTCTAGAAAAAAGTGTTAAATAATCCCTTAGGTCCAAACAAGCTGAAACGGAAACTAATCATCACCATAAGATCGCGCACGTGGTGTATCAAATACCGCTATTTGACGTCAGGTGCAAAAGGTCCATTCGTAGAACTGGAATTCAGCACATCTGTCGAAATGACCAGGACTGAACGAGGATTCTCAACGGCAAGGAGAAGCCTCAGAATTATTGTATTGAGAAGCTAGAAGCCTCGTGGACTAAAAAGTAGTGCCTGCACCCTCTTTAATACTCTCTCCCCCTTTGACTTTTTGTGGTGCGAGAGGTCGACTGTAGTCTTTTTGTATGCTTCTTATTTTACGGTTTGCTTTGTGTGTGTGTGTAATTCTAATTGTAATGGATTTAGTTTCCAATAAAGCAATATATTAGAACAACATAATCTACTATAAAATGGAAATTTTTACGGTAGTAAATTCCAGTAATAATATAATAATAAAAATGCAGTTCTCAGTACATAATAATTAGATATAAACGTAACATAACTTTGACGTTTAACAAGTATTTAATATTTTATTGGTGTAAAATGTGGAAACATTAGGCGCTAGTTATAGTACATTTCCTATGCGTAATTTTTTTTTATTTGACACTTATTAAAAGTTTCGTTACTCATCTGAAGCTTCTAATATTTTTCTCAGTTTATATGTATGACTCTTTTTAAAATTTAAGCAAGGTTTTATAGCAGATCAGCTGCGATTTTATTAATGACTGTCATTCCACCAACAAATATCCCTATTGGTGTACGCTTCACCAGTGAAATGCAGATCTATTTATTTTATGAAAATCAATTTGTACTACAGGGGTGTTTTCTGTTTAATACTATTTCGTAACACTTATTTCGTTACACTCCATAGTTAAAAGAAATTCTCTCTCTAACACTGCGGCACCGGGGAATCATATTACTCTAAAAACTTTGAAGTGAAAACCAAATTTACTTTTTAAACTTAATAAAACACAATCGCTTCTGCAGTTTAAACTTTTATTTGTTCAGGAATAACAGATTTACTTATACTAGACAAACAGAAGGTTATGTTTCATTGCAATTTGGAATATTTTTATTAAATTGATTTACTTTGGTAAAAAGTTCTTTGCGAGTATTAATGTGAGTTGAATTCGTTAGCTCGCTTTTTGGAAAAATGTCTTTCCTAACAATGAATTCGTCTAAAATAACATTCAAAGTATAAGTATTGTGTTCTAGAGTAATTTTGTTTTGTTCAACAGTGGCATGAAATTTCATCTTAAGGTATTTTTTTAATTATAAACTTTCTCTACGTCTTTAAAATATTCTTAAGTTAGTTTCATTTTTGCATGTAAAGTATGCCTGAAATGTCTTTTTCGTTAATATCGCTAACAGTAAAGTGCATTTCGTTTTTAGAACTCATTCAACTTACGATTATAATATTTTTAATATCAGAATTCCTTAATGTGCTTTAATAGATGGATTTAACTATTTTATAACCATTTTTTTACAAAAATATAATGTAAATATTAAATAAAAGATATGAGTGTCTATTCGTTGTATGGAGAAGAGTTCATTTTTCTTAAACATAGACAAAGCTGAAAACATTTATGAATATAGAAGGAGGGGATAACTTAATTCAGCTCAAAGCGCATAAAATCTAATATAGTAAATAGTTTTTGTTGGAATATACGAAATATAGTAAGTAGAAAAATAAACACTTCTCTGATATAAATGTACTAATGCGCAGATTCATGCTGTACATATTAGTACATTTACTCATGCAGTACACATTAGTACATTTACTCATGCAGTACATATTAGTACAAATACTAATCAAATAAATCGAGCAAAAGTTATCGTTATTGTTTTTGTCTTTCTGAAACATAAATAAATTTGATACATTAAAATTAAAGGCATTTTTATTACTATTGCAGAAACACATATTCCAGCCACATGCTATCTTAAGGTGTGGGTTCATTTAGATTTTTAATTTGACATAATATCATATTAATTTTATTAATGTATAATTTTATTAATGTATTTTCTAGTTCATTGCTTATCATGTCATTTTTTCAATAAACATATTTTTTGACATTAGTATACTCTAAGAATTAGAGACATTAGCCATACCTATTTCAATTATTCAGTACTTACTTACTTTATTTAGGATTTCATAGAAAATATATATTATATATATATATTTCATAAACCATTTAAAAATAATAAAGTATAAAACAAAAGAAGAAAATCGAACTTCGAATGGTTAATCTTTTTTTTCTTCATACATTTTCGTTCGAAAAATATTGAAGTTATGCAAAAACTAAATTCTATTTTCTAAAATTTCAATACACGAAATACCGAAAAATTTATACACAAAAATGTACGCATAGAATCACTCTGCAATATCAAAAAACGTGAGTATTTTTATTAAAATAAAAACCGCAAAAAGTTTAGGGATTAGGAAAGTGCCTGATATGCATCGGCAAAATATATTAAGGCTATATTCCTGGACCTGAATGTTGCCCATCAGAGGGTAGGGATAATATATAAGCGTACATAACTGAATGGTGTTCACCGATATCTAATGCTGGTATTCATGCAGCCATATGCAATATAAAGCAAATTCCTATTCAGTTCATGTTCCATTTCCTCAGCATATCTAGAGTCAATTTTGTCAAAATATTTGCTATTCTCTCTATCATAAGTTCTGCAATATAAAAATGAAAGGAACTTTTATTCTTATTAAAATTTATACGTGACGGAATCTTAATGCACTTTTAGAGTACCGTAGTCGCATATCCCTGATCTTATTTCTTACATTACTTACTTTAAAATTGTTATCGTTACAGAGGAAAACTTTTTCGCTATTTTAGGGCCGTATGAACATACAAATTTCAATGCTTTTTCCTAAGTTTTGTGCCTAGAAAAGAATAATAAATGCAGTTTGAGAATCTAATACATCCAGAAAAGCATCTAATGGTATAAAGCAATACTACAAGACGAAATTTTAGATCGCACAGATAGTTCAATCTGACATACGTGATTCTAACAATCGAAAAAGTTAGCATTTTTAAAACGGATATAACTGTTCAGTGAAAATAAAAGTTTAAGATATTTCTGTAAATAATAGAGTAAAATAAGAATACTGAACTGTTCCTATGCACACCAAAAGAGAAAAGATTTGCATACAATTTTAGATCCATAATGGTTCATTATACAAAGAATGCAGTACGGGAGACCGGTCAACATTTTCCAACTTTTTAAAATTTAATTTTTGTATTTTCTTTATTTTTACCTAGCTTGAAATAAACAGGATGCCATTCTATTTCCTATATATTTAACTACAAACTAGCACAATTATTTTTCAAAAAAGTAAATATATTATTTGACAGCAAGTGGTGAAAGTCTGTTCATCTTAATATGGAGGAGGTGCCCCGTATGAGCAGCATGTTTTTCAGCGTACTGAAAATGTGTAAGGGGAAGTTTTCCTTCTATACTTTAAATGGTACAACACAGGAAGAAACCTTGCAACACAGGAAAAAACCTTGGATGTTATTTAATATGTATTTTTTATTGTAAACTAAAGAGGCGTAAATATACAAGGCACGATTTTAACAGAGTAACAGAGAAATTAGCTGGATATGGGAAAGAAGTGCCACTTAATGATTTTACAAAATCTGTGACGTAATGATTTTATATTGACAGATTTTTCTTTTTTCAACAAAAGACATTTCTCTTTTAAATAAAAGACATAAGGGCCTGAATCACAGCCCTAGTAGCAAACGGTCATCTGTTCCTGAAACGCCGATGATCGGACAGGGAGGAAGCGCAGCGCGCGCCATGCAAGGTTCTTCATCGCGTCGGGGGCTCTTATCTCGGATTTTGCTCGGGCATGTCCTCTCCCGAATAGTAGGGTTGGATCATCGGCAAGGAGGGAAAATTGGGCGTAGAGCCGTTGTAAAGCCAATGCGATTGGGGTAATATTCATCTCGGAAGAGCAAACACCTTGCAACTTAGGATGTGAAGCCTATGACCTTTGATAAAAGTTTTAAACTGAACAATCGATAAAAATTGGGGTATATCCCAGCTAGATAAAAATTTTTAAAAGTAAAAAAAAAAAAAAAAAAAAAGAAGCAAATTCGAACTTCTTCCTCTTCTCTTTGAATTTTAATGCTGCCATCTGAATATCTGAACTTCATTTTTCAAGCTTCCGAAACTTGGTTTCAATCTGGAGAACTAACGCTTGGTAACCGGGCATGCTAACCACTAGACGGGGGTCTGACACGTTATTGGCGAGACTAAAATTGGAAGTGATTGTTGTTTCAAGTTCGGAATTGGAACATTTAAGTTTCTATTTAAATAAAACTAGACTTTTCCTGTACACTACTCAAAATTAAAAAGATTTTGCGATTTCTATCCGTTTTAAGCATTTGGGACCTGTGTACGGCCGTAAAAAAAAAAAAAAAAAAAAAAAAAAGTTTGTCTGTCTGTCGTTCTGTCTTTTCTTATTCTCGCATCACGTAAAATTGACTGAAGCGAATTAAATAAAATTTGTTGACATGATAGGTGGTCACTTAACTTAAAGTATAGGCATCGAATTTTTAAAAATATTCATTATAATGAATATTTTAAAAATCTCTCTATAGATTTTGAGATTTTTCGAAGATTGTTTCAAACTGCGTAAATTTTTATTCGCACATCACGTAAAAGTGACTAAAGCGAAAGGAATGAAATTTACTGACATGATAGGCAATCACTCACCTTAAGCTATAATCGTCGGATTAAAAAAAAAAAAATACAGTTTGAGATTTTTTCTGAAAATCGTTTCAAACTGCGTAAATTTTTGTCGGGACATCACATGCGACTTAAGTGTATAAAGCAAAATTTAGTGACACGATAGGTGGTCGTAAAATTTAAACTATGCCCCTAAAGTGTCTTAAAATTTGGATTAGATTTTGAGATTTTGCGAAAACTGCTCAAACTGCTTCCGCGTAATAGCTTAGCCAATCAGCAACCTTAAAACAAACATATGGTGTGCATATGATGCTCTTTGCACATTAATGAAGGAACGGAGATATCGAGCTGTTCAGCTACTTGGGAGAAAGACCGATATAAACCTGTTTGCTCGCTTTACCCTTCGCAATCTTGAAAGCGCCTATCAGACCTCAGTGTAAAGATTCGATCATCGGGAAAAGATGAACATACGAAAAATTAAGGATGATCAGTAATGATCAGGCGATGAATAGCCGATGCACCGATCATAGGCCTGGTAAAGCCTGAGCAAAGATTGCTGCTAAAGCAATCTTTGCTCAGGCAATTGCAAGGGAGGTGAATGCAAACGAAACATGCGGCATCTCCTTTGGTGCAGTGTTCATTAGGGTGGATCGAAAAAACTTTTTTTCGAAATTCACATTGCCTGAGTCATTATATGGTGCCAAACTAGCTGAAACCAATTGTCTCCAAATTTCAGCTTAAAATGTTGACATCTTGAGGTTCCACACCTCAAGTGAATGTTTATATTGGCTTTTTTTAAAGTTTTTAATGAATTTTATGTAAAAAATATTTTTTTAATTTAATATTTTACTAAATAATTCATTAATTTATAAAATAATATTAATGAATTACTTTATCATTAATAAATTGTTTTATTGAAACGTTACTACCAGATATCAGATCCAGAAATGGCTTTTTGTACATAAAAAAAGCAAATTATACTCTAAAATCTACTAGACAGCAGCGCGTGTTCTAATCTAACTATTATATCATAACCTAATAAGGCACGTCACTTTTATTGTGTGGAATGATTCGTTTCTGCGATTGCCTTTGTTTCAACCATTTTTTTCTCCTTTGTAAGATTGAAGCAATACGTTTTATTAATTTTTATTTATATTTGACAAAAAAATAATACGGAGTTTTGAATTTAAATATGACCACAACTAGAAGTGAAACGTTTTGTAGTGTTTTCGCAATTCCAGTACTATTGAAAGAGACAGTGTTACCACCAACGTATTCTGATTTAATGAAGCATTTGTTAATCACAAAAAATGATATACTGTGGAATAAGGGGAACAAAAAGGATCCTTTAGTAAAAGAGATCATCAAAATTATTTCTTTGGACGTAGAAAGAATTTGGAAGAAAGCCTCCTTGCCTGTGGTAAGTCACCAAGAAGTAATTCCCCTTATTAAAAATTATAATGAAAGATACGATCACAACTTAATTCTATACAAGTAGCACAGTCTTTGTACACCATATACTTCGATGGAAGAAAGGACACAACTATTATGTAAGAAGTGAAGCTCTTTATATACTACTGTATCTGTGGAAGAGCATATTGTTATGTTGTCAGAACCTGGTTCTGTTCACATAGGACATGTGACTCTGCATTCAGACTCTAGTACTGATATTACCTGCAGCAGCATCAACTTTGTTACACAGAAAGAGATTGCACTGTAGGATCTTGTTGCCGTTGGGTGAGATGCACCGTAAGCCAACATTGGGAAGAAAAATGGCGTAGTTAGACAGCTTGAAATCTTTGTTGTCCATAAATTGCACTGGTTTGTATGCTTATTGCACCTTTTCCATAAGATTGGCGGAAAGACATCTGGGCCACACCAGTTTTCTGGAACAATAGGAAAATTTCTCGAAACGTATGAAACGTTTTCTGTGACAAATTTTGTTTCTATTCCTGTTGCTCTGCCTGAAATTGATAAAAAAAGACCTCAGTACAGACCAAAAGTACCTCTTCGATATTTCTAGGGCAATATGCTCAGGACAGAGCCATCCAGATTTGGGAAACAGAAGTCCAGGAAGGATGTCTCATTCAAGCTGACTCACTACAGCGAACTGAATACTGCGCCTGTACGTGTCGACTGCCGAACCAACAGAATGCTTTAAACTCCTAGTAGACTATGTGATGAAAGTGTACGTGCCATCCTGGTTTGAAATAAAGAAAATCCCAGGAGCTACTCATGGAGCACGGAATGATGAAAAGAAGTTCATTCTTCCCAGAAGATTTTAAGTGAATCATTCATGAAATTATTCAGAGGAACTCTTATTTTGCTCATTCTGAAAATATTCTGTTGGCAATGCTGTTTGATGAATGATCACATATTCGAGAATTTGACCTAAGAAGAATATTGAAAGCAAGAAAAACTGACTGGAAGGGAAAAATACGCCAATTTGATCTTCTAAATATAAATTTCGAAGCAGAGTAGTATTTTCAGATGATTCACTGGGACAATCCTTTGGAACCACCAGCTACCATGAACCTCAGTGACGAAGACGTAGCAAGTATGATCAGAAACGGTTCAGAATTTGAAATAGAGAAGCTCCCTTGCCCTTCTCAAGCAGTAGAAAGGCATGTAAGACTACTAACGCAAGCATCATTGGTAACATGTGGAGCAAAAGCCAGAGATGGATACATTCGTTGTGGAATCAAATCACGAAAGGAACTACCAAAGTTCATTATTTTGCCCGGCATGTGGACTCCAAAATTGAAGACTGATTAAAGTAAAGTGTTTTATTAGTCAATAATACTCGAAAGGTAAATTTGGTATCATTTCCTTTTCTGTATTAGTGTGCTTTCTAAATATTAATTGTCTTTAAAAATGAAGTAATATGTAAATATTTAATAACTATGTATTCAAAATATACCCCAAAACTTATGACGCTCGGTTGCAAGTTAGTGACTTTTTTTTCTTCTTTCTTTCTTTTTTTTTGTTTGTTAACGGCAATAAAAACATTGCCGTACTAATTTCTTTTTAGTAGTTAGAACTGTTTTTGAGTCAGAAAATAAAGTTATTGTAAACATTAATATAAAATTTAAAAAAATTGATTTTTTTACTTTTTACGTTAACATTCCTTTCTTTGAGCCCAGTGTGGAACCTGAAGACAATCAGTGAATGGACTAGAATTTTTTTTCTGTGACTTTTTTGCCATACAGCACCATTTGTTGAGTCAGGCAATATTAAAAAAAAAAAAAAATTTTTTTTGGCCATTTTCACTCCACCCAGTGTTCATGCGCTATTTCTTGCCCTTCACCCACATTTCTTTTGTCATCATCTTTAACATACGATGACACTTCTTTTTTAAGGATTTGATGCTTCCCTTTTACATATGAAAAAGAACAGCTTCCTGGCCAAGCTCTCTACTTTTTTATCCGATCCCTTATGCAGTTTCCTTTTTTTAGATTAACTGTATTCCGTGTCTAGCTGATTTTTAAGGAGCGTATCAATTAGTTATTTGTCCTATTTTATTACACAATAAGAACAATTTTGATACAAATAGACTGGCTGATTAAGTCCGAAGCGCGTTTTCAGTCCAGATACATGTTGGGATACGTTCCCTGATTGCTGTTGGAAAACCTGCTCCATCGTCGTATAGGAACTTTGCAAGTACTTCGTAGAGTAGCGGTATAGGTTATTTGCAAACAACGTATAGTTACGTGAATAAATACAACTTTTTTTTGTTCAAGCAATGTCAAAACAGTAAACTTAATAGCACTTCGTTAATTTTAACTTTGAATAAAGATTTGAAAGTTTACTCACTGTGAAAAAATATAGAAAGTAGCGTCTTTCGACAATTTTACAGCAGCTACTGAACAGAAAATTACGTATAATATCTGTGGTATGTCGCTACTTCAGCTAGTTCGCTCGCTTTCATTATCTATTTCAAAATTGAAGCGAGTTGGAAAACGCGTCCCTAATTAAAATGTGACCCGGTTTCCCTTACTTAAAAATAATTGATTTTTACTTTTAAAAAGGTATGTTCCTACTGTTTACATTAAATATTCAGAATCACAAATAAAACAGTTAAAGCTATTTCAGTTGTTCTTTTTATTTTAGCTTTTTAATTAAAACTTTTCAATTAATAATATTATTGCATTGAAGTATAGCTGATGTATTCTTCAATCGATTGCTTTTTCAACTCTTTGGAAAATGCTGCGTTTTACTAATTATCGCATATAATGAATTTTGTTTCGCTATTTTCTATGAATCCAATGATTTATAAATCTCATAATAAATAAGGGCAGCATATGATTAGCGCAAATTTATTTCTTTAAAATTATTTCTTAAGTCTGGAATACATTATGCATCGAAACAAATACGTTCGTATTACGAACGTACAAGCGTGTGAGATGATAATAAAATTATAACAAAACCTACTTATCATATTCATATTAATAGTTTACTAACTGACCCGTGCGAAAATTTCGCACAATATCGTATTTAATACTACAACTGTATATATTATAGTAAGAAAATTAATAAATATGTCTATAAGTACATAATATTCTGTTAAATATTTTCACAGGTCAGTTAGATGTTTGATTGGAAATCATTCAAAACGTAGACATTTATTTTAACAGAAATAAATTTATTTTAACTGTTTTATTTTATAAAACCACTTTAAAAACAATATTAGGAGTTATTATGTGATCATCATTGATTTTTTGACGATCGTTTCTTTAATACAAACCTGAATATTACTGAATTTTGCGAACTCGTGAAAAAGAAACACATAATTGTCCGTGTGAAAATGCAGGTTCTGGTAAATGCAATCCTGCCCTTTGAAGCGTCTGGCCTTGAGATTTATTAATGGTAATAGCGAAGGCTACTTTTATTGGGAATTGTTTTCTCATCATTTGGAAGGGTAAATTTTTTTTTGGTCACGTATTTAACGAGATCTAGCCGCGCCAAAAAAAAAAAAAAAACAAAAAACAAAAAAACAAAAAAAAACACCTTTGAGAAATAATCATAAATGACTTGTTTTTTATTTTTTTATTAACAAAAAGATTTTTTTCCGAATTTTTGGATGTTTTTCGTTAAAAGTAGAAATTATAAGCTTTAACTGGGTATTTTTTTAATTTTTTTTGGTCAAGTATTTCACCACGGTACAGCAAAATGGATGAGGCGGAAATGTTCTTCCCGTTCAAACATCTATATTTACGACTTTCCATGGCGATCAGTTGAATGTTCCTGAAGTTATTGATTTGTAGTAATATCTAATGGCAGCAAATTGGAGAACGGCAAAATTTTCTCCGTGTTAAAGTATCTATCTATACCACTTTTCATGGCAATCAGTTGAACAGTCTTTATGTATGCTGCGAGTTACAGCAAAATGGATAACACGAAAATATTCTCCATGTTCAAGTGTCTGTATATCAATTTTCATAGAGATCAATTTCGTGGTCAAGAAGTTGGTGCGTTGCATTGCCATCTAGTGGCGAGTTAAAGTAATAATGCGCTGGAGTGCCATCCAGTAGTGAGTAACAACTAAATGGATAGTCAGAGTATATTCTCCATGCTCAAACGTGTAAGTATAAAATTTTTATAGCGATCAGTCCAACGGTATAGAAGTTGATGTGCTGTAGCACCATCTAGCGGCAAGTCATAGAAAAATGGATAGTGTAAAAATATTCTCCATGTTCAAATATCCATGTGTACCAATTTTCATCAAAATCGCTTGAACGGTATTTTCATAGCACGCGGTTAAACGGAATATAATTCAACGTTCTGCAGCGCCATCTAGCGTGAATTTACAGCAAAACGGATAATGTAAAAGTATTCTACGTCCTCAAATATCCTTGTGTACCAATTTTCATCAAAAACAGTTGAACGGTATTTTCATAGCAAGCGGTCCAACGGAATAGAATTCGATGCTCTGAAGCGCCCCTAGCCGCAAGTTATCTCTAAATGGATTAAGTAAAAATATCTTCCGTGTTCAAATATCCATACGTACCAATTTTCGTCAAGATAGGTCAAACGGTATTTTCATAGCAAGTGGTTGAATAGTATTCGACATTCTGCAGCGGCACCTAGCGACGAGCTAGAGGAAAATGGATAGTGTAAAAATATTCTCCTATAACATCTTATGTGTGTTTTTTACAAAGTTTTTTATTTACTTTATCGTTTAATACCAGTAATTTGAGTGTTTTTTTCCGGTTGAACGGTATTTTCATAGCAAGCGGTCCAACGGAATAGAATTTGACGCTCTGCAGCACCACCTTGTTGCAAGTTATGGCAAAATGGATTCTGTAAAAATATTCTCTGTGTTCAAATATCTATACGTACGAATTTTCGTCAAGATAAGTCAAACGGTATTTTCATAGCAAGCGGTTGAATAGAATTCGACGTTCTGCAGCGCCACCTAGCGGCGAGCAAGAGGAAAATGGATAGCATAAAAACCTTCTCCTTGACAAAAGACTTAAGTATACCAAATTTCATGGTGATCGGTGAAACGGTTTTGGAGTTTTTCAACGTCATACAAACACACACACACACATACCCACAAACATTCGTTTTTATGTATATAGATTGTTTTTCTTTGGGGGGGGGGGTTGCAAATGAAAGTAGTTAAGGGTCTTCAAACTCTTTAGCTGATGCATTTATCACTATTTGTTCCCTTTCATTTTTATCTAGTTCTTTTGGTAGCTTTGAAAATTGCGCATAACTCCTCAAACCCATGACTGTAAAACTCGCCAAAGTGCGGCGATATTTTAGGTTGGAGAAAGTGGGGGGCGTAAGTGATTGGTGATTGTGCTCAGTTAATTCAACATCCGAGTTCATCAAATTGATGCTTTCAGAAGAAAACTGCCAAATGAATACAGCTAATTATATCATTTTCTAAAAAACGCATCACCTGAAATCTTAAACTCCTGTTATCCACGCGGTCGTATTAGCAATTTTAAAATTTATGAACTTTAAGAAATACATTTCGACTTAATTCTTTTGCATGCTTTTTAATTTCACGTGAAAATGACGTAATAACTTATGACATGCTGTACTTACGTGTGGTGACAGGCATTTATTCTCGTTACTGATTGGTCGAGGAGAGTATTATGGTTACAGCGCATGGTCAAACTGTATCAGAAACGACTTAAAGAATCTGTCGATAGCTGCCTTAGCATTTTAATATTATATATAGATGATTTGTCTTCGTGATTCTTAAATTAAAATCAGTTCTACAAACAAAATGAACGTAAGATAGTTTCATGGTTATCACGACCCAAATTTAGTAAGGTTATTTTTGTTCTCTTTTAGAGAAAGTGTTATGCTACAATGTCGATAACCAGTTGGCTAGACTTCAGCTGTTACCCTTGCACATGGATGCGAATATGTTTGCGAGTTTCTTACCTCTTCTCTTTCTCTAGTAGCTTTTGTGTTGTTGCTGTAGTTGCTTTTGTAATTTTCGTTATTTGGTATCTATGCTCTCTAAAACTCCGTAAATTATCTTAAAAATTGGTTACTCTAATTAACAAAACTTGTTTTGTGTCCATCAGGCTTCCATTTTACAATACCCCTTGGTTAAGGTCTTCTGAGATATTTCTTGGAGAGAAATGCGCCCATCAAAACATGCTTTTCCCACTTCATTTATGTATTCTTACGGTAGCTGCTTCTCTTCGTACTTTTAAGTATTTTATCGTTAAATGGTGTATAAGCAAATTACTTTTATTTACATTTTGAAATGCCAAAAGAAAGCAACAATGTACCTTTATTTTAATACCTTTATCGTACCATACATATACGTATTTTTTTATTTCTGAAAACAGTGCGTAAAATCACACATAATTAAATTTTCGTATTGTTATTCATAAAATTAGATTCGAACAATGCAATCATTTTCCTCGGATGTTGTTGGAGGATTGTGACGTAGAAAATCATAACTACATTATTTCATTCGCTTATAAAATGGCATACATAAAATCATTCAGACTTAAATTTTGAAACAGTAAATTTTATTACTTGAATTCACAAACGCACCTTAGATATTTTAATATGTCAACAAATAAAAAGTTGTCCTCTATACTATGTCAGTAACTCATAGAGTGTTGAGGGACTTGACATACAACACTCTTATCGGTCATGCTGCTTCAGTTTCTGACATTGATTTTCTAAGGCTTCTTTTTTTTTATAAAGAATTATACCGCTCTATGCTCGTGGAAGAATTTTTCGATTATCATTCAAGGATTTGTTTCTTTTTTCTTTTTTTTCTTGTCTCTTTTAAACGATTTCCCTTTTCCCTTTTATTTCAATTTTTTGCTCACTTTTCTTTTTTTTTTTTCCTCTTGAGATATTGATCCACTGTTTTGTAAAAAAAATATGATTTTGTGGCTTTTTCTATCTGTATACTTCGATTTCGGTAGTTTTTTACACAGAGAGAATGAGCTCGAAAACCAGGAAAAACTCTAAAGCTTCACCCCCTTATCTCGGATCCCGAGGCGATTACTTCCCCTGTTTAAAGGCCTATGCTATGAAAGAAGAGCGAAATGCTATTCACATTTAGAAAGAAGGTTTGGATAAAAAATGCAAAATCTTTCCAAATTCAAGCATTGTTCTTCGCTCTTATACACTGCTCAAAACAATTAAAGGATATTGCGGTTTTAGGTGGATCTTGTGGCTGGGAAACTTTTTAGCTGATTGATACATGGCCGACAGACGTAGTAGGTTATATGAGAATAAATTACACATGTTTGGCAGAAAAAAATGCATTTTATTGCGAATTTGTGTAGAAAAGGGAAAAAAACACAATTTGTGCATATGAGAAAAAAAGAATAAGAAAAGGTGTTTTCTTCAAAGGAAATCATTTTCAGTAGGGGGTATGGTTTCCACGGACAGCCAGCAACGTTGAACACCTTTGAGGCATGGAGTCAATGAGGCTATTAATCACGAGTTGGGGTATTCTGTCCCACTCTTCCAGAAGAGCTCTTTCCAGTTCCTGGAGAGTTTGTGGGGGTGGTTGGCGGCCAGCAACTCGTCTTCCTAGAGCATCCCAAACGTGCTCTATTGGATTCATGTCTGGAGAACACGCTGGCCATTCCATTCGGACGATTCCTTCCTGGAGGGCCGTGGTAGCCCAGTGGTTAAGGTGTTGGACTCGTAACCGGAAGGTTGCGGGTTCGATACCGGCGTACCACTAAAGACCACCGTGTACATGCGGTGTACGTGCACGTTAAATCCGTGGTTCCGAAAGTCCTCTCGGCGGTCGCTAGCAGTTTGCGAGGGGTGCCAATATTCAGAAGTCCCCACCTTCTGATGAGGTTCCAAATTGTGGCGGGAAATTCCGAGAAGGACGTATATGTAGCTCTAAGCGACACATTCAGTGACGCGAGCTGTCCTCTCCTGGCATAGGCATAGAGATTCCTTCCTGGAAAAGGAAACCCTCCACCAGGTTAGCACGATGTGGCCTGCAGTTATCGTCCATTAAAATGAAGTCATCTCCGATTTCTGCAGAGTAAGGGACTACAATAGGTCTGAGGATCTCATCCCTATATCGGCGACCAGTCAGAGGTCCATCTCGAATGATGTAGAGGTCTCTGCGCCCGTCAATGGAGATGCCACCATACACCAACACTCTACCACCCCCAAAGCTGACACTTTCGTGCACGAACGCAGGATTATTCCTACTGCCACGGTCCCTCCAGATGAAAATACGCCTATTATCAGGATGAACTGAAAAACGGGACTCGTCAGAAATTTCTCCTCAGTGCACATGCTCTGTTGCCCACTCCCTGCGGTTACTACGATGCCTTGATATTAGTCTAACACATACCATTGGTCGGCGAGCATACAGACCTACACCATGGAGCCGGTTTCGGACAGTCTGAGTTGAAAACGTGGTGCCAGTAGCCGAGCGATGGTGTTGTTGGAGAAGAATAGCGTTCATATTCCGGTGTTTCCGAGCCGTTGACACTTAAATAAGGATCTTCATTGGGCGTTTTTGCCCGTCTACGACCTTGCCCTGGTCTTCGGCCTGTACTTCTAGTCGCCAAAAACCTTTTCCAGATCCTGGAAGTCACATTTTGTGACACTCCAATGGCTTGCGCTACTTCGGCTTGAGTTTGGCCCCCTTCTAACCTACCGACAACTCTCCAAGCTTCTGAATCGGTGAAATGACTTTGCTCAGACATTGTAATCATCGAAACAAAGCAGTCACTGAATGCCGATCATCCTTGTCTTCATTGTCTTTTATTCAGTTCAAAGTCCAATTTCATTCGCTGCCGCTGAAACGACGTTTTTGACGTCGAACTCAAAATTAGCATACTCCACAGTTTGAAAATCAGAAAAATTTGCATTTGTGATTCTCTTCTTCCATTTTCGGCAAAAAAAAAAATTCGCTTATATCTTTATTTTATATAAAACGTACAATATCCTTCAATTGTTTTGAGCAGTGTAGTAGGAGTTTTTAAGCAACAGGATTGGTCGTGTCATGAAATTTTTTTTCCTGCAATTTTTACCCATTAGACAGTAAATTATACGCAACTTAAATTCTTCTAATCATTAGCATACTTCCAATATTTCAAAGAACACATTTTTAACAATATACTGAAAAAATGTTACGTTACTTTTGCAGCAACGCAGCGTTTCTCTACTTGCACTAGCTTCCAAAAAGCATAAATGCACTTCTCCAAATTGTAAGGATGGTATTGATATTTTTAGGAAATTTTCCCAATTGATAATGCATGCAAAACAAACGCACGTAAAATGATTTCCATGGATTATAAAATGTGAATCATTTTCTTTAACGACATGACATAATTTGCTTCATGGTTTTAATGTTTGTAAAAATAAGATATTTTCATTGAAAGTTTTGCAAACTGATGGACTGGACATGATTTATGTTTATTTTTACACTCAAATTATTTTTTGTCCTTGCATAATTTTGTGTGACATTGGATGTGTTTTAAAAAAAAGTTATAATTTTTTTTAATCACATCCGAAGATACTATTTTATTTCGTTTTTAAAATTTATAAATGTTTTCTGTTTTTTTTTTCTGATAATGTGTGAAATATACTGTAAAAATACTGATGCAGTTAAAATGTGTTTTCTGCAAAGCCAACGCCGCTAAAAAAGTTTTTTGCTGCAACTCCCATCAGTCTTCAAAAATCATAGAACTTTTGAATGTTTACTTGTTTAAAACAGCCCCCGAAAGCAGATAATCTATTCAAGCACCGACATTCCTAACTATGAAGAAAAATGAAACTGGAACTGCAAGTACTTCAAGCAAAAAAAGGATGGATTGCAATTTTACATTCTGATGATGAAACAAGCATTTTATTTTACGTAAACTCTGCGAAGATACTTTTTCTCACAAGAAAAATGCATCCACAAATATGTTTTTCAAGCAGTTATTTATCTCAAAAATGTATTATCTTGTGGTTTTTCATATCAAAAGATCCCAACATTGGTTAGATGTTTTGTGTGCTATTCAGTCGGAACTAATTCATTACAGGAGAACAAAAATAAAAAATAAAATAACGTAAAAAATGCCTTTGTTCGGTATCACAAGGAAACGAAATAATGCAGCGCAATGTTTGAATTAAAGCATCAAAGTGAAACGTGGAGTGAATGATTTTAACTTTCAATTCCAATTTTTTTATTTTTCATATCAGAAACAATTCACATTCGATATAAAATTGGTTAATCGGTAAAAAGAAATGAAGCAGTTCTCTAAAAATATTTCAATAATATTCTTGTCAGTTTAGTAATAACCAAATCATTACAAATTTTCCAATTACAGAAATTAGTTTTATTGGGAATCTATTTTGATATTTAATAGAATAAAAATTTGTGGATTTTTTAAATAAAATATTTTTTTGCTTAATATTTAATAAGAGTGTTAAAAAGCCTTCATAAAATCCATCGCGTCTTTCAAAAATTCTGGATTTTTATTGGAAAGACCCTCTTATTTTAAAAAAGAAATCTTTCCCCCTATATACTGGTTTTTAAAAATCTGATTAGGATTAAAAGTTTAGTAAAAATAAATTGAATCACTCCTACAGACTGTCTGAAATATCTAGATACAGAAATGTATTTTTTCCATTGTATAGAATTTTTCAGCATAGTGATTAAAAAATATGGATCTGTGAGTAGGGGAGACCGGGGCACATTTTCCAACTTTTTAATTTAATTTTTAGTTTCTTATTTTCATACGTTTTGAGGTGAACAGGATATTATTTTATTTCCTATACCCTTATCTATAAACCAGAACAATTATTTTTTGAAACGTAAATATACTTTTCGAACGCAAGTGATTAAGTCTGTTCCTCTAAAGTTGAAAAAGCTCCGTATGTGGAGCAGGTTTTCCTGCCAAATAAAACTGTACAGTGGCAAATTTCCCAGCTATATTTTAAGTGGTAAAACACAGATAATAAACTTTGCTTGTTATTTAATATCCATTTTCTATTGTAAGCTAAGAAGGCAAATAAAAATAGGTAAGATAATAATAGAAAAACAGAGAAAGTAGCTGGATATGGTAAACAAATGCTACTTAATGATTTGACAGTAACTGTGACTTAACAATTTTAAAAAGACATACTTTATTACTATTATTATTACCATTAAAAGCTGTCATCATCCAAATCACAGTGAACGCAAACGAAAGTTCTTATAAGCCTTCACTGCAAATCTTTGAACACATTTTAGAACACTTTTTGGAACACTTATTTTGTCCCCTTTTTGAGAACACTTTTAAAAGCACATTTCAGAGCACTTTTTGGAACTCATTTCAGAACACTTTTTGGAACACACTTCGGAACACTTATTTGTCCCCTTTTTGAGAACACTTTTTGGGAACACATTGTAGAACACTTTTTGGAACCCATTTCAGAGCACTTTTTGGAACACTTATTTTGTCCCCTTTTTGAGAACACTTTTTGGAACACATTTGAGAACACTGTTTGGAACCCATTTCAGAATACTTTTTAGGACACTTATTTTGTCATCCTTTTTAGCACACTTTAAGGAATGCTTTTAGGATTAGATTTGAGAACACTTTCTAAAAAGTAAGCGCAGGTGCGGCGGAAGTGACGTCATCAAGGGGCGCGGCCGCAATTGGCGTAAGGAGTGGAGTTAAGTTGTTTCCATCCTGGATGGTTGAGTTGTATTTTTTCTGGATTTGGAGTCTGCTATATTTCGAATGGGACATTTTAGTTATTTTATTTAATTATTAATTAATTAATTTTAATGCTGCCATTTGTTATTGCATTTTTAGTGCTGCAATCTGGTGTTATGTTTAAGAACTACTTTTTAGTTTTGGAATTAGACTTAGAATTTTTTAGAGTTTGGAACTGATTTTAATGAATTATTGAATTTTAGTTAATTCCTATAATTTAATGCTGTCATTTGTTATTGAATTTTAGAATTAATTTGTGGACTTGGATTTTATTTTTTCTCATTTACCGGCAGCGGGATTCGAACCCCGGACCTCCCGATCTCGAGGCCAATGCTATACCGTCCAGGCTACTCGCTCATAACAATAGCATTGTAACAAAGAAAGCAATGATTTCACCAGTGTTCCCAATCTGTACTCAAATGTGCTCCTAATATGTGTTCCCAATCTATTCTTAAGGTGTTCCCAATCTGTTCTCAAATGTGTTCCTAAGTTTAGATTAACAAATATCCTAAGCATAACACTTTCAGAACACTTTCGGAACACTTCCTTTATAAAGAATCACATTCGGAACGCATTTCAGAACACTTTTAGGTAACTGGAACACTTTTTTCCAATAAATGTGTTCCAAATGTGATCCCAATGTGTGCTGGGAATTTGCAGTGTTTGGTGCAGTCTTCATGCACCCATTTCTTGAATTTGGGGTACTTCAACCACTTTTCTTTTGCTTTTTGCATACTATGCAATCTTTCTTTCTTTAGGATTTGATGTTTTAATTCCTTTTAATTGTCAAGACGAAGTTCCAAAGAGTTTCCTGGTCATCATTGACTTTTTTTTAACTTTTGGCTTTTGTTTTTGTTTCAATTTTTTAGATAAATTTTCAACTGATTTTTATCGATAGTATCAGCCAGTACAGCTGACTTTCTTTTCTTTCTCTGTCTACTTCGTATTTTATTCGTAGGATCGCAGAAACCACGTTTCCCAATAAAACACGTGCTGGAATATGTGCTCTAGATACGGTAGCTAACTCTGCCAAATTCTTGTATTGGAACTTAGACGGTATCACGATGAATATCGGTGTAAGTTAATTGCAAAATAGACAAACAGTTAACCCCTGTGGAAAACGTACCCCTATGGAAAACGTACCCCTATGGAAAATGAGTCTTGGATTCCCCTACTGATGTCTTTTATTTTTACTTAGTTTAAGTGCACACTTGAATTTGGTTTTTGATAATATGAATAAAACAGAAATTAAAGAGGTAAGCATAATTGATATTTTATATAAAAATATAAGAATGTGTGTCAAAAAATAAAGATAATTACAGTTGCTACGAATGAATATTCGAAATGTAACTCGAAAATTATTCATATCATTTGACATTTCCCTAAGGTGATGTATATTAAACTCAGAATCCTTCGTAATGCATGGATGTTTCATTTTTAATGCTGAGAATTTACATACATTAGGTTTCTCTTTGAAAACATTATAGATCTCCCAGTTGGTGTATCTCCCTTGTTATAATCACTTACATCAACTAAGTAATCAAACATGAGACAAACACCACAATAAACAACAAGAAATATCTTCCTCTTTTCCCATTGCTTCAAATCTCATGTTGATATGGAAATGGGACTGGCAGTTAAGTGGTAAAATCTTTTGAAATTGTTCTATAGTTGAAGATGAAGCTGCATTATTAAATCACTTGAAATACTTAAATTTTGATTTAATAACTATTGTAGGTTTTGTACAGCACTCATATTATGTTCTTTGAGGTTAATTTTTGAAATAGAAGTGATTCCTATCTTACTTTAATTCCACTACACAATGTTAAGGCTTCAAAATGTATGACCAACGTGTATGCCGGAAAGAGCTAGTATTCCTTTAATCAGTGTTTCTTACATTGATTAACATTGCACATGTGAAACGATATTACTTAATCTTCGAAAATAGAAAATTTATTTCTTTAAATAACTATACTCCAAAATTCCGTGACAACAATCGAATTTATACAAAAATTTTAAATGTTGTAAATCTATTCAGAAGTACAGAAAATACACACAAAAAGGAAACATATAAATAAAGCGAAACTGATACTGCAAATGTGAAAGCGCTAACGCAAAGAAAAATGATGTATAACAATTTCACATGTTTTATACAGAAACTATCATTTTCTCTTAGGATTGCAGGAATGCATTGTGAAGAAATGGTTTTATTAGATTCAAAGGCATTTTAAAAGCTGTTTTTCAAACCGTTGTTTACTTTTAAAGTTTTCAGTGATATTTGTGAAATTTTCATGTCAAATCATGTTAGGTGATAGCGAATTTTCTTCTGAAAAATCTTTATATTCAAAGGGAAATATATGAGCGTTGCACGTACAAATATGTTTTAAGATTTATTTGTACACTGATGTTCCTTAAAGTTCTTTTTCAGCTGTTATTAAAAGTTTGATCTAGAAAAGAGACTTTCTCTATATGAATAACTCCTAAAATGAATCTGGATGCTTTGATGTGATTTCTTAGATCAAAGAAAAAGCTCATGCTATTGAATATATAGAGGATGGCCATAGTTAAATTAGATGATTTTAGAGACTGATTATGAGAAAACTGTTGGTCAAACCTAAATTTTGCAGTAAATACTAATTAGACCATGAGGTTTTGATTAAAGAAAATAAGTAGTTGAAATTTTGACACCAGGCCCAAAGTGGCTCAGTAAGGTCCATTTTTGGAATAAAATAGGCATAGAAAGTACGTAAAGTTAACTTTTACTAGCATATTGGTATGACTTACATGTGTGGTTCCATACGTTTTCTTACAGATGTTCCAAAAAGTGCATCCTCTGAACAGCATTCCCTGCTGCAGAATGCAGCAGATCTCAATTGACTTGTTTCACGTGCAATGTTACTTGGTCCTGCAAAGTGTCTAAATTATCCACACTCCTTCGGTTTAGCAAGATCTTTACACAACCCTCAAACCAAAAGTCAAATTGAGTCAGATGAGGTGAGCGGGATATGATAGGAAACGTTCGACTAATTATTCGGTCCTTAGTAAAATGCTGTCGTGGGACTTTCAGTACACCCTAGCCAATACAAAGGGGATGCTCCATCCTGCATCAATACCCTTGACTCAGAACATTCACGCTGTTGAAGTTTGAGAATAACAAAGTTCAGGAGCACTGTTCGATACCTCTCAGCATTGACGAAACAAGTTTTTGGATCAATTCATTATTTCTCCTCAAAAAATATGGGCCTATGATGAATGAGACAGTAAAGCTACACCAAACTATTACTTTCGGAGAGTGCAAAGGTTTCTCTAGAAAGGCATGAGGATTTTCAGAAGCCCAAATGATGCAATTCTGCTTCTTTACTGTTCCTTTCAAATGAAAATGCGCCTTATCACTCCACAAGATGTTCCGAGGCCATGATTTGTTAGCTTCCATGCGAGTTAGGAACATTACAGAAAAGTACAAACGATCTTCAGCATATCCTTAAAACAACTGTTGTGGCTGATTTTGCATCGGTAACATTTTAACAAATTGCACAGAATACGAAATACACTGCTGGCCATCGTAAATGCAACACCCTGAAGGAAGCATGCAAATAATATGAAATTTACAACATGCATTAGCTGAGGTGAGATATGCAAATGATTAGAATTTCAGCGCAGACGCACATCAAGCGCGCCTGTGGCGCCACCTCAAAGCGCTATTTAAGGCTTGGAGATTTCGACGGTTTCAAGTACAGCAATTGTGTTTTTCTTGCTTTTTTTTCAAAAAAACGATAAATTATGCCTCGTAGGAAACAACGATCATCTTTTGATCAAGTATCCGAGTTTGACAGAGGAAGGATAGTGGCATACCGAGATTGTGGGTTATCTTTCAGGGAAATCGGTCGTCGTATTGGACGAAACCAAACAACTGTGATGCGGATATGTGATCGTTGGGTGCAGGAGGGTACGACGGACAGACGTGATCGACCGCATCGACCTCAGTGCACCACGTCACGTGATGACAGGCAGATTGTACGCATGGCAGTGACGGACCGCTCAGTCACATCACGAACCATATCACAGCAGATTCAGTCTGTAACGCATCATCCAGTGTCTGCGCGTACCATTCGACGTCGTTTACAGCAGAATGGTCTGTCCGCAAGACGTCCGTTGCTTTGTCTACCTCTGACGCGGAACCACAGACGTCTCCGCCGCCAATGGTGCGATGAAAGAAGGATGTGGACGACAGAATGGAATGAAATTCTCTTTACTGACGAGTCACGCTTCTGTATGCAACACCACGACGGTCGGATTCGAGTCTGGAGACACCGTGGAGAGAGGATGCTGAACAGCTGCATTATGCACCGTCACACTGGTCCTGCACCGGGTATTATGGTATGGGGCGGTATCGGATATCTCTCTCGCACTCCTCTAGTACGCATTGCCGGTACTTTAACCAGCCAGCGCTACATCTCCGAGGTGTTGGAGCCAGTTGTCCTTTCTTACCTTCAGGGCTTGCCAACAGCCATATTTCAGCAGGATAATGCACGGCCACACGTGGCACGCATTGTCCAAGGGTTCTTCGTCAATCACCAGATTGAATTGCTTCCCTGGCCGGCGCGCTCTCCGGATCTTTCGCCGATAGAAAACATGTGGTCCATGGTTGCTCAACGACTGACCCAGAGTTCATCCCCAGCTGTCACACCAGATCAACTTTGGCAACGTGTGGAAGCTGCTTGGTCTGCTGTACCCCAAGAACACATTCAAAGTCTCTTTGAATCAATGCCGAGGCGTGTGGCAGCTGTGATCTCCAACAACGGCGGCTACTCTGGGTACTGATTTTGGCAGGAACCACGCTTCATAGAATGCTGTAAATTTAATCATTTGTTACTTGGTCAACATGTTATCTACACAATAAATTTTGTTGTGATATCTCTTGTTTTTCTTGGTGTTGCAATTTGGGTGGCCAGCAGTGTATCTAGTTGCCTGATATTGCCTGAGCTCTGCCAGATCCGGCCTCAATGATAGACCCTTTTTAGATTCTCTATGGCATTTACAACCGCACGAAGTTCTCCATTTCTTACAGGTTTACACCCTCGTCCTCGAATCACTACTCTTGTAAAGTTCCACAATTTTCAAAACGCATAACCATTCTTCTTAAACCTGCGAGAGCTATTAAAACTCTCCTTAAGCCCTTCAACCTCTGATATTTTTTAAGGGCAGCAGAAGCATTTTCGCTTCATAGGTAGTAAAGTTTTACTAAGAAAGCAATATCACATAAAGTTAGCATAGCGAACTTTTAACAGCAAAGGAAGATCGTAAAACTGTAGCTCATCCATGATTCCGATATATTCTGTTCGCTTCCTTATATCCTCAAATCTTGTACAATTTATCAATGCCGTCAGCGTCAGCGGACTAAAACTTTCTTAAGGCATTCCATTATCACCTTTTTTCTCCGTGAAAAACATCATATGCACTGCAAGGCATCACTGCGTATGCAAGTCGTTGCTCAAATGTTTGATAGAATTTAAAATGCAAAGGTGAATGTAAACTACGGTATCAATATCAAAATGCTTATACGGCGTTAACTTTCTGTACTTTCTAGATATTTTTTATTTCAAAAATGGACCTAACTGCGCCAATTTGGCACTTGGTGGAAAAAATCCGACCTCTTTTTGTTTTTTCAATCAAAATACCATGGTCCAATTAGTATTTTCTGTAAATTTGGTTCAATTTGGCCTAACAGTTTTTTCTCGGAATCTAACGACCTCTACTTTAATTATGGTCATCCTGTATTTAAATAACTATATTGCTATTAGTATTGGTGTTTTTGATTTATGCGTGCCTTAATATTCAGTAGCAAAGTTACATCTTTGTTTTAATGTATCTCGTGCAGACTCTAATGATTATATATTTTGCATTGAAAAAATAGTGCCAAATTTCCAGTGCCAAGACTACCCGTTGCATGGAGTTTGCTAAATTGTAAAAGTATAGAGTGAAAACACCCTATTAAGGCCATAATGCAGCATCTACATTCTGTGAACCAGATAAATACTAGGAATTTAACGAATATAATGTAAGACACACAGAGAGATATTTAAAACGTGCGTTTTCTCATAGATATTCAAACTGTGATTGGCATTTGCCTTTTTTACTGTCTTTCGATAGTTAATTTTACATCTTAGTGGCATATTTACTTCTTAACTCTACTTTTTCGTTTGAAACATTCATTTAAATGGTAATCATTAATTTAAAACAAGCAATAACTCCTATTTAAGAGCTGAAAATATGAATGGTGCATAAATGATATTTTTACCTTGCGAAAAAAAGCACTACATCTAGTGTAAACTTTAAAAAAAAGCAATTTTACAGTCGAATTTTTCAGTGATTTTTAATTGTGAAAAACTGGAATACTAACACAATAACAAACGTTAAAGCACAGTGAGCGATATAAACATTCGTTGAAAATAGATAAATTCATTAACTGTAATTTTTAATACGGTTTCAGCAACCACCAGATTAAAAATTTGGATATTTAATTTTGGTACGTAAGAGAGCTTCTGATAACTAATCACAGGTAAACATCTGTCATTCATTGGGATAATTTCTCACAGTGAGTTCTCGAGTATTCGACTTGGCGATTACACGTGGCAACAGGCAATGCATTTTTATTCACACGCTTAGCCTGCATAAGTGAAACACATCTGTTTGATCGATACCATGCTAATAATAAAGAATTATCGATATCTAATGATCGGTGGCATTATTACCATCAACTATACCACTGCCATTTAACAATGATTTAGGAAGCAATTTTTTTTTCCATTGCTTTACCGAAATGTCCCAGTATTACATATAAAATTTTATCAAATAAGCATGGCTTTCACATAAATACTTTTTAGTTAAAAAGAGAGGAAGAAAAGAAAATAAAAAAATAAAAATTTCACACACATTAATATGACGACGCAAACGTTCTCTGAAGCGTAACATATAATAATTAATAATTTTGAAAAAGAAATCCAATCATTAAATTAAATTTTATGTGTGGTTTTCTAAAAATTAATTAATTGCAACTAAAATGCATTCAGCAGAAATTGCTGTTTCTCCTATTTTATTTACTTTTCAATGACGTAATTTTTCATTATTTATGAAAAAAAATTCCGAACGCTTCTAAGACAGTTTTTAAAAATCAGTGTTCATTAATTTAGCCCGAAATCGTTCTGCCGGAACCCAAACTGTCTTTGAGGTGCGTATGTAATAACGGCTGAATAGAAAATACAAAAGAAGCCGCAATCGCAAAAACATGTTATATTCTTTTATGATGTGAAATGTAATAAATTTTATTTTTGATACGCAATGTGAGAATACTCTTCATCAAATGTCGGGCTTAGATAAGTAAGACGTGCTTTACAATTTTTAAGAAATATCAATTAAGATATATTTAACTTATTACTTTTTGGTAACATAGATCCAAAACTGTCATAAAAATAGACTAAGACTAAAATTATAAGCTACCAAATTATTCTATATACAAAATTATTCTTTACTTCTGCATATAATGTATAAAAAAAGGTTGAAAAAATAAGCATAGAAATCAGAGTATCCTGATCAAAGAACTTGGTGTGTAAAAAAGTTTTAAAAACTGTTTCATCTTAAAGAAGATCGCACTACTTAGTGACCCGAAAAGAAATCTATAAAGTCTACTTAAAAACCATTGTTCACTTAAGAAACATTTCTTTTTAATTTCTAAATATATTTTGCTTTAGGAAAGTTTTTTGTATATTGTTTAGTCATAAGTAATTCATTCCTGTATTGAGGGAAAAAAGGATGTTAAAGAAATCCTTTGTTCCATATCAGCGTAAAGTGGAGAAACAATCCTTTGCATAAAGAGAATAAAGGAAAAAACTTATTAAAAAATACAAAGCAAAATGCTCACAGAAAATGATGATTTAATAGTTATTCATCATTTTTCAGTACATAAATCTTTGTCCTTTTGTGAAAGATGGCAAATGCTGCCTTTAACGATGAAGAAATCATTAATTATAAGTCATTTTTGAAACTGTCTGCACTCGTAGAAAAGATAGAGAATGCATTAACTGACTCTTAGATTTTTCAGTTTTTATAGCTGCAAAAAGTTTTAAACTCTTTTATATCCATTAATTATCTATGCGTAGAATCAGTTTCAAACTGAATATATTGGATTTGGAAATCCAATACCTCGAAGGCAGAAATATCAATGACTTCTAGATAAAAAAGCATTACAAGCTTTTACTAAATAAGTAGAAAAATAATATCACATAAAGTACTTTAAATGTCCATATTAATCATTTTTGAAGTCTGGTCTGTTAGAAAATTGAAGGGAACTTTCATTTAAATAAAAGAAATCAGCTTAAAGACTGGATTTGAATTGGGTTTCTGAGTATTACATTTTTTTTTTCACTTAAACGCAGAAATCTGTATATATATGTATATAAATTTTCTTTAATGTCATTTCGTAGGTTCATTTGGATACATATATATTTCGAATTTAAAGAGTGTGATTTAATTTTATACTATGGTTGAAAATGTTGCTATGTATAACAGTCTGTTAATTAAATAAAACTTTTCCGACAATAACGGGAATAAATAGTTAATATGCAAGCGAAACTACTGCCGAGTAAAATAGAGTTCTGAAATATAAAATATATGAAAGACAAGTGCTATACATCGCATATAATAGGTTCATACACTTTATTTTTTAAATACATTTCCATATCAATCTTAGTAATATAATCTAAAAGCGATGGGTGAAATTCTGAATTTGTTGAAAAATTAGCTTAATAGGTTTCTACGCAAAGACAATACGTCTGCTCTAAAAAAATATTCAAACATAAGGAATATCATTGCGTATAACTGATGTACAGACAAAAAAAGGGTATATAATTTTGGTCAAAGCTCTATGTAATTTTCTACAGTTAACTCTGTCATACAGACATAGTTGTAAGACAGTAATTAATAATAAATCTGAAACACATTGTATTAATAAATATTCGAAATAACTAGGTAAAAATATCAAAATACAAAATCTTTATTAAAGAATGACCTATTAAATTCAAGGCATTCAAAAATAAACCATGTAATATTCAAAAGACATTTTTTATTTTTAGCCGTGGGTTCTAAAATAGGCAGAATAATATTTCATTTTAGTTAAAAAATAATTTATAGAATATGAAAGGAAACGATGAAGCTTTTTTTCGATCATGGATTTTTTTATTAATTATGCTACATTAAAACATATTTAAAAAAAACTATAGTAAGGACATTCACTTTATCCGTATTCCAATAAGCACACTCCGAAATCCCCCAAAATAAATTTTGGTTCCACTTAAATCAATAGTTTGACCGATGGCTACCATTTTAATTTTATAGAAAAGAACATATATATTAGGGTGGGCAGAAAAAAATTTTTTTTTTGGAAATCACTATTCTAATAGTGAGGAAAAGTTTCTCTCTGGGTTCAATAAAAACGGTGAAAAATATTATTGTGATATGATAATATCTGCTGCCCCCGCATCGGGCTTGAATTTTTTGAATTTGGATAAAAACAGACACTTTTTACTCGGCGTTAAAACATAATTTATTTTTACATATTGTTATTCTAATAGTGCGAAAAATGAACCCACTGAGTTTAATAATATATGCCTAAATTCTATTAACGATCAAATAATATCATACGCCTTCGCATAGCACTTCAAATTTTGCAATTCTAGGCGAAAAATGCGCTTTTTCGTGTAATGCCCCATGGGCGCTTTGCGACCGGTACAGAAGAAAAGAAGGAATAGTTCCGTTCCTTCAACTGCTGATCGCGTTGATGGAATTTCATTCTTAGTACTATTAAGTTGGACAACTGAAATTATGTATATGCACTGTTTTTCATGCGTGCTAGCGTGCTGTTGACTCTATATGCATCGAGCACTAGAACTGATTCAATCAGGCCGTAGTAATTTGGAAGGGTCTCAAATAAGTCATTACCACTAAAGCATTTCAAGAGGAAATCAAAGCATTTCGCCAGGAAGCATGCACAATGGAACGAATTTCTTCGAACTTAACCGAATATTTTGAAGGGATTTGAAGGAATATTTCTGAACAGTTAACAATTGACTGTGACGTCCAATCCCTTAATACCTTATGGAAACGCGGTATCATTCAGAATTTGGAAAATGAAAGATTTGTAAGATTTTCCAGTGGACTGTGTGTATCCTTCATTTTAATGAACGAAATGTATGTCATCTTCGAGCGACAAACGATCGACATTCATACATACTGAAAATTTGCGTCTTATAAGTGAATCGTTGTTGGGGACAATTTTCGAAGTTACTGAAGGCTAGATAGCAACAACTGATAAGAGTTTTTTAATCAAAGATAAAAACTACGTATTAGGAAATTCATCAAGAGGTTCGAATGGGTAATTATTTTGGTGACCTGCATTGCGTGATCTTGTACCATTATTGCATTCATACTGGTTGATCCCTGGGAAACCGTGTTCTGGCCCGTTATATTACTTCTCTAAAACACTGAATTTGAAGCAAATCTGTGCATTTGTCATGAAAATTTATTTATCAAACTGGTTTAAAATAAAATCTAACCATTCGCTAAGGGATGGAGCTAATTACAGATGAAATACTATTTCCAGATTTAGAAGTTACTTCCAGTTATCAAAAATGTCGTTGTTGGATTAAAAAATTTATCGAAATAAGTCATTTTCACGCACTTAAAATATCTTGCTGTGCAAGCTTACTAACAAACGACCACACAACTTGCATATCTTTCTGCGAATTGTATAATGAAAATTACTTACAGAAAGTCTTCTTTCAGTGCAAAAAATCTGTTACTGTCAGTTATTATTACTTCTCCACAATCACACGTTATATTTCTATAAACGAGAAAAACCCAAACTAAGAAAATTAAACTAGGAAAAACCTAAATTAGGACTTCGTTTACTTTCCACGTTGTCACACATATTGTTGAACGGTGTGTTGTTAAATTAGTGACAGAAGCATCCTCAAAGAGTTGGTGGAATCAGACTTTATCGCTTTATGATCTGGACTTTATTTGCTTTATTCTCACAAAAAATTTAAAAGTTTTTGAGTGTAAGATAAATTTCCTATTATAGTTTTGTTAATGACTGATTAATGTTTTTTAATAGCTCACAAATGAAAGAAATTGTCATTTTATACATGATTCATTTCTTATGAAGGCTAGAATGTTATATATGATATCCGACTTAGGAAATTCGACTTACATTCGAGTACTTTCTGAGAGGATGCAGATCATCCACACAATTGTATAGGTCAGGGTTTAACCCATTTATGCCTAGTGTCTCTTTTTTGGGACGGCATTTTCGCTATTAGTCGAAAACGTTATTTATTTTTCCTAGCCTTTGTTCATGAGTATTGAGCCTCAACTCTAAAAAATATTTTAACATGACCCAGTAGGATGTTGATATTTCGATTTTTATGCATAATGATTTTAAAAGAAATCATCCCTTGTTCAAGAAGTTGACATCAGAAATTTATCTATTATTTCTGTTATTAGTAAAAATCGAAGAAAGTCGCAAAAATACCCAGGCACAAATGGGTTAAAGTAATAGTAGACGACTTCCTCATGTCCGCATTTTGTTCTCGGACAATTATGTCCGATTTGATCACAAGGATTTTTTTTTGCCTCTCCCTGTAGATCAAGTGCAAGTACTTTTTTGACATCGGAATGACACAACATTTTATAGTTACCACATACTTACCAAATATTGTATTGTATTCTTGTGTTATTACATTGTATTGCTATTTATTGTTTTGTGGGGAAAATGTCTTTCGTCCAAGGCATTCCCTCCTTTGTAAGGTAGCGCGTTAACGAAAAAACAACACGATGGTAATTTCAATTATTTAATAATTCTCAGGCAAATAATGTTTTATATAATAATTAATGAATAATGAGTGTTTGTACTCTCTATTTTGCATGCTTTTCGTCTTTCTATAACACATGAAAAATGTATTTTTTCATCAAAAATTGCAACATTTCAAGTGCGATGCGAATTCAGAAGATGTTATTTGATCGGAAAAATAATTTAGATATACCTTATCAAACCCTGTGGACTGATTTTACGCCCTATAAGAATAAAAACAGTGAAAAATAAATATGTTTATCACGCTCAGTTAAAAAATGTCTATTTTTACTCAAATTCCGAAAATTCAAGTCCGATGCGGGGGCAGAAGATATTATCCAATCACAATAATATTTTAGAAGGTTTTTTTGAAAGCAGAGAGAACTCTTTCCGCACTTTTTTCGGCCCACCCTAAAATATATGAGTGAGAGAAAAACACGCAAATATCGGGTTTTTGTAATTATGCGTATCTTTTGTTGATTTAAAACTATTGTTGACAGATTCGTTGAAAATAGGCTGTAGAGTTAGAAAATAGGCAGTCTAAGAGAAGCCATTTCGCCAATTTGTTAAGGTAGCGGTCTTTAGGATGGATGGAAATGAAATTGCCATAGGCTGATGATGCTAGGCGTCTTAATATGTCTCGCAGTGTGGTTTAACGATCATAGGAGCAATTTCAGTTCAAAGATTCTGTGTCCAGAAAGCATGTTCCAGGCTGACTACGAACTACAATATCTGAAGAAAGTCGTTTTCTTGCTCTTTCGGCCCGAATGAGAAGGAGCACTACTGCGCCACAGTTTATTGCAGAACACTTTATAGTAGAGAAGAATACGCGATGTTTCGGTGCGAAGACGCCTTCACAATTCAGGTCTCCATGTAAGGCGACCAGTTGTCTGTCCCCCCCTCCCCTGTGCGATATAGAAAGACGCGCTTGTGTTGGGTTCTATACATGCATAAGCACACGTTTCCTGGACCAGAGAGCGATGAGCTTCTATTCTATTCATTGATGAGTCCATATTCACACTGGAGAGTGATTCAAGGCGTCTGTTATCTGGAGGGAACGATGCACCAGATACCATCAATCCAACACTTGAAAGACACAATTATAGAAGTGGTGGGATCATGGTTCGAGCTGGAATCTCACCTGCAGGTGTTGCATGGAGAACTCTAAATGGGATGAGATATCAAGATGAGATCCTTGATCCATATGTCCGCCCATACGCCTGGAATAGAATATGATTTCATTCTGATGGACATTGCACGACCTCATTGAGCTGTGGCTGTTGAGGACTATATTGAGGGTCATGGCTTGAAGCGAATGAAATGGCCAGTTCACTCTCCAGACCTGAATACGATAGAACATATTTGCGACTATCTTGGCAGATGGGTCTCTGCTTAATTCCTCTTCCGAGGTCGTTAGGGGATTAGAACAAGGCTTACTCCATGTTTGGTCTGTGCTTCCTATTTTTGTGTCTGACAACTTAACTGACAGCTTGGAAAATCGATGCCGCCAATGTATTTAAGTTAGGGGTGGACACATTCCTTATTAGAAGTAATTTTTTTTGTTTCTATAACATATTACCACATAAAATTGTGATGTACTGATTTTTCCATCAAAATTCCTTTTTTTTGTTGAAAATCATTTTTGCTTTTAACTTATGTCGATTTTTATGTCCCATTCAATAAAAAACGGTTTAGTGCAAAATTTCCTCCAAATTTGTTGTTTCTGTATTCCTTCATTTGCAAGTTACACTCAGAAAACCGGTAGTAACTTAACTTTTGGAGGCCAGTGTGTATATATATATATATATATATATATATATATATATATAGATAGATATATAATTAAAATATAATCTCTTAACAGCTTTAGGTTAGACTATACCTCTCTCTGCAGTTTGGTGGTACGTTTTCGAATAAGTTGCTAAAAATTGATAAAACAGCTATACTTCAGTCAATTTTCAACGTAGAACAATGAAATCTCATACCTGGAGAGCAAAAAACATGGAGTAAATAAAGCTTAAAAAAATCTATAAAGCTATAAGAAAACTATTCATGTTGGAATTTTCAAAGGTATTTAACGATTAAACATGTAGGCGATTATTCTAATTTTAAAATTTATATGAAACTAACAAATTAAGTATATAATTTTAAGGAAATCATTTAATTTGTAAAAAAATTCTTTATTTGCAAGTTTAGGAATAACAGTGTCACACATTATGACCATGTTTTTCATTATAAATATTACTATAAATATAAAAATTATTCTAATATGTCTAAAACAGACGCGAATGTATATTTATAAAGGATTATTTATTTAATTTATTTATTCCTATATCTTCTAAAAAACGACAGTTTCTTCATCGATACATAAAATCTATATGTTTGATGCCATGTTTCTAAATATAATCTCAGGTTAATAAAAGAACAACATACGTAAATACAAAGAACATGAAATGTCCATCATGTAATTCTTTCGTGTATTTCTTTTCCTCAAATAAATCTTGAACGTAGGCTACTTACACGAATAAAAAGAAGAGTTATCATGGTTTTGTACAATGACAGTCATATCATAATTATGATATATGAGAAGTTGCTAATGGAGTGGACTTGACAGCTCATGCCTAGTCCAAGAAATATTCTGATCGACTAAGAATGAATATATTCACCGATATATTAGTGCTTTAGTTGCTTTTCTGAATATCATTTAACAAAGCATTACTATAATTATTTCTCGATTTACGCAATGTTATCAAAGAAAATAGTTATTTTCCATGCAAAACCTGTTGGGCTTAAGAAAACATATAATAAAATTCGTAATAAGTCAGAGTACTGTATTTACAAATGATTTTTTTGTGACAGAAATACTTTTCATATTCTTTTTTGGATAATCATTTCTAGCAATCGCTGGTAGTTATAGTCATTTTTATGATGGATAGCAATTATTATTACAAACGAAGTGCTTGTAACCCTGTCATATGTGTCGATGCTAAAACTTGCTTTTCAAGTCCAGTTACTTTTGCAAATGATCTATCTAAAATATGGCATATCTACAGAACTAAATGATATTCCTACTCGAAACGTGATCTTTTGTGTGCAGTACTTTTAAGGAAAACTGAAGTGTATTAACTGTTCATAAAAAATAGAAGAATTCGGCCACCCAGACTGATCAGTGAGTGAAAAATTAATCTACTTCTTAAGCTTCAGAATATTTACCGAGCTTAAGGAAACTACATATTTTCTGTAAAAATTTATAAGAATCGCTGCGACATGTACTTTATTTCCTATAGTTCAAGGGCAGTAAACACGAAATGCAAGAAGCACTTTCACTTCAATTCTGATTTATTATACATCACATGCAAAAGTTCAAACAATTTTCCAGTGTTTAATGTGACAAGCGATATCATGTGACATCGATAAACCAACTGTGTTAGTCAACGGCCATTCCGAGTTATAAAATATCAGTTCACGTTCCATCACTAAATTCAAGCATCAACGATAGTGGTCTGTACGTAGGCGGTTAATCACTTAAGAACACAACCCTATTGAATAAGTTTTGGCCCGACACCCGCATGCCGGCGTAGCACACAAATTGGCATCATCGGCCAAAACCTCCAAATCGCGCCCGCCCGCAGCATAATTGGACAGTAAGGACGGGTTGACTTTGGAGTGGTGTCGGCTCTAACATCTACGACATCATCCCGGCTTCTTCGAATTTTAAAATTTCCATCTAGAAAAAGTCTGCAATTTTTTTTTTGTTTTTGTAAAAGCTTATAGATTCTACCCAATTTGTGCATAAAAAGTGAATATTTTGAAAGTATGCACTTTTTGTGAAAATTATATAAAGTTTATGCATACTAAAAAGTGCATATTCTATATTGTCAAAAACTGTGCATAAAAAGTCTATACATTTCAAAGTACTCAAAATTATTCACTTTTCATGCGCAATCTGTAATTTTTTGCATAAAAAGTGCAAACATTTTCTACCTGGAATTTTCACATTTTGAATAAATTTTCGCAAAATCTCAAAATCTAACCGAAATTTTAAAAAACTTTACGGGGATAGTTAAATTGTATGACCACCTACCGTGTCACTAAATTTCGTTTTATTCGCTTGAGTCGTACGTGATGCGCAAACAAAAATGTACGCAGTTTGAAGCGATTTTCATAAAAATCTCAAAATCTAATCAAAAAATATTGAAAATCCGACTCCTATAGCTTAAGTTGAGTGATCATCTATCATGTTACCAAATTTCATTTCTTTCACATTAGTCGTTATTACGTGATGTGCGAACAAAAATTTACGCAGTTTGGACAATTTCCGAAAAATCTCAAAATCTAATGAGTTTTTTTAAGAATTTGACGACTATAGTTTAAATGAGTGACCACCTATTCTGTAATCAACTTTTATTTCATTCGCTTTAGTTAGTTTGACGTGATGTGCGAATCAAAAAAGGCGTCAAGGGCAGAGTGATAGAACGGCAGACAGACAAATTTGCCTGTACACTACTACCTGCCTGTACACTACTGTTTGACAGTCGTACTGGGGTCCAAAATGCTTGAAACGGATAGAAATCGCAAGATTTTTTTATACTAAGTAGTGTACAGGCAAGGTCTAATTTTATTTATTTAGATACATAAAAGTTCGAAACATAATACATAAAGATACGAAATTGAAACAACAATCACTTCAAACTTTAGTCATTTCATTCCCCGTCTAACGTGTCTGGTGGTTGGAATGCTCGCCTACCACTGCTTTGGGTCCACAGTTCAATCCCAGTCGCAGAAGCTAGAAGGACCCAGCTTAAAAGTAACTTGAAGTTCTTACGTATGACAGCAGATGGCAGTACTAAAATTCTAAAAAAGGAGGCAGAAATCTCAGCCGTCAAGAGACGATGTAGATATCGTCTTGAGTGGATCGTGACGACATAACTACGCCGTCATTCATTAAAATCAATCGACCACGCTAACTATATTTTCCCGTCTAGATTCATACATACTAATCAATCAGTGCAGTTTTTGTGAGCAATTCAGTTTGCAATTTTTGTTCATAAGCAGAGGTACCAAATGCGCTCGGATTTTGTTCACTTTTTTTGCCCTTTTTCTTAAAACTTTCTAGCTGGGTGTTTATTTTCTTTTTTAGATTTTGTGAAATTTTTACAAAATTTTCGTGATGTGTAATATTAAAATATCCTCAATTAATTAAACAAAATTTAGTTATAGACGAGGAATGACCTATTGACATTTAATTCTCAAAATTCCACTAAAATAAAACATACATTTTGAAAAAAATTTGTTTCCTCTATTGACACACACACTCAGAGAGAAATCGACACAATATTTCACACATTTTTTTAGCAATCTACAGAAGTTATAACTTTGCTTTCTATACTTTACTAGTTCCAACATACAATTAGACTTTTTTAAAATCAGCATTGCATACAAACCCGCCAACAAGGGGCACTTCAGCTAATAAAAATATATAGACACATTTATTAGCTTTCTTTAACGCATTTCGATTCACCGTGTACACAAAACTGTAAATAAAATATACTATTTAGATGATCCACAACAGTATTTTTAAATCTTTCATGCCAGGTAAGTTTCATTATTTTTAAGTATAATGCAGTAGCTTGGTTTTCTTCCTCGAAGAAAGAATTTTCCATAACATTTAACATGCATCATAAATCCATCATATTTTATATTACACGTGTTTTACATATCGATTTTGTTCGTGCATCATTAATGTTTCTAGAGTAGATAGGCATGAGAAAATTCACCCGTAGTGTTGGTGAAGCATATGTTTTCTTCACATCCGAATCTTTGGATTTTATTCGTTACATAAATTCAAATCTTCGATTCTACCTTATTCCCCTGCATCATCATTCATCTTTCCTTTCGCCCAACTCCGATTTAAATGATGGATATTCTAAGTGTGCAAACTCTGCAAAAATCTTGGACGAGATGAATGAAAAGGTGTCGTCAGTGGCCACTACAGATATAAAATCGTCAAATATAGATTAGCACAAAAAAAATAAAGAAAATTATGTACAAAGAACGCATCACTAGATTTACGACATACTCTAACAGCTCGTATTATGTAAAATAAAATTTTGTTTTCATCGCTATTTGTTTGTTTTTATTTGTGTGAAAGGCTCCCTCTTAAGATTACCTTTTCTAAAGAAAAACTGTGCAGAAATGAATTTATTTTGTCTCGTTTTTTGTATTTTTTAAGGAATCGGAATTGACCCGAGTTATCTTTCATATGCGAGTATTTCTGGATAAAGCAAAGTTACATGAAAACTATCTGCCTAAGGGTGGAAAATGCCTTGGACGGAGGTCTTCTTAGGGGGTTCTAACGCGCAGTCATGTTACCCCTGAAAAAAACCGCCCCAAAATCTAGACAGTTAGATCGAAAGCTGCCGGAAATCTGGATCTTCGAATTTCTGATAATGCTCAGTGTCATATACGCTTGGTCATTGGTCGGCCTATATCTATACCGACATTTTAGGTATTGAATAATAAGATCCAGATCTGCATCATTCATTATTATGAGTCATACGGACTGTCGTGTGAAATGGACTTATTCCTTTTGTCTTGTACGTCACTCGGACTTCAAAGCGTTGAAGGGATATTCTTGTTTAAATAAACTTGATTGATAATCCTCTGGGTCTTAAAAAACAGGATAAAGTATCAGTTCCTTCATTGAGAGCCGAGTAATGGGTGATTAGTTAAATGATATGATCACAATTAAATTATTTAAATTACATTGACTTCTAAAATAAAAGAATTTTAAGAGAAAAGGCTATGGTTAAGCAGTTTCTCAGCATCATTGTTAAGTAAAATAAGAGAATGGTGGACGATAAAATCAATTGAAATTCACTAAAAAAATCGATTTTTTTAATTTTCAGCATAAATTAAATTTATATGGGAAATTTGCAAGTGATAATCATAGTTAATATATAAGTGAATATTTCTGCTGAGATTGTAAGGCATTTTTCTGCTTACTTTGTGTATAATTAGGAAATGCAAATTTTAAAACCCATTTTATCAAATGCAGATTTTCATTTATATAAAATGCTCCATGAGAATTAATTTTTTACTTATTTATATAAAATTGTCTGTAGTAACTATAAATGCCCTATAGAAAAAATTATGCATCGGTTTAGGAATTACTTAATATTTCGGTTCCTAAAAAGAAGCGAAAAATGAAACATTGCTATAATTAAGGAAGATTTTTCGGATATTATTATTTAAAAATTTATGTAAAAAAAGCTATATCTCATATTCCTAATGCATGCAAGAAATTGTTTAATACAATCTTCAAAGTAGTTTTTTTTTGTAAAAATTAGAGAAAAATGATAAAAAAATAACGCTCATGGAACATTTTTTGAATTAATTTTTTAATTAAAAATGTTAATTAAAAATGCATTTGCTGTAGAGTGTCCAAATTTGCAAATTAGTTTTATAAAAATGAATGGGGCATGCAAATGAAAATTCATGCTTGTGCTATAAATACAGCAAAAGTCTACTTTTAAAGTCCACCGTTCGCATTTTGAGCAATGCATTTAGAATAATACTGATGGAAGGATAAGAAGACATGTCCTTACTGACGTCGTTAGAAAAGCACGTTTGTATCAGAAAAATGGCTGAATATTCTAGTCCGATGTACTAACGAAATGATGAACCGAGACTACTGAATTTTACTGGAACAAAAAATTTCGTATTTGCCTCACTGCAAATTATCGACACTGAAAGTATTTTACTGTTTAAGACTCATAAGGCTCGTGGCTGATACGAAGAGAATTGAGATATTTACTGTACGTGAAAAATAGAACGGATGGATTTCTTTTGATTTAATTTAAAGAAAATAATATAAAGTTAATTTGAATAAAAATCCTTCTATTTATGCCTAATAAATTGGAAGAATTTTAATGTTTGCAAGTTAATGAACAGTATACACCATAAAATGCTTATAATGAACGAATAATTATTTCATTATTAAACATGTTCTGCTGCATGTGTTATGTTGTTGTAGAGCCTTTGTAATATTTTACTCAATGCCCGACACCGTTTAAAATATCATGTAAGTATATATATATATATATATAGTAAAAGGCATAACTTACGAATCAACGTAGCATCCACTTGGCAAATACAAAATTATATATAGGGCCCTACAAAATATACGGAAAATTTTTCGGAATAATGCGGCCTCGATGCGGTAGTTTATTAAGATTATGCGGTATTTACAGAAATTTATTGAAATAATGCAGATGTGTATGGAGATGCCAACGTTAAAAAGAAAATTAATATTTTAATTTAAAATTAAGAGCAAATAAGTGCGTCTTACTTTTGCACTAAAGTTTATTGAAATAAAATGATGTTAGTCCGGCAGCCGATGATTCTTTCAAACTCTGCCTCTGTTTTGCAGATATTTGGCCGCAACGTGAAATTGCACTTGCACCGTCTACAGAATTTGGTAAAACCGAGAGTACTGTTTTGATTGTTAGTTCTGGAAACCTCTCTGAATTCCAAAATGTTACAAAATGTACAGCGGGGCATTCCTTGACATACCCCTTGTGTAGTGCAAAAGGGAGCCCGCACACGAAGATTTACAATACTCAGACAGAGCCGTGTCAGAGGTTGTCAACAAAGGACAGCCAAGATTGCCCCATAATAAATTAAAGAAATTTATAGTGGGCAACTGACTTACAGTATTCAGACGTAGTGGTGCCAGAGGTTGGACAGCCAAAATTGCCCCATAATAAATTAAAGAAATTTATAGTGGGCAGATGCTGAAGGCCAATATTACGCAGGAAGGCGTAGGTAAGGAGGCGGTATAAAATAAGGAAAGAGAACCAATCACAGAAATGGAGAAACAAAAAATTATGCACGTAAAGGGGGCGTGATCAAAATGACTCCCGTATTGGTTTGGCGGAAAAAGAAAAGAGAAACGGAGAGGATGCCCAGGACAGTCTGAGAGGTGGTCGGAAGAGAGTCGAGAGAAGTCCAGAGAGGACGGACTCAGAGAGGATGGTTGTTGAGAGATTGTGCTAAAAAAATTAATGTAAAAAAATACTAAGTGCATCACGACTGTTACTGAAAGTTAAATAATTGCGGCCGAGGTCCTTGGAGGGATCTCCGTGGAATCCAGCTAACGACTGCCGATAAAGATGAATCGGTGCGGAAAGCATCGACTGCCAAAATATTGATGTTTGTTGCCCAGCCTAGACGTCAACGTGCCATCAAGCATAAAAAAATGCCCGACCGGTGCATCATCAAAGAAGGTAAAAGAACCTTGTATTGATTTATATTTAATTTTGGGCCGCACTATATCTCCCCGATCTCACCGCGATATCTATAGTTAATGTTAATAATATTGAATACTCAAAAAACGCAAATGATGTCACAGATATAATTTATAAATGTGTAAAGAAAAAGAAGATAACAAATAGTACGAGTAAATTGTATAAGATATTGTATGTTTGGAAGTTAAGTAATAATAATTAAAGAAAATGTTTTAAAATCTGTCTCTTTTATTGAGCGGGTAATTATATTTTGTTTCAGGAACCTTTAAATAGGAAAATTTTATTTTCTTTTAGGAGTTGTTGGTTGAGGGATTTTCCGGAAAGGTAGGAATTTGGGATTATTACGGATTTGTACTACCACTTACGATTTAAAAAAATAGTTAACTTATGTAACCTACCTAAATTAATAATTCAACTTTAAAATTTCTTAAGGCCAAAAGATGTACCACACCCCAGTTTACTTCACCTTGTAAGCAGCACTCTCCAGCATCATTTGTGGATCATCAAATCCTGGAGCATTGTTGAAGACTTCATCCTCAACATTCTTGTTGAACAATTGGTCTGGTGTCAAACACTCGAGTTGCCTTCATGAATTTCAAACCAGGTTGGAAAAACTGAAGTCCTCGCTTTTTGGAGATGTCCATTTCTGGACAAAAATAAACGTTCAATTTCGCTCCTGTTTTGTGGCTTTTCCTCATCCACGGTCCTAAATTCAGATACAAAGGGCTTTTGAGGAAGATGTGTTGAGAAAAATTAAAGAAATAAAAAATTTGCCGAAAAATGCGGTGTTATGCGGAATAACACCGCATGCGAGCATACATACATACATATATATATATATATATATATATATATACATTTTGCAATATTTTAAGCAATGCTGATGTTTCAAATTCGATTTAAATATTGCAAAGCATACTCAAAACAAATAATAATCATTAAAGCAGTTTCTTTGTTAAGGTTTTAGAAAGTAAAACACTTCAAATGAAGGAAAAATATATACGGCTTATAAAAATCTGTAAACGAAGATACGTCTTATTATTGAGTGATTATCCTTCGAAAATTTAGTTTTATTGTTAAATGAATGTTTAAGTTCATCTATTTCAAAACTATTTTAAGGTACCCCGAATGTGTGTAAAAATTTAAATAATACATGAATAGAGAGACGTTAAATAAATACAGTATATGAACTCGTACATTATTAGTAAAGTTTTCCCACGCTTAGTTTCTCGCTAATGTTCAAATTTTATTAGACCATCATAAAAAATATAAATATCTTGGAAATGATAACATGCAATTGAATTTAAACAGCCACATATGGATTTAAACACCAGCCATTTACAAGGCGGCCAACATCAGTCAGGTTCTTTTACATAATTAAATCAATCTTTATAGAATACCTGCACGACTTTTTTTCAAATTCCTGCACATGCTCTTTCAACAACTGGCTCATCTATTAAAACATCTGGTGCTTTTATAAACTTATCCAATCTTTACTTTATTGAAACTCGTTTGAAATCAATATTTACATAAAATGATTTTACACACGCTAAAAAGTATTTTTTTTTTATTTATTTAACAAAGCATCTTTGGTTAAACAGTTTCACATCTTCATTTTGTTGATTCAACAAAAGTTTGTTCGGTTCATCCAAATAGATTTAACAAAATGCCTTTTTTAGTCAACAAAACCTTTCTGTTGAAACTCAGAGACAATGGCATTTGAAATCGTTGAACGGTTAATTTACGCATGCGTCACGGACGTGCGTACAGAATTGTTGCAATCAATTGACCTAAAGAATTTAAAGGGAAAAGAAAAAGTCTCAGCGCTCAATCTGAGTCCACGATTTCATACAAACACAATAATAATTCCGTCATCCTTCCTTTTGTACATTTGCATACTTTATGTTTTAATTAGTCACTTTTTTAATAATATTTCTTATTCTTTTTGCTTTTGCCACTCAGCTATGTGGGATTTCTCTAAGATTTGTGACGACATCTGTATCGCTTAACTTTAACATAAATCTGTCTCAGTTAGTCTGATTTTCTCGTTTCGCTTATGATTCCTGAGCTGGCGTCCTCCGTTCGATTCCAGCTGCTGCGATGGTGGGTCATTGGCATTTAAGTCTTAGTTTAAAAAAGTACAAGCATATTATTATACAACGTTACCTATATTTTTCGGTAATTTATTTTCCTATAGTTAATAATGAAAAAGAAATAAGATTTTAAATTAAAAATGTTAATTAACATAACTATTTTTTGTACGGTTTCTTGCTTTTTTTTAACTATTTCATGTCTTATTTTGATGATCTCTAGTACTTTCACATCTATTGTTTTCTAATTAAAATTATATGCTTATTTTCCTAATCTTACTATTATTAACTCGACGTAGAAAATTAAATTCATAATTAATATTTAAATGAGAATATTGATAATTATTTTTCTCTTAAGAATGCTCTCATAAATACTACTAACAATAATAATTATTATTTAATACTCGAAAAAAGATAGTTTACATACTACTTATTTATAATAATCATTCTTTTACTGTGTATGAATAAAATTTATTGTAATTATGGAATTTTAATTTTAAGACTCATATTTTAAAATCTAACTTTTTCTCATTTTTATTTCGTATTCCTTTAAATACCAGGTTTACATTTTTCTTCAAAATTTTTCAAATAGAAATTTAGTATATTAATCTAAATTTATGCATACACTATCTTTGTGTTAGAGATTTAAAGGCCGGAGATGACATCTAAAACAAGATGTTGTGCACACCCGAGCCGAGTTCATAAGATACTGAAGAATGATAGATGACTGAAGTGTAAAGGTTCAGGGCTCTGGTCTACCGGATGGTTGAATATCTAATAAACTGAAAGTTTGGGACAGTTTTCTCCCGTTGTAACATAAATACTCTTTAAAAGCACTTTGAAAGTCCTCCCCCTTCCCATAGGCAATGAAGAAATACCTCTCGTGTTTGTTTGTGTAACACGTATTTCGGATTTGTGTGCTTGGCCCGAATTTGTGTGAAGCCCCCTTAAAAATCCACGTCAGAAGGACAACACAAGAGGTGCCCTCCATGGGGGATCTTTCTAAGGGGTCCCAACGGGTATTTACGCTAAGTTTCGGAGAAAATTACGGAAAACTCCGAACGGTTAGGTCGGCGGACACAACATGGTTTTGAATCAGGAACCTTCCGTCTACCATTTCGAGTGACATGACCACTCAGACATGGTGAAACATACTTTTCGTGTAGGTTTACCTTGACATAATACAATACAACAACCTTCTTAGAAATAGTTATATGCGTTTAGCGTATGTTAGCGATAACTGAAATTAAATTAATAATACAATGCATTTTTTTAAAATTACTATACACAGAAAAAGTAGATATCAGTATTCTATTTTTAATTACTTACTTTCTTATTTATATATATATAAACACGCACAATAAAACACATTTACTGAGAAATTACTCAATAGAAAGATGTCAGTTTTTGAATCATTTTTAATAAAATCTTAAAAACATTTTCGTTCGAATACCGATTTATTGCCAATTTAAGGTCTAATATCGTCCTGATAACTGAAATTTCGTTGATTGAAAGTCCTAATTTAAGAAATTCTACTGCATTTTAAAATATCAGATGGATTAAACATACATGTACAAAATCGCTAATAGGCATTGGAGGAAACGTACTATTCTAAATGCGATAACAAAGCTGGTGGAAACGGAATTCTACTTTAAGAGTTATGACATTCGAGGCTTTACCACACTTAGCGGCAGTAAAAACACAAGTGGAAACGGAAACAAGCCTGAAAACTTTCATGTATAAGACTCTGAGTGAATCAACAGAACTTGTCACCAAACTTTTGGATGCGCGATATACCTGCTGCGTTTATGAATGTACCCGTGTCTTTTCATCTCATTTTACCACCGCGTGCAAAACCACTGGTCACTGTTTTCAACACTTACTTTGGGTGCGTTCAGCCGGGGCCATCGCTAAGCAACGGGCCTGCTTATGAGTTGCCATCCCTAAAAATGAGTTTATCATTGAGGCTTGTTTTCCCCAGTCACAGTATTCTATCTTATTATTCTAAGTATTATAAATGTTATATTATTTTATTATTTTAAAACAATTTTTTTATACTTTTGTCGTACTAAAGAACTTTAGATGTAGGTAATCGTTTTGTGAATCTTGCGCCATTTTCTTTCATGAAAATTTATCCTAAAATTCGAACATTTTGCTCTGAATGATGTAAAGGTAAGTGAACGCTTATAATGTATTTAGAAATTCTAAATATATGTATGTAAATCATGTTTAGTGAATAATTGCTCATGTGTTATTTATAAATAAATTGTTTTAATCAGAAATCGTATTACTTGAGTAAGTTTTTATTCTTGTAAATAAGCATGACGTTGTGATACTATTTAGACAATTTCATTTTGCCAGTTGAAAATGTTATTTATCAGTTATATATGCCTTGATTATGTGATTAAGACTTACATCTGGTACAGTGCAGGAATACAGTAAATTATAAATTATTGATTTTTGCCCGTTTATACAGAAACTTCAAATGTAGTTGATATTTTGTACAAGCGTTCATTATGCTTGCTCAATTCTAAAGTTCAATTGAGAAAGCGACAAAAGAATAATATGTACTACATGAAATGTCTTTATTAAAGAATAATTAATTCAGGGATCGCGCTATAGAGCGTATTATCAATTTTCTCCAATATACAGGATATCCCGAAAACACTGAAATGCGCTTTAATACATCATTTGTTAAAGATTAATGTTGAATTGTTTAAAATAACGTAGGAAATACGACTACGTTAAAGTATATTAAATATCCACTTGTGAAACTAAAATAAGCAATCGTGAATCATGAGAGTAAGCGCTACTTTGTTTTTCCTTCAAATTATATGCATCTATTTTCTTTATGTAAATATGTATCATAGCAAACAAATTAATCATGAGTTCGTACTTGAATTAGTAACACAATTACTACTTAAAACTACATTAAATAACGTTTGAAAGCACTGGGAAGCTTAAGAAATGCCTGATGTATACGTGAAGACTCGAGCATCCGTAGGCCTCTTTGGATGGGTCATCAAAATACACGCTCAGGCCCGTTACTAATTGCGAAGGCCCCGGTTCAGCCAGCGGAGCCAATGAAAACAACATGTAAAGATCACGTGGTCTATCTCCCCAATTTCCCAAGGAAATGGACATTTTGCACGTGACGTCACTTGACGGTATTTGATACGCCACGTGCGCGATCTTATGGTGATGATTAGTTACGGTTTCAGCTTGTTTGGACCTAAGGGATTATTTAACACTTTCTCCTAAAGCTGTTATAAAAGGAGAATATGAGTCATTAACAAATAATAGTTTTTATAAATTAATTTTATCTTCATTGTGAGATTTCATTTAAAATATTAATAATAATTAAATACTAAAAATATTTAAAAAGATCGTACTTTAAAAAGTTGTGGGAGGTTTTTAATGAATATTAGTACTATTTTAAACTCAGAAAAATCAACTCAATGATGTATTATTTATACAGTGTTTGCAATAACGTAATAATTTTAGAACGCTAATATTCCTTTTATTAACAAAGTTTAGAATCGAAATGCGATATCATGGTCTTTTAAACCATCTATTTAAATATAAAAAAGACAATAACTCATTCCGCCCGACTAATAATGAGAAACAGTCATTATAAAAAGGATACTGAATGTATTTCAATAGGAGCTGGCGGATGTAAATACCGCCAGCAGACGAATTTTAGCCTCGAACTCAGAAACCATGCAAAATGTTCATTGGCATAGTGGACAACTTGAGCTTTTCCCGAGTAACTCGAGTTACTCGAAAGTGGAAGTCTTAATACGCGCCCTATAATCGGCTGTCACTAAACTTGCTTTTGTAACTTATTCGTTCTTTGGGGGCTTTTGTTTCGCATAACAACACTACTTTCCGCGCTCTTTAGCATTTTTAAGTTATAATTCTGATCATGCATTATTTGATGAAAGTTGTCTGTTTGAATGTGTATTATCATCTCCTAAGGTTTTGCACATTTCTATAAAACAATCTGTATACAAACAAGTTTATTCTTTGTTTTTTTATGTTCTACGCCTAAGTCCACAACATAATGGTGCATTTAAAAAATACGTGCTTCTGTTTGTGTGCGGGTGTATGTCTTATACTACTTATGAGCTTATACTTCCAACACACACATAAAACAGTTATAGCAAGTTTTTATTTAAACTTTTAAAATTCTACAGATCTTTCTTATTTAAATGAATAAAAATGGAAAGAATCGCTATTTAATGCATTAAAAAGAAAAAGAAAAGAAACATGTGCAGGTACCTTTTACTAATCTAACATTTTACATCAAAAATCCGGTTTTATGTGAAGAAAGCAATAAAATCAGCGAAGTAGACCGAAAGAGAAGGGAAGTATATATTAGAAAATCAGTGCTGTGGCGGTGTTTTCCCGAGAAACCTGACGTTCAATTTTCCCTTGACATGCATATGTCACTCAAGACCATAAAAAGGGATTTGATCTTTATGTAATTTGAGTTTTTCTTTCGGAAAATAGGATTTTTATTCTTAAAATTCAATTAATATGTGAATATATTGAATTTTGAACAAACAGTGTTTTGATTTTATACGTGTTATAATGTTTGTGTTGAAGTTTTCCTCCATTTTTTTTACATTAAAACAACTCTCTATATAAAATTGCTATAAGGGCAAGAACTCTTTTCCGATAAATTTTGACATAATTTTGAAAACGAAATGAAGCTCATGAGAATTGCAAGATTTTTTTCTTTTGTTTTAGCTATGCATTTTGCATTTTATAAACTTCAATATCAACAAAGTTAATGCGGAAATCCACAAAGGTTACCATTCGGATTATTGCTAACAGTGCAGTGTTCCGTTGGAGTTTACTACTAGGTTTTGTATTCTGCTGCACACATGTGGTGAAATCTAAAAATTGATTGGAATAAGTAAGAAGTGTTCGTCAAAATTGTTAACTGGGTTTCATAAGCTATAAGTACAGGTCTGAAAATTTCTTCAATAAAATGAAGTATATTTTCCAAACTGTCCATTTTATTGAAAGTCTTTTGCAAAAGATCAGTTAATTTTTGCTGAAACATAGTTGGAAAGTACCCACTTTGTCTACACTTTTTGATAGATCATTAATTGATACGTGAAGACGATATTTGTAAAGCCACATTGCTGTCATACTGATTCGTCTTTGAGTAACCTATATACATATATATATATATATATATATATATATATATATATTATATATATATATATATATATATATATATATATATATATATATATATATATATATATATATATATATACCGGGTGATTATAAAATAAATATCTCTATTTGGAGCTACCTGTAGCTGCAAGGAATAATCTAATTGAAACCAAAATCGGTGCACTAACTAATTGAGAAGGGGGAAGAACAATGGAATAATTAAAAATAGTTGCAACAATCGCCGACAGGTGGAGCTGCTAGTGCAAATGTCGTAATCACCAGAAAAATCAAGGAGCGGACATTTCTGCCAGTAACGTGATATGAGATGTCTCTTAATTTGCCAGATCACGCTTTGGGTTTTAAAACTATTCTACGTTAACAGCTCAAACGCTTCAGCTACCTTAGATGAATTTAGGGGGGGGGGAAACCAGTACCTCTCCCCGTACAAGAAGAAATTGCAAATGAGGATATCACATTAACTGCAACATTTTTCAATAAATTAGGTATGCCCTCCGGTTCAACGTTTTCATTCTTGTATTACGCATTCAAAAGAGCCATCTGTCAGCGATTATTGCAACTATTGCTTCATTATTCCATTCTTTTCTCTGTTTTTCATTAGTAAGTATACCGATTTTGTTTTATTCGGATTATTCCTTCAAGCTACAGACAGCTCTAAATAGCGATACTTATTTTATAATCACCGTTTATATTAAATTTATATATTCTTAATGTATTAAATATTTATATTTATAATTCTCTACTGAAAAAAAAACACCTTTTACAAAGTTTACCATTTCGTGCTGAATATCTAGTGTTATATTGCATAAAAAGTCACTAGTTTTGATTTAAAATGGTTTGATTTCATTTTGGAAATACGGCTGATTATCTACACGTGAAATCTAGGCCGAGCGAGGTACCCTTCGTGGGGGATTTTCTAAAGGGTCTTAACCTGTATTTACGTGAAGTTTTGTCGAAAACTACTGAAAACTACGAACGGCTAGGTAGACGGACGTGACTTGAGTTTAAACCAGGCACCTTCCGTCTCCTAGTTGAAAGCGCTATGCGCTCAGCCACTGGTTGAGCGATTTAAAATGGCATTTGACTCGTTTTTTTCTAAATACTTGAAATTTTTTTCTTTTTAATGAGCTTTTTAATTCTTTAGACGTTTCCTTACAGTTGATTAGAAATTTATGGCGTGAACAGCAGTGTTACGGATTACGCTACCGGGACCCTTCAATGTTCTAATTATAGAGCAGAGCTCACTATTTCACACGAATAAAATTAGGTGCAACATATTTTACACTGAGACGGACGAACAATACCTTTCTGTGTGTGTTTACAAAATGTATGAAATTCGTGTTTTGGTTTATATCATTTTAATTGTTTTGTCGCTAATATTCTTCAATGAATTGTCCTACTTGTGTAAATAATTTGAGTTGTCAAGAAAAGAGCTTTTAGTAAAAGCTTTCTTTTCACTCCATTAAAATTCAAATCTGATCTTTTAATATATGTATCATAGTGTTTTGCAATTTTTGTTATTGATGCCAAGGTACTTTTTCATTAGTGTTAACCATTAAGTCGGAAAATATTTCATAACTTCAGGGTTGTAGTGTTTGTGACACATTGGGAAAGTAGTTAGGTTTAATTTAGATAAATGGTCGACTTTCGGAAGTTTCTACAATACATTTCTTACACTACGCTACGATACAGCACCAGTGGTAAGAATCACCTCTCATTGAAAAAAAAAATTGTTACTTCAAAAGAAATTCACTCTAATAATACAGAATATTGAACAGTACGCAAATTCTATGCTTTAGGTTAAAAAAAACTGTAAAAATAAAAGTTTAAGAACTCTCAATAAAGTTCAAGCTCTTTGCTTTAAAAATAATGATGTCGAGTGATGAGATCCTTTTTTATTGTAACACATTCAAAGAAAAAAATGTTCGTAGCATGCAAATTACTTGATTCTGAGTGAACGTGAGATCTAGTTGATAAAGGCAATCAAATGTGAATAAAGATTATCTTTGCTCTTGTTGTCGAAGAATGATGGAAAATAATACAGTTATATTCAGCAAGGAAAGAGTTGTTATGCATTCAGACTCACACACGATCATTGTCATCGTTATGTAAATGTTTGTTTCCGAATGGGTCTTATGCATTTTAATCCAAATACATCTAAAATTCAGAACAATATATTCATTCGCTTTGTATAAATTTTCTATATCAAAATTTCGTATCATCTAGCATATATTTACATTCTTGATATGAATTGGGTGTCCTTTGAGAAAATAACTCTGAAACAGTTGTTTGGGTTTACTGCTTGGACTTTTGTTTGCAGTTGACTGGCATATGCTTTCCAAGGAAAAATAACTTCATGAAGAGTAAAAGTAAATAATTTTTTAAAGTTTTTTGTTGCTTACTTTTATATCATTGCTTCCTATACAATTTTGTTTAATAAAAGTAAAAAAAATAGAATAACTACTAAATGCTTTTTAACAAAAATAGAGTTATGCTTGACACTGTGTATTTTTATTTAAAAATGTTGAATCGTAGTGCTTTTTCTTGTATGTACTTATGGGACACTGAATATCTATCATGAAGATAGGGGGAATTATTCAGAGTAACACCGTTTAAAGCATAGGTCCCAACGTGGGCGATAACGCCCCCCTGTGGGCGTTTGAGGCTTTCAGGGGGGCGGTAAAAGACCCAGAGAAAATTAGGAGGCGTTGATATGGCACGGAGGGGCGTGGGAAGATAAACCAAATATAGTCTAAAAAAGACTTAAAAATCATTCTGATAATTCATTTCTATCACGTGTGCGAAAATTCACATATTTCGATATGAGACTTCGCTGTTGAGAGAAAGAGATACCTCTCTAATATACCTCTCTAAAACTTTTATTCCTCTTTTTTAAATGAAGAAGAAATTCAGTAGAGTTTCAATTCTAACAGTATTCTATCTATTAGTATTTTTTTAAAATTTAATTCTTGTTTTCACCATGCATTATGTACGCTCTTATTTCTCTGGACTGGGAGGGGGGGGCGGTATTGAAATTTTCACTAGAAAAGGGGGCGCCAGTTGAAAAAAGGTTGGGAACCTATGGTTTAAAAGAAAGACACTATATTATTAGTTTTTATATTGTTCGTTTCTGTTTCGTGTAAATTCTCATATAAGAAATTAATTAAGTGGACTGTTAATATGGAATAAATACAACTGATAAGCATAGTTTTTGTTAAATCGAAAGAAATTAGATTAAAAATCAGAGAAATATTCCATAAATTTTTGTTTTAATGTTTCAAATAAAATAATAATGACTGCAATGCGAGCTACAACTTTGTCACTATCTTCATATTAATTTATTGTTCAGCTATCTCACTAAGCACTGATAAAAATGACTGAAAATTTTAGACATCTAAACGTTTCCTATAAACGTAGTTAGTGTAACGTAGAAGTAAACATAAACACAATATAGACTGATTGTATCAAACTCTTTATATATCCAGTCCGGGACTACTTCAAATATTGAATTTAAAACCAAGTACATTAGGATTTTTAAAGATTCATTTGCATTGCACCCTCCATTGTCACTGTCTATCAAAAATGTAAAACCAAAAAAACCGTTTGGTAGCAATTTCCTCCTTCAGTGACCATAAAAAAAAGAATATGGTATGAATTTTTGAAAAGAAAAATAAATCTAAGATAGGATTTGAAGAAATATTAATTTAAATTTCTTCTAAAAAGATAAAAAAATGTAATATAGGTAGGTTTAAAAATGTTCAACAACTTTTCTCGAAGTTTTCGCTTAATTTGATGTTGTTCAGAAGTACTTCCATACAGCTACCCGGTAGTTCTGGAATTCTATTAAATATATTAAAGTCACTAAATGCTGAATAACCTATGAATAATAAAATACTATTTCATAAAAGTGGGAGAAAATTTTTATTAAGTATTAACAATAATAATTTAACTTTTTAAAATCTATTTTTTTGTCATCCTCCCTAGGGATTAATCTATTTTTGCGTACATTTTTACCTCAACTAACTTACTTAAAATCATTACTATATTGTCAACGCCTTTATGAAAACTAAGAACATTCTCTAACAGACATTTCGGATATTTTTAGGCTGCTTTCCATGCTTCAACACTACCGCATGTTTTAAATTATTCAAATTATAATATTAAAAAAATCTTTAATATATATTTTTAAATTTATATTTTAAAGAGTTTTTCTTTTGTAAACATATCTTAAAATCTCACCTGATTTTGTATTAAGTAAAAAGTATTTAGATTTCCATGTAGCATTTTTAAGCTCAAATAGCTAGCTACAAATGTATTAGTTCGAGTTGGTAGAGAATAAGATCCACACTTAATTTTTATATGCCCCCTAAAACCCTATTTTTGGCGTAGTATCTATTTGATTTTTGTCCACACACATACTTCAACAACTTCCGGCCAGACTTTCAAACATACTGCCTAAAATTTCAGAAAGAAATATAAAAATGTGTTTTGCAGCAGCATTGTTATTTGTATTTCATTGGAAAGATTTCCTGCTTGAAGAATTGTTGTATTACATTTTTTATCGAGGATTATGGGTTTATTTTCTTGCATTCGACATTATGAGCTCCGATTATGTTACAGATTTGTAGAAGAATTGAATAAGTGAATGTACAGAGACTAAAGGTAAGGATTCTTTTTAACAACTCTATAATCCAATTACGTGAAATTTAAAGCAAATACCAATTGCATACTGAGTCACTTTATTATACAATTTAAAAGAGCCAAAATCAAAAGTCTGATGTGTAGCAATTACTTTAAAATTATATATTTCTGAAAAGAAAAATAATGTACAATTTCAGGTTTCAAAGAAATATGTCTATTGATCCTTCTTTGTTTAAATTTTCAATGATTTAAATTATAGACATGTATTCCATAAATGCTAAGCTTTAATTTCCATGGCCTTGAATGTTAAAATGATTAAATAGTGTATTCCTAGAACTTTGGATCTCATTTTACGAAATAATCTCTAGAATTACGAAAAAATGTTCAGCTCTAAAAAATAAAATCATCATAAACCAAACACAAAATGTATTTTTCAGGCGTTGAATAAATACTGTTACGAATTTTCGGTTTGTTCTGCCTACCAGTGGTTAAACTTAGTCTAAAATTCGCATTCTACGAGTCAAATAATTAAATTTTGCATTTTGTTGCATCAAAATCGGTTAACTAGAACGCGAGATATAGACTTTTGTGTTTCCCCCATTGCTTAACATAGAGTTTTCTCGAAATATGGAGAAATATTGATACTAGACCTTAACTAACTACACTTTTGGAGACCTAAATAGGCGATTTTTGGCACCAAATTTGGCGTTGGTGCGTCAAAAATCGCCAAACTTGGCGACATTTCGGAAATTTGACGTGATTTTGACAATGGGGCGGGTAATGTTTGTTTCCCTGCCTTAATATTACACAATAGCATAGCGACTCAACTGTATTCCTATGACGTAATCAAAATTCGCGCTTTATGGGGATCCTTCGAGAAATAGCTCTTTCTGGAAATTTCTCCTAACTTCTGCGACACCTATAAATAGGAGGCAACATAAAAACAATTGATAACATTTAGTTGCCTTCGAACGCTCGTTCAGTTTACGGCGTGCCTGAGAATTGTGCGATTGTAAGTCACGTTTTGCTTGTTTATACAGGCTTGTGTTGACTGCTGTGTGGGAATTCTTTATTGCTGAGTCCTGAGGGAATGTTTACGATTTCCCTCGTGAATTACTACTGAATTTTAGTTTGTGGAATTATTTTGTTGTGTGTGAAATACAGCATCTGTGAAAGCTTCTGCACAAAGTGGACTGTTAAAAGCAAGTTACTGGCTGTTAGTGCCTAAGAATTTTGTACAGCAAATTGTTCGACGAAATTCTAGATGGAATAAAATTCGTGTTCCCTCCTGACACGTAGACTTTTTACTAGAACTTTCTACTACATATACTGGACTTCAGAGTGTCGAACCCAAGAATTAAGCAGAGTGTTTCTGCAACAGTACACTGGTGTGCAATACTTAAGCAAGGGTTTTTTTTCCCCCATAACTCCACGAAAAATCATCTGAAAGACATAAAATTCAGAAATGAAAGCCATCATTTTGTATAAAAAAATGGTGAAAGCATAATTGCGCAAAAATGAATACAATGCATACATAATGGAATCAAACAAAAGAAGGCTTTATTGAACGTATCGTTACGCATGATTGTCTGTACAAGAGGAAGAAAAACAAGCGGATGTTTCTTAGCACGGGATATGCCCTCCCCTAACTGCAATGGTTGCTTCGAACCGTCTCTCCATACTCAGCACCAGATTGCCCATCAGTTTTTGAGGTTGTGTCCATTATTCAATCAGCTTCTGTTTCAGTTGTCGGGAATTCCCCGGAAGATGTAATCGTAACGCATGGCGTCTCCCCAAAGCATGTTCTATGGGATTTAAATCAAGGGAAGTATACTGGTTGTTACACTGTAGTGTAACAAACAAAAAAAATGGGAAGCACATTACATCCAAGTAAAAACACAACAACTTCGCACGTCCGTAAAATTGTTTGTAAACAAAGCTGTCTGGTTGCCACTAGAATCACAGTAAATTCCTGCGTGAACTCTTCTCCTTTCCTCTTCATCTCAGAGCAAGAGGAATGACGTCATGAGGCAGCGAAACTGGTTCTGTTCACCGATCACCCAAGTCAGGGGAATGACTCAGAGGAAAATTAAAAATTTTTTTCCTCCACTCTCAGTGGCAACGGCTTTCGAAAAAAGTTCGTTGAAGCAGTTGTGCGTTTTGAAATGTGAAGAAAGGTGCGTGTTTTTTTAGGCGGGGATGCCCACATTTTTTCTTCGAATGTTCGTTGGCAGGCCTAAGACTGCACGAACGGGGCATCCCCAAGCCTTGCTGCAATTTTCTAAGTTTTCTGTTTCTATTTAAAAAGACCTTTTGATATAAAATCATGAAGACGAAGAGATGTTAAATATTGCTAAAGGAAAAAAAAATTCTTCAAATTATACGAATATAGATGTGTTCATCGTAAAAAAAAATGTGTGTCCTACTTGGAAAAAGCTTGGGCTCTACATTCTCCATCTCTAATCATCGGTCATTTGTGCTACAAAAATGCTACTGTGAAGCAAAAATATTAATCAGTGTGGACTCAACAAAAAAAATATGACAGAATTGATGTCGCTTCATTTTTACCAAAGGATCTGTCCATGTGACAGCAGCTAAGATCTGCATATGTGTTAAAAGCTTGATTTACTGCCAAGGGCATCGGTGGTAATGTAGAACTTTATAAATTCCATTTTATTCTCCTTCAAAGAAAGATATTGTAGTGATTCTAGTAAAAAAAAGAATTTTTGAACTTGAAAATTAACAGGGGAAATATTGTTGTGAAAATGTATTGAAATCTGAATTGAATATAATATATTAGTGTAATAATATGTCAATTGAGATCAATATTTTTAGTAATAATAACTGGAAAAATCAGCATGATAATTAATTTGTAATAGTGAACTTTCATCAGCAATGAATTAGTTAAGTTATGCAAATTACTTTAATTCCATGCATTTATTTGAAAATGATGATAAATTTGAATATTATTACTAAGTTTTTGATGAGGAGCGAATATATGGTGTGCTCCATGTAAGGTACTTTGAGAATGTTTCTATATGTTAGTAAAATTTCAATGATAAATTAGGTGAATGTTGAATTGTTGTAAATTATTTAATCTAGAAAATTATTTTTCAAATATCCTCTAATAAAGAAAGTTGGTACCAAAATGAATCAGTAAATTTTTGTCTCCCTGCATTCTATTTAATTTACAGCTGGAGACAGTGGAGAAATTGACAAACCTTTAATCTTATTTCCAGGTGAGTTCCTCTAGTTTGCATGGCTATTGTATAAATTAAATTATTTTATTTTCACAACGTAATGATATTACCACTATACATTGAGGTGTGGGTGCCTTAATTCAGTGTAGAATATTGGTATTTCTGAACCTTGAGTATCATTGCAGAAATTTCTCAAAGAAATATTTTGAACAGGTTAAACTTAGGTTCCTCAGTTTGGCCAGGGCTTTCCATAATCTGCACTTTTTATCTGGAAGTAATTTAGCACTTATTATTCCTCATGTTTAAAATTTCTACCCTTTCAATTACCAGCATTCTCACTGAAGTTCAGTTAAATTTAAATTAAAATAAATTTTTTGTTTTACCACTCACATTGAGGCACTCGCACCACCTTAACATTGGTGCCGTGAGTGTGTCTAAAATTATCTGGGTAAATTTAATAGCAGTATGCAAACAATATCAGAAATAATATATAAATAAAACAAAAACAAATTATCTCACCTGGAAGTTTGTCATCCACTACTTGAAATTCTATAAGTAACATGTATATACGTATTTATGCAAATAACAAATGAATGTTCAGAGTATATATATATATTTGAATGATTATAATTTTATACTTTATATATCTGGTATTAGTGCAATTTTATTATATATTATATATATATGTATATATGCGCATAGTGAAATTTTAAAATTTAGGTAAATTTACACGAATTATTTCATAATGACAAACAAAAATATAGTTTCAATGAGTTTAGCCAGTAACTTACCCTACTTCTCTGGAGAGGCAGAAGAAAACATTGATTTTTTCTTTGAACAAATAGAGAATGTGGCAAACTTAGAAAAATGGCCTGAAGAGAAAACATTTCTAATTCTAAAATAAACTGTAAGGGAGAGGCTCTCAGGTACATCTCACAAGATCCCATTGGCAGCAAAGCCAAATCTTTAGATCAACTAAAATCTCTCTTAACAAATAAATTCAAAAAAGCAGAATCCTTCGCCACACTTCAGAGCCAATTCTCGAACATACATCAACTACCCAATCAATTAGTAAAAGATTTAGCTGAAAAGATAGACTCAGCTGCAGATAGATACCTTAACATCACTACTGATTCAGCTGCAGAGCTACAGGAACTAGCAAAAAAATCAAATTAAATAAATTTTTAGAGGCTTTGAGAGTAGATATAAAATTGGAAGTGAAAAAACAAAATCCCCATGACTTTAACAAGGCAATTACTATTGCTAAAAATGTAGAGAGTGCTTTGAATGATCCAACATGCAATGTCAACAACATTTTTTCCACTGAGATTAATACACTCATAAGCAATCAAGTGCAAAGTAATCAACAAATACAAGAGCTAAAACAGACCATTGAAAAACTAACTAGTGCTCCATTGAGTGTAAATAATTTAAATGCACAGACCAGCGAGCAAAATAATGTTCCAACGATTACATGTTTGATTTGTGGAAAGCCACACTTGACGATAAAATGTTGGTATTATCCAAATTTTCAAAATCAATTCAGGAGAAATCAAAGACAAATTCATTCTAGGGGGAATTTTGGTCCACAAAGAGGACAAATTAGTAATGCCACAAATAACTTGCAACAAAACAGAGGAAATTTCTCACAATACAGGAATCCCTCGAGTAGATCAAACTTTAGACGCAGACAGGCTGCAGGAAGATTCAGACAACACCCATACAATAGAAATAATTTAAACTAAATAAGGGTTCTTGCAATTTTGACAACTACAAAAGTAGTTCAGCAAGAACCCAAACTCATTTTAACGCTAAATACAATCACAACACTAACTTAGAAAACAAACATGAAGATGCCCAATTTTTTGTAATGTCATGTAATCAGCATAATAGCAATTTACCCATAATTAAATTAAGATTTGGCGATGTTGAGATGCAAGCTTTACTTGATACTGGTGCAAACTTAAGTTTAATTCAGCCAAGTGCTCTAGAAAGTATCAAACAACATTCTAAAATTGAATACATTTCTCGTTCAGTTAGAATCCATACATTAAATTCCTCATCTATACCTTATTTATCTGCTGTCAACATTAAATTTAAAATCAAAACTAAGTGGTTTCAAAACCAATTTTTTGTCATTCAACAGAATTGGACCTCTCAATACAGCATTATCCTTGGATATGATTTCTTACAAAGAAATAAAATCATTCTGAATACTCCTGAGCAAAAGCTCAATGAATAATGAAGAGTTTGAATTTGAAAATTCCATGCCTACTATATCACAGGTTAGCAATATCACCAAAAGTAATAGACAGAAAAATGAATTATTTGCTAGATCACCCGCAAATCTTCAGTTACAGCCACATTCAACAGAGGTTATTAAATTATTAATTCCTACTTCATTGCAGAAAGAAGCTCAATTAATTTTCACTCCAATTAAATCTAAATTACAATTTTCTATGCAGGAGTCATTACATATTGTACACGAAGAGAAATATATATTCACAATTATTCAAAATCCATCTAATTCCATTATTAACATCAGAAAGAACTCTAAATTAGGATCATTACAAGTTTTTGAGGAAAATTCTAAAATAGCTCACACTGAACATTTCCAGGTTAATGCATTAAACTTAAATGAAATTCTACAACTAAGAAAAGAAGAGCTTAAAGAGTCTGACTTTGATTTACAACACCTAAATGATAAAGACAAAAAAGATATGTTAGAGATGCTTATGGAAAACTATGCAGTTTTTTCCAAGACATATAAAACACTTGGTTCTACTGATGCAGTCATACCAGAATTCAAACTTCTACACAATTTCCCCATTCAGACAAAGCCTTATCCAATTCCAAAAATTGCTAAAGAATTTGCTCAAAAAGAGATTAAAGAACTTTTAGAAGCAGGCATAATTGAGAATAGTTCAAGTTCATACAGTTTTCCAACAATTTTTGTACGAAAGAAACCTCCGCCAAACTCCAATCAATCACAACTTAAATTTCGCATGGTAGTAGATTACAGACTTTTAAATTCAGTCACTGAATCCTTCAAAATTTGTTTACCAAAGATATCTGACATTCTGCACAATATATCTGGGAAGAAACTTTACTGTGTTTTAGACTTAAAATCTGCTTTTTTTCAAATCAAACTCAAGGAAAGTGATAGGAAAAAGTTAGCTTTTTGTTGTGAACTAGGAAATTTCCAACCCACAAGACTTTTTTTCGGCAGCAAAAACAGCACATCTTATTTTCACACACTAATTTCAAAATGCATTAATGATTTGAAGGGTCCTAATGTTCAATTTTTTCTAGACGACATTATTGTTGCTGCCAGTTCACTTACTGAACTTAAAATTTTACTTCAGAAGGTATTCGATAGATTGAAAAACTTCAATTTAACTTTAGACCACACAAAATTCAACTTTGCAGATCTGAAATTACTTACTTAGGTTTTACTGTAAACAGTCATGGCTTTTCACCTTCTGAATCAAATATTGAAAAAGTAAATAAATTCCCAGCTCCAAAAAATTTAAAACAAACTCAGACATTTTTAGGTATGGTTAACTATTTTCGACATTTAATTTTCAACTACGCTGAAATCATGGAACCTCTTGTAAATCTAACCAAAAAAAAAAATGTTCCTTTTGTTTGGACTGCAGAATGTCAGAGGGCTTTTGATAAGATTCAAGAAATTATTTTAACCAAACCCACAATTAAAAATTTTGATGAATCAAATGATTGTTATCTGGTCTGTGATGCATCTAAAGTTGCAGTATGTGGTATACTGATGCAAAAGACAGATGGTCAATTTTTTCCCATAGAATTTTTTTCGAAAAAACTTTCTGTAGCTGAATCTAAATATCCTTCTCTCAGAAGAGAACTTTTTGCTATTTATCTTGCATGTAAACATTTTCATGAACAAATTTTTGGTAAAATTTTTTTATTTTAACAGATGCCAAACCTTTAACTCACCATTTAAATTTGGACAAACAACCTGAAGTGGTGGCTCGATGGCTTCTATATTTACAACAGTTTGATTATGACATTAAACACATACCTGGCATTAAAAATCCAGCTGATTTTCTATCTAGAGTACTTCAAGAAGATCTCACTGTAAATAACTTAAATATTTTTAACAATGATTTTGATTTCAGTCATGCAACTATTAAATCTGAATAATGCAAGGATAAAGACATTTCAAAATTAATTCAAGAGATAAAGGACAACAATGAAAAAACTAAAAAACAATATTTTATTGACTCACATAACCAACTACTAATGATCAAAATTAAACCTTCCAATAGAAACAGAAAAGATAAGTCCATCAAAAACAGAATTTTAATTCCGAAATCTCTAATACAAACATGTTTGAAATCAGCTCATGCACCTCACTTTGGTGTGGCAAGAACATATGAACTTCTCAATCAAAAATTCTTTTGGAGGGGCATGTTTGCTGATACAAAAAACTTTTGTGAAAACTGTACAAAATGTCTAGAGAATAAATCTAAGCCAAAAAACACTACTTCAGAGTTTGTTTCAAAATCTCATTTAGCTCCTGGGGAGATGATAGCAATCGACATAGTAGGAAAACTACCTCGATCCATTGATGGAAAATTTTACATTCTAAGTATTTCTGATCACTACTCTCGTTTTATTGAACTAATTCCCTTATCAAATTATACTTCAACCACAATAATTAAACACTTACAGGAATATGTTTCACGATTTGGCATTCCAAAGATACTACTTTCTGACAACGGCACAAATTTTTGTTCAAATGAGTTTGAAAATTTTATGAAAGAGGCTAAAATTGAACACAGAAAATCCTCGGTATATCATCCAAATTCAAATGGAATTGTAGAACGTATTCATAAGGCCCTGAAAGAGAGTTTTGCTGCTATCTCGGAAAGAGTTTGTGACTGGTCCAACAGTTTATTATTTTTCAAATTGCACTACAACAACACAACACATGCTGTAACTCAATACTCTCCTGCTGAAGTATTTTTTGGGCGTAAACTTAACCTACCAATAAATGCCTTTGATGAACCCAAATACACTTTGGAATTCAACAAATATGTTGAAAATGTCAAAAAAATATCAGAAGAGATCAAGAATAATATATTAATAAATGAAAGTCAATATTTCAAAGCACATTCTAAATACATAAAAGGCCGAAAAAAGCCGGATGTCAAATTGGGAGATAAAGTCTTTCTAGAAGAATTTACTGAACAAGGTGCATTGCAAAAAAAAATATAATGGTCCCTGGGAGGTTAAAAAAGTATTAAGAAACAACAATTTAATTATTCATAAAACTGAGAATGATGCACTGAGGGAAAGAAAAGTGCATGTAAGCAAAATTTTCATTCAAAAACCCCTAAATTCGAATATTCTCAATACAGAGACCATAACATAAACAAGGAGGTAAAGTCTTTTCTGAGTCTCAGAAAAAAAAAAAAAAAAAAAAAAAAACTAAAATTAATTTCTAACACAGTTTCTACGTGTGTTGCTCTCCTAGACTTTTCTGGGGAGACAGTGTTCAGAAAAGGCGCATTTCTGATCACTGCAATTCCAAATATGTATGGCTGGTCCTATATTTGGAGTTCTTCAGAACAGTCTGGTGAACGCATAAATGATTCTGTAATTTTGGCCAAACTTAAAAACTTTAGATAATAATAATACTAATTAAAGAAAAGACTAATTTAATAGTTCTGAGGATTCATGGACTGGCATCTCAACTTGACATCTTCCTAAAATTCAAAATTTTTTTTTCTCGCTAATGTGTAACAAAATTCGAAACGAATGAGAATAAGAGTGAGAATTTGAATGTACAGTAGAAAACAAAGAGGTACAGTTTATGGGATTGCATGAGGCCATCGCACTCTGTACCAAAAAGTAATACTTGCAAGTCATTTTGTACATATATACATATATATTTGAACATTTATATTTGAGCTCATGTACATAGTTGTGAACAAAATCTTTTTTTATTATCTTGTTCATTATGGTATCATATATGCAAACATTTTAGTGTGAACTTTTATTTTATATCAATTTGTGCCACATAGTTGAATTGTAAAATCTGTAAGAGTAAGCTACGTATTCTTTTTTTTCTGTTGGGGGGAAGAATGTTACACTGTAGTGTAACAAAAAAAAAAAATGGGAAGCACATTACATCCAAGTAAAAACACAACAACTTCGCACGTCTGTAAAATTGTTTGTAAACAAAGCTGTCTGGTTGCCACTAGAATCACAGTAAATTCCTGCGTGAACTTTTCTCCTTTCCTCTTCATCTCAGAGCAAGAGGAATGACGTCACGAGGCAGCGAAACTGGTTCTGTTCACCGATCACCAGAGTCAGGGGAATGACTCAGCGGAAAATGAAAAATTTTTTCCTCCACTCTCAGTGGCAACGGCTTTGTGAAGGTGCGTGTTTTTTTAGGCGGGGATGCCCACATTTTTTTCTTCGAATGTTCGTTGGCAGGCCTAAGACTGCACGAACAGGGCATCCTCCACCTCGCTGCAATTTTCTACGTTTTCTGTTTCTATTTAAAAAGACCTTTTGATATAAAATCATGAAGACGAAGAGATGTAAAATATTGCTAAAAGAAAAAAATTCTTCAAATTATACGAATATAGATGTGTTCATCGTAAAAAATTTTGTGTCCTGCTCCGAAGCGGCTGAGGCTCTACATTTTTTTTATCTATATTCATCGTTGATTTGTAGTACAACAATTCTGCGGTGAAGAAAAATTATTGATCAGTGTTGACTCAACATAAAAAATATGACAGAATTGATGTCGCTTCATTTCTACCAAAGGATCTGTCCATGTGACAAGTGCGAAGGTGTGCATACGTACTAAAGACTTGTGTTTAAACTTTCTGGGCTGGAACGAATCACTTTGAGGATCTATTTTCTCCAGCTAAGATGTGCATACGTGTTAAAAGCTTGATTTACTGCCAAGGGCATCGGTGGTAATGTAGAACTTTATAAATTCCATTTTATTCTCCTTCAAAGAAAAATCTTGAAGTGATTCCAGTAAAATTTAAATTGGTAAATTAACATGTGAAATACTTTTGTGAAAATGTATTGAAATCTGAATTGAACATGATATATTAGTGTAATAATATGTCAATTGAGATCATTATTTTTAGTAATAATAACTGCAAAAATCAGCATGATAATTAATTTGTAATAGTGAACTTTCATCAGCAATTAATTAGTTAAGTTATGCAAATTACTTTGAATCCATGCATTTATTTGAAAATGATGATAAATTTGAATATTATTACTAAGTTTTTTGATGAGGAGCGAATATATGGTGTGCTCCATGTAAGGTACTTTGAAAATGTTTCTATATGTTAGTAAAATTTCAATGATAAATTAGGTGAATGTTGAATTGTTGTAAATTATTTAATCTAGAAAATTATTTTTCAAATATCCTCTAATAAAGAAAGTTGGTACTAAAATGAATCAGTAATTTTTTGTCTCCCTGCATGCTATTTAATTTTCAGCTGGAGACAGTGGAGAAAATGACAAACCTTTAATCTTATTTCCAGGTGAGTTCCTCTAGTTTGCATGGCTATTGTATAAATTAAATTATTTTATTTTCACAACGCAATGATATTACCACTATACATTGAGGTGTGGGTGCCTTAATTCAGTGTAGAATATTGGTATTTCTGAACCTTGAGTATCATTGTAGAAATTTCTCAAAGAAATATTTTGAACAGGTTAAACTTAGGTTCCTCAGTTTGGCCAGGGCTTTCCATAATCTGCACTTTTTATCTGGAAGTAATTTAGTACTTTTTATTTCTCATGTTTAAAATTTTTACCGTTTTAATTACCAGCATTCTCACTGAAATTCAGTTAAATTTAAATTGAAATAAATTTTTTGTTTTACCACTCACATTGAGGCACCCGCACCAATTTAACACTGGTCAATCCATTCGATTGATCTCTTCGCTTTCCAGTAGACCCTGGACAGCAGGAGTTCGGTGTGGCCGTGCATTGCAATTAATAAAAACGAACTGTGTGTTCGGAGCTGTTCGGAGGTGCTCCAATGGCACCTCCGAACAGCTGCACACGGGGAAATATCACCTCCTGACAATAGTTATCTACGGTTACAGAACCTCTGTCGAAAACGTGGAGCTCAGTCCGCCCGTTCAACATAATTCCTTCCCAGACAGAGAACTCTAGGACTACCGTAACCGCCTCTTCCCATGATGTTACTGGGATGAAACCGTATCCCGACCTCTCTCCAAATCAACTGTCGCTGAGAATCGCTTGTGGCACTGAAACGACTCTCATCCGTAAAGCGGACAAGGCTACATTGATGGGATCCAATTTTTGGGTCCAGTTTTTGTGCTCCTTGTACCAGTCTAAACAGTGGCGCCAATGGCCAACTTTCAAAGGAATGCAACGTTCAGGACGGCGGAAGATGGCACCTTTGTGAAGGCGTCTGGACACAGTAAACCGCGACACATGTTGCCCCGTTGCTGTACACAATTACTGAGCAATGGCACTTGCTGACTTGTTTCGGACTCTTTTCGCATGCAGGACGATATATCGGTCATCCACTGCAGTTGTTTTTCTGAGGCGACCACCACCAGCTATTCTAATAGCTGTACCTGCGGTTTGGAAAGCTTTCGAAACGCGCGAAACGACACTTTTCTTGATTCCGAACTCTTCAGCTACACTGGTCACAGAACGTCCCTCCTCCAGCTTTCCGATCACTCTTTCACATTTGAAGTCGTCCAGGTGATTTCTTATAGCCATATTTCGCGAAAGAATTCATTTGCACTTGCAGTGAATGTCTTTAATTGCTCCTCCATCTTACTTTTATTGTAGTCTTGAGTTGCGCCCGCTGACCGCATGCGTGTTGCGTACGCTCACGTTGGCTTTGACGTTTTACTCCTAACATTTGCATACGCATGACCTTTCTATTGAATTGTGCGTTAATTGTACTGATCGCAAGAACCCCTTTTTTGCAATTCCATGGCTATCTCATTAAAATTGACATTGTTGCTTAAGTTTTGCACACTACCCAGCAAACACACGCAGGTTCTCTGAACGTCTATTAACGTTCAGAAGACGTTTTCTGAACGTTAATAGACGTTAGAGAACCTGTGTGTGTTTGCTGGGTAGTGTATAAACAATCATACTTTTAGTGTTTAATAATAAACAAGTAACCATTTTGCATTCTCTTTTTTTATTTTTCTCCTGTAAAACAGATTTTTTAAACTCATTTTTATTAGTAATTTGTAATTAAAAATTTGCTTAAAAGTCGATTTTTAGCAAATACAGGATGTGTCACAATTCCCTCCCAGGTTTGGAAGGCGTATAAAATACAGCAACAAAGTTGACTTTATTGGATAAAGAAATGCTATAAGTTTTGTTTCGTAAATGTTCAATTTGTAAAACTTTTGTGATTCGGCAGATATCAAGTTTAAAATCAAATTCTTCCCTCCCCACACTCGATTCAACATGTCGCGATCAATGATAGCGAATGCGGTTCTGATCCTTTGGCATAAATCTTTTTTAAGTCATGAGGCATAGGGGGCACGAACACACAACCTTTTATGTAAAACCATAAAAAAAATTGCATGGAGCTAGGTCCGAAGTGAACGAGGTGGCCACAGAAGAAGACGATTACCGTCCTCAGGACCTCGAGCAATCCAACGACGAGTAAGCTCGTAATTTGGAAAGCAGAACTAACAATGCTTCTTTCTCCAGTAAAATCAACCTTATTGCTGTATTGGTAATACATTATTTTTTATAAGCCTTCCAAACCCGGGAGGGAATTGAGACATACCCTGTGTTTAACTGCATTAGTGTACCGGAAGAAATTAACTGCAGTGAAAAAATATTTGTATATGTTCGAGACAAATTCTTCACTTTAAGCCGATTCGCGTATTAACATTTTAAAATGTCCTGCCACCCTAAATATTTGTGTTGGGTTATGTGCTATGGCACGCGAACACGAGGGGAACGTGTCAGCGGAATGGGGGTGCGTTTGTCGAAGGACTTTTTTAAGGGGTTCTAATGCGTATTCACATTGCATCCGGAGAAAACCGACCAAAACTAGACTGTTAGATCGACAGCTGCTCGTAGGCCAGAACGCAGGATCTTAATACTTCGGTTCTGTAACATATTCATTGTCTCATCCATTCGGCCATGGTTTGGCCCCTTTCACCCTGCTACATGCGTTTGTAAGGAGTTTAAACGAACTACCAGTAAAATATTAAAATTGCACCAAAAATATAGGTATATATAAATATGCGGAAATCGAAGGAATACAGAAAATTCTTAGCGTCTGCAGGTATCTGTTGATTAGATAAAAGACAGAAATTAACATAATATTTTGTTTTATTCGAAAGATAAATAAAATAGAAACACATATGGACGAACACATGCGCATTTATATTTAATGTCAAAACTAAATTTTTTATTAAAATAATAATGTACGGGAAAATAAATTTGCAAATCCTCTGTTCATCGAGAACAGTTGGGCATATAACAATTTGTATCAATACAATTTGCAATGTATAACGAAAAACATGTGCTTCCAAGTATTTTCCCTACAGAACTAGAGAAAGTCAGGATAGCTTGATTAGAAACCATATTGAAAGCATGCGACAAATCTTTCGCAAAATATGAGGTTCCTATTAAACTGTTAAACACAGTCTGCCGTTCTCTCACATATACTTCAACTATTTCACAAAATGAAAGGCAGATTGGTAGCCAGCGATAAATTTCCTGTCGTTTGTGAAGGAAACATGGCACTGATTAAACCAGACTCCCAGTTTGAAACTCCTTTGAATAAGTGGTGAGGGACCCTTTCAAGATGAGAGCCTCTCTGCTTTGAAATCTGTGCTGTATTATACATGTATGCCAGCTAATTTAGAAAACTTTTACATTAAAGAAGCTCTTTTAATTTCCATTATATTGAATCATGTCCCAGTACTGGGCCAGATGTTTTGCACTAGTGTGTGTGTGTATAAAACATTCGATTGTGACACAATCAATTAAGATAGTAAATTTGAAAAGTAAATTCTCTGCGGTGATTATATTACGGTGTTTTAATAGTACTTCTTTAAAGTAATAATACTTCGTACTAGCGCAAAGAAAATTAGTTCAAATAAAATAATAACATAGATAAATTGATTTTGTTCATACGTAAATTATATCTTACGAATGAATTTTTCAAATATACTTGTTGAAAATTTTTATTACAAAAGCGATATTTTTAACCTGAAAGAAAAAAAGTTAAGAAAGCAAGTTTTGTCTTTAGTAACTTAAGTATTTTATTAATATTACTAGTATTATTATTTGCGTGTTTTGGTATACACGTACCTAAATAGTATTTAAAATGTCTAACTAGCGTATATCATCATATACAAATCATTCTTCATAAGAAAAAAAAATGCATTAAAATTTTCTTTAAAATTTTCTTTATTTTATTCTTTAAAATCTTGTTCTTTTAATTAATTATTTGAGATTTTATCAACGCAGTTAAAAGTAAAAGCATTCCAAAAAAAAAAAAGAAAAGAAAAGAAAGGAAAACACTCTGTGAATAACTTAAATTTTTATTCTGGTTTATCCCTTGATTCTTATTACAATATACATTCCAAAATTGGGTTTTTGAGTTTTAACAACGCAGTTAAAAGTAAAAGCATTCTTGGAAAGAAAAAGAAGAAAAAAAACACTCTGTTGATCGCTTAAAATTTTATTTTGTGTGATTTATTCCTTGATTCTTACTTTAATGTAATTTTAAATGTCATATGATATTTGCAGTTTTTATATACTAGTATATATTTTTTCTCTTGAATATGTTTGACAACGCGTATAGTACTCATGTGCATATTAGTGCAATGTCGTAGGTCATTTATTTTTGTACGTATTTCATAATTTTAATTTTTAAAAAAGGAATAAGAACACTGAAATATATCATGCTAAATGGTTCTAATAAATAAAGAATTCTGTACATAACACACATAAAAATAAAATCAAATCGTACGAACGTTTTCGGGAGGTAAAATAGTTAGCACTTCTTCAGCTGACAAAAAAAAAAAAAAAAAAAAAAAAAAAAAAGTGTGTGCGTGTGATCTTTACGCACGATTGAAGTAAGACTTCTTTGACGTTTACGACACATATCACTGAAATGATTAAACTTTCACTTAAAATAAATACCATATTATAATTTAATTACATTTATTATTCATGTACTTTACAAAGATTATATAAATGTTTATTCATATTATTCATTGGAAATAGGTACTTGAATGTCATCATAATTTTTTATGTATGAAATTATAGGTTTCGTGGTAACTATAATGTGAAACACAAATTTTACTCTCTAAATTTGCTAATTTTCTTGAAAATACAGCATCTATCGTTGTACCGAAACGTGTTGCTGATTGAAGTCGAAAAGTATTTATAGTTAGATCAATTTTTTTTTTAATCTACTGACGGCTGAGATTCTTGATAGCGAAAATTAACATTAAAATCTCCAGTAAGAATCATCGGTAATTCATGATAATTATTTAGAATCCAGGAAGTGTCCATGTTGTAGTATTAATCTTTAACTGTTTTCTTATACCATGTTCCGTCTGGAGTTTGGGTTTGAATGGGGGGAATGTCCATAGTCTAGTATTATACCTTAACTGTGTTCTTTAACTGATGTTTTCCTCTGTTTGTTGGGTTCGAATGCAGGTAGTGTAATCTATTTTTTTGTGTGTTTTTCTATCACAGAGTTCTTAAGCGTTGATTTCGTCAGCTGGTAGGTTTCAAATTATTATTCTGTATCCGTGTTTTTAAACTGCAGGTTCTGTCTATTGTTTGGGATTGACAGCAGCCAGGGTCCGTTTCTTTGTGGTGTTCCATCCCAGTGTTAAACCTTTGCTCAGTCTTGAGGTTGGGTTAGAATCAACAGAGTGTCCATTTGTTATTCTTTTATGTTGTTCTTAATCCCTTTACGGCCAGTGTTTATTTCTTTGTGGTGTTACATACCAGTGTTCTTAAACCGTTGTTCCATCTGGATATTGGGTTAGCATCCAGGAAGTAATGTTTGAATCGAGAGAATATCTATGATGTGGTATTTTTCTTTAACTGTGTTCCTAAACTGGTATTTTCTTCTGTCGGTAGGTATCGAATGCACGTAGGGTCTATTATTGCGTTTTTCTATGGCAGTGTTCTTAAACCTTTGTTTTCCTCTGGTGATTTTGCTCGAAGTATTATTCTGTTTAAAAGTTTTCATTTGGTTCATTATTATAAATAACTCAAAAACACATGAGCAATATTAAAAGATTACATTCTATTTACGTACAGACAAAGAATATTTATGTATCATGGCAACCAATCATGTCAAGTGTTTACTCATAATTCCATTAAAAATTGTAATAATGCCATTGAAGACATGTGAGTAAAGCAACGGAGCTTGGTCCACGGAATGCACCATTGTTCCACTTTCTGTATTCGGTGTGTAGGCTTTGTTTATCGGAGGTGAAGGGTTGGGTCGCCGCCTGTAACAACAGTGAGAGACAGTCAGCAGGATCGCCGCCTGTTCAGCGAAAGCTTCCCACAGTGGCTCTGCCAAGAGCCGGTCCACTTATCCACTAAACAGAGTCATCAGACAAGATCTTGCTTCAAAACAGGTAGGGAGTTATGTCGACGCGCAGGGAGCACAGTCGACGTTCACAGGAACGAACGCCCGAGAGCTGTTCCGCAAATGAAGGTAACAAAGGGGGGAAAAGATACGTCACTTCCTTTACTGATCGTTACTTCCGTCAGAAAAAAAATCTGAGTTACTTCCTAGTCGCGACTAAAGAAGGTTTACTTCAAAAATTTCTCCTTCCCCAAAACCGGAAACTGACAGAGCAATAAAACAAACAAATTGGAAGGTTTATATTCTAAAAAAGGAAAAATTTTAAAAAAACATAGAAATAATGAAACTTGAAAACGGAAAAGGGGGTGGGGGATGTCGGAAAAGACAGCAAAATAGGATTTTCTTCTTTCCAGAATGTCTGTATGTTAAAATACATACATACATTTTCCACTACTAGGGCAGAAAGAGTCGGCCATTTTATTATGGGAACCTCTAGCAGGCGGCCAACTAATTCCTAATGAAAGGACGGACAATTTAAGAACCAGCTCCACGCAGGGAATCGAACCCTGGCGCATGATCGTAGAGTGGGGATGCGATAACCACTATATACTCTAGGGCGACAGAAAAAAAAGTAAATTAAAATTAAATGGCAAAATGAATGAATATACAGACGCAGGGGCGTAGCCAGAAATTTTTCATAGGGTGTTACGACTACTACAACTCATATATATGTATACGTGTGTGTGATAATGTAACGAAGAATATACATTTTGTATGGCAAAAAATTCCTCATGGGGGGTTATGACCCCCCTAACCCCCCCTCCTTGGCTACGCCCCTGTACAGACGCATAAAAACAAATAAGGGCCAGGAAGGAGAAACAACGAGGTCTAGTGCACTTTTTTGACAGCAGGAGTATCAGAAATTGAAAGTCACGCCAGTCTGTTTGCTGTAAGTGGAAAACACATAATGTCAGGTGCACATATGTCTGAGTGGATGGCATAATTTTGTTGTAAGATACTCCTTCTCTTCCTTTCTTTCCAAGGTTGCTTTGACTATGTTGCAGCCAATTCTCCGAGAAGAGCTTACACTTACTCTATACAGTCCAGACCTCTCTCCATACAACTTCCACACAATTTTGGTTTTCTGAAGAAAGTCATTCGTGGCCGTCGATATGCTTGGTGCACGCTCGAGTACAAACATGGCTCGAAGGCAAAGCCAAACATTTTCCCATGACTAATGTCAGTGTGATACATGCATTTGAAAATTACTTTTGAAAAGAAAATAATAATAGTAGTACAATTACTTTTTCTATCAGTCCCGTTTTCATTTGACTGTCTATTATATTTTTTATCAAATTTGAGTTCTCCTATTTCTGAATCTCTCTGAAGACTATTTTTTCTCTTTTTTTTCTTACAGTGCACTTACCTTTCAAGGAACACCCAAGCGGAAGTTATATTGTTTATACGCATTTAATATACCTACTTTTTAAATAAGCATAAATTCAAAAAAAAAAACACTTTTTAAATAAAAGTATATCGACTAGGTATCAAAATGTTTATTTTCATTGAACTAGAGTGTTTCATTAATGTTTTGACAATGTAGCATTTCACTGCATTATACAGGGTGATATGTTTAAAAGAGTACCAGATATTCTCTCTCATCACCCTTAAATCTGACTGATGGGGCAACTAATATAACACTGAAGTATAATTTGGTGATCCTTCTTTAAGTTTGGGAGACAATTTCTAACGCTGTTGAACTGTTACAAATGCTTTAAGATTCAGCAAAATTTAGGCAGTGATTTCGTGTCTGATCAAGATTTAGGAAACATAACGTCCTGTACAGCCGACGATCAACCAGAAAAAAATATCACAAAATTTTACAGCAGAATCAGAAAATTTTACAAATTTTACATTAGGCTGCTTCTTGATCCTCTCAGCCAAGCTGTCCAGGTGTTATAAAGTACCGCAAACAATCGCCACACACACACACACACAAAAAAAAAAAAAAACTGTCAACAAAGAGTTAAAATGGACTCCATGGAATGATACAAATAAAGCCACAGGAACTTTTCAGACGCCTAGACCAGGGGTTCCCAAACTTTTTTTACCCGCGGCACCCTTGTCAGGCTAAAAACTTTCGCGGCAGATTTCCTTTAAAGCAATATGAATATGAAGGTTAGAATAAAGCAGCTTGGATGCATTTTACGTTATTTTTTGTTTGTTTGTTTATAGGGCTAACTATCAAGAAAGTACTCTCTTGGGAAAGGGATATAGAATTTTGACAATACCCCCATTTCAGGGAGTTCCTATAAAAGAGAGGCTACAGGACCGTCTTGAACTTGACTGAAATATTTTTGTTTGAGCCCACTTAGTGATCGGCTTGGCTCACTTTCTTGGGGATACCGGTTCAGAGGAAATTATTTGATTATACTCCACCGAAACACTTTTCTTGATTATCTCCATCCACGGCACCCCTGACATGCGCTCGTGGCACCCTAGGGTGCCGCAGCACCCAATTTGGGAAACTCTGACCTAGACCCATGCTAAATTAGATCAAAATTAATCATAGACATGCAAAATTAGCCATTCTGGCTGTCTGGCAGCAACATAGGGTGATATGTTTATTCAATTAATGCATATGCAGGTGCAAAAATTCTCCTTCCCCAATGAATAAGATTTTAGTTAGGAAGATTTGATTTTTAAAAAATGGTTAGAAAATGGAAGTTCGAGGAAGATAAAATGCAGCTGCAAGAAAGGAAGCCGTTAAAATTACAGCGTCAAATTCACAAAGTGCGGACGGAAAGAATAAAATTTTGACTAGACACTATAATTTAGAATTAGGAATTGAAAAGGCTAGAAAAAGCATACATATGTGATGGTCAGTATCACACACCCGACTATTTCAGGGTAAAGACAAGGAAATATTTGGATCCATACGGCGCGTCCTGGGGATTTATGGTGGAAGATTCAGTTAACGAATGAAACTCAATAACGAGTTTCTCCGTTAGCTGAAAAATCACTGGAAAAAATAATTCACTGGAATTTTTCTATAGAAATATGAAAAATTTTATTAAACAAAGAAAATACAAAATAACTACCAAAACGACCAAAAATTAAAAATAACGCATTTTGTTTACAGAGAGCAAAAGAGAGAGAATTTAATAATTCTTATACCTATTAACTCTTTTATAAAGCAAGTTGAGTTACTTTTTCAAATGAAAAGAGAATGTCTTTATTGCTCCCATTAAGAGCATTAATACGTATGAATCGAGAGTAAACGACCCATTTTTTATTTGAATGAAATCTTCAGCTGAAGTGTGGCATTTTTATTTTAATAGTTATGGTCCACTTACGTATAATATAAAATGTTCCAAGTGCTTTCCTGTTAAAAGTGGCTATTAACTTTGATACTAAAATAAATATTTTTCAGTGAGTCATAAGCCAAAGGGGCAAAATAACTATTAGTTTAGCAGTTTTCAGAAATAAAGGCTTTTAAATCAATAAATAAGTTGGCGGTTGGAAGTTTTCTATAACAAAAATGGTAAATGGATTTTACAATAACAGGTCAGTATACGTAAAGGCGTCAAGCAGAAATATCATTTAGAAAAGAGTATGTCATAAAATATTTATCATTTTTAGGCTGTATTTCATTCCTTGTAAAGTATATTTTATGAATTTATGAAAAACGGATATCCTTGGTTCAAAGTAACTGCTGCCACTTCAAGTAATTAATTTTGTAAAGTATATAACTTTGGATGGATTCTTCTAAAATTATTTAAGGGAAATTCAAATTTTGCTGCTTAAACCAAGCAAATAACCTTAAAGTTTAAACAGTTTTTTTTTAAATAAGACGTCTCATATATAATAATACAGTAAAATTGTTTTTCAATGGATTACTGCATATATCCCATAATTATTTTATCATTATTATATTCCTGACAATGTAAATGCATGTGTTTACGCCCTATATCAGGTCTAGCAAAATTGTCCGGATAGGACAATTAATTTATTAATGTTATAGAAATAACAAAGAAAATTTTGACATATAAATAACTTCTTCACTGACGGTATGTTTTGGGTAGATTATGCTAAGTACCAGAGTGGGCCTAAAAAATCAAGTTTTCCTGATCAAAATATAACAGTCAGGAAAAATTGCGTTTCGTAAATATTCGGCCAAACAGTTTTCTCAAAATCGGGCTCTAAATAAATACCTCTACTTTAATTATGGATACCACGTATATTTGGATTTATGTATACCTAAGGAACAACTTTTCCGAACTATTAGAATTTGATCGAAAAAACTTCTTTTCTTTGTAGGGTGCCCTTTTTCGAAGCACTAAGTTTTCAACTGAAACATTTACAGTTCTCATTTGTGAGTTATTAAAACTAATAAATGCTGCAGCTTGTTAAAGTAATTAAAAATTAATTTCTTTTTAAATTTATCATTTGCAATATATCGAACCGTTTACATTTTTATTGATTTATTTGACTATTTAAAACTGTTACGAAAAATTACATGAAAGGTTATTTTTAAAGAGTATTTTCATAAAAATTTTAGTCATATCCTATGGTTCTATTTGACAATTTTCTGTCGAACTGGAAAAAACTTTCAAAGTTTAAGTAAAAAAAAAATAAAAAAAAAAATAAATCAATGTTCCTTTCCGATATCACTATGAAATTCACGCATATAAATTTCACTGCCATTAACAAATAAAACAACAGCAAATTTCAAAAACACATTTCTCTTGGCAAATTGAGTGAAATCTCTACAAATACACTTCAACTCCACATAAAGCTTGTCTGCTTGTCTATATGAAAAAGCAAACGAGCTTACACTTTTTCTTTTTTTTTTACTTTCACACCTTGGGAAAAAAACTGAAAATGAAGCATAAATTAATTTTTGTTTTTCGCTCATCAAATTAAGCCGGTTCTAAAAGAAGCCATAAAAGACAGAAAATTTATCACGTGAACTGACTGCATTATTATCTAATGCAACACCGAGAGATTGCTTGCATCTGTCCGGAGTTTTGACATGTGCGTGTTTAAGAGGGTTTTTGATTGAATGTACTTCGATAAATCATACATCTTTCGTTTTTCCCTTCAAGTGATATACACCATGTAATTCGAATGACATTCGAATTACAAGCATACATGATAGGAAATCGAAACGTACCTGGAATGCACGTAATACGAAATCTGCAATTTATCAAAACATGATGTTGCGAACATGTATTAAGAAAATCCAAATTTACTAATTCAGTAACTTATAATTTTTTTTAGTATAATATTTTTAAGATTTCGTTCGTGAATAAAATAAGTTTTATTGCACTTATGGAAAAAAAAGTAATCAAAAAAGAATTTTATCCTACAGATGCTGAAATATTGTGTATTGTAAATAATTAAACTACGACAAATAAAATGCAAAAATTGTATCAAGTACATATATCCAACGCTTTCATTTTTGTTGAGATTTGTATGAATTGCCTACTTAACTGGAGATGTTCCCGAAATAATATGATCTGGAATCCGCTGAACATGTATGAGAAATGCGACCCTGGGGTTGCAAAAAATGCCCTTTTAGCTTTCACCAGACACTTGTGGTGCTTGAAAGAAGATGCAGTAACCTTTATTTAAAAAAAAATTTTGTCAAATTCTTAAAAGAAGTTGCAGTATCATTCGTGAAATATAAAACAATGACGTTATTTATCACTGGGGCGATTATTTTCCACTTTGTTCTTTTTTTTTAATATCATCAACCGTATGAATTCTATTGAGCGAAATCATTCTTAAATCTCAATCTTTGAATGAGGATGGTGTGGAAAAAAAATGCTCTTTATAGGGAGGACTTTTTGGATTGAGAAAGGTTTAAGATTTATCAGAAAAATTAAAAGCAGTGAATGAAAATCCGAACGTGCTTTAAAACTATAACGAGGGATATTTCAATCAATAGAGAGTCTGTAGTGAAGAACTAACTCAAAATCTACTTGAGACTGTTCAAAAATGTTGGAAAAAACTAGTTGTTTTAAGAAGTCAGTTTCGTATAACATTTGAAGTAGTTAGAGTAGTGGCAGAAGATCATAAGATTAGTCATTATGTTTGAAGCATTTTAATAAATATTTAAGCTCAGAACAAAATTTTATCGCTTCTTGCTCTTTTTTTTTATTTCGTGAATGGTTAATCCAATAGTTAATACACATTTGTGTTTAAATTCTAAATAAACATTTCCGTAAGAAGATATATGGATGAATTTTCTGTAAATAATCATATAATTTTTTAATTTCAAGAAATACACTATATAAAATAATTTTAAAATTTAGGACCTCGGAGATTCATTTATTTAATGTTAACTTCGAGTATAGCAAATTAACATCCATATTCGTGGACTGTTGATATTCCCAATTACGAATGAAGCAGATTTACGCGATACGCAAACAAAAACATTTTTCGCAAAATCTCTTCCGGTATTCAAAATTTTGAATAAACTGTAGTCAAGACATCTGTTGTTTAAATTCAACAATTTTTGCCCCCTGAGAGCAAGAAATATATTGTATTCACAAAAAGTTTATTCAAAAATTCCAAGGTTTATGCAGTCTGTCTTATTTTAATGATTTACGTTATAAAAAGCGTTAAAACTTCCACTGCATGCTCTTTGCTACTAAGTTTGATAGTTTGTTGTCTCAGAGTAACTCACGCTAGATAAAATTTTCATCGGAAATGCCCAAGAACATGAGGAAAAAAGGCAATACGATCATCTCCTCATATAAGTATTTAAATAAAGTGTATGATTCAAAGGAAATCTCTTTTTTACGGCTGTCATCAATTGAATTTTTCTCACTTTACGGTACGCTTGGAAAATCATGTTTTTGTTTAATAAATAGCATTACGAAACGTTCTCAAATTATTATGAAAAATATTGTGGAGTATTTGCGAAAGCAAATTTGGTATGCAGTTACAATTATTTGGAAAAAACCAAGAGAAGAACATCACGATGACTGATGTCAGCATTGGAACTATGCTGAATGTGTACTTCTTTTAAATTTTCCCTGCATCTATACACAACCACATAGATTCGGACAATAAGCTCCCCTCTCCCAAGCGTACCTTATAGACTTAACCTACTTTCCTTTCGCAGTGAGAAAGATCCCGCTCTCCACACGGAATACTTTTAAGAATAAATAAAAAGAGAAAAAAGTATCCTGTTTTAGTATTCCGTTTTCGTACAATGTCTCAAGTACGAAAATGAAAAGAGACAATTTTCCTTTTCCCTAAGTGTTTAGATTGTTAGTCTAAGGTAGCAGCAATAACAAATAAGACATATAAAGCCTCCCATTTTCCCTGTAGAAATAAAAAAGGAGAAGTTATTTACACACACAAAAAGCCTATGTGACTTGTTTGGTCAAAGAATTATGCGAGGGGGAGGAAGCAAGCCATTTTGAAAAAGTCCTAAGGGGTGGAAATTGAAGGGCGTATCTAATGCAATCTACTATGTATTATTTTTTATAAGTCCTCTTTGTAGTCCAGCTCGTGTCTTGATTTTTTTTCCCTTCTGATAATTCGTACTTTTATTTCTTACAAATGAGTTTTCTTTATTTACTTCTTGACAGTTTTAAAGTTATTGGTTCAGTAATTAGAAAAAAATTAAGAATACAATGAATCTACAGGGAGAAGTGAATGAAGGAAACTTCCCAGTAAGAAATTCGTGTAAAATACTTTTGTATACTGTCCAGTGTTTCATGAATCGTAATAACCCGGAACAAAAAGAGCGTAAGTAACACGAATTAGAGAAACAGTTATGGTTGTAAAAGATACAAATTTCAAGTTGTGGTAAGTTATTGAATATCCTCTACACTAAACCACTTCATGATATCATAGTGATTTTTCTCATAAGAAATACTATGAGTTTTTTTTGGAATTAGAAAACGTAAGACTGAAATCATGTCTCAGATTCTAACATAAATTTATCCTTAACGCGGATGTTTTTTTCCGTTGGATATTCAAAATCACCACAAAATATGTTACGGTATGTCAACGTTCCATAATATATGCATATATGCCATGACGTATAGATTTTGATATATTTTTAAAACATGAGGTTATTCTAGAAATTTTTCAATTAAAACATTAAAATTAAATAAAGAAGTTTGTGATAAATATTCGTGTTATTATTATATACTGAAAACGTGCTGCATTTTGAAAATATTCATGAAAAGAATGATGGAAAAAATAATATGAAAATCTAGATGTTTATCTATAAAAATTTTAGCAATGAACAATGTGAAGAATATAGTTGTTTAATTGCATTTTCTTATTCAAAATTTTATAGTAATTTATTTTTATGACAAAATACAGCATTATTTTACAGAAAAATGCAAATTAAAGAAGAAAACCGTGAGTGAAAAACACTTTAATACCAAGTATATGAATTAATAAAAAATTAGCAAACACTCTAAAAATACCGAATATCAAAGATTAATTATTGATTTTTGAAAAAAAGCATATGAGTCTAAGGTAGTTTAATAAAACTTAAAATTGCGTATTGAAATAAACCGAAACCAAAACACAAAATTTAATTATAAATTGAGACGCACGCGTAAGCTAAAAGCTTATAAGCTGAAATTTCCCCACACTAATAGATTACCTTCATACCTTGTGCAGAAACCTTATTTAAAATTACTCGTATTTTCTTTCTAAAACCTGTCATTTCAGTACTTTTAATACAGCATAAAATTCTGGATCACGAAAAAAATAAAAAATGACATTATTGCAATCAATCTTAACTTTAGAAAAACGATGCAGCCGAATTGCGTTTTAAAAAAGTGGTAACTGAAAAAAAAATAAATCTGAGACCATCGTATGCACAAAAAGAGACAAACTTGGCCAATTTTCGTTGTAAATAATGCACTAAATCGAACACAAATATTAAATCCAAGAAGCGTTAAAAAATTAAAGATTTACTCAGTTGTGCGTACATAGACACTGATCTCTGTAAATGAGACATAGATAAAATATGACTCAACAGTTTCAGTACTTAACATGTATGATCCACAGCCCTTTATATCTATAATTACAGGTGTGACAAAATGCGGGGACGCTTCCGTCAAACATTATGCACTCCTTCAGGCGTAGAAGACATGTGAGGTACCCAGACATCATTTGTCATCGAATATTCATTGCACATTCAAGGCGTGTAAAGCGTTTTGTTATTATTATTCGATGGCATGCATATTCACAAGGATGCATTCTGAAGGGCCCAGCACTTCCTCACTGGGGATGTTGAAATTTAACTATTCTACACCGATCTTCAAATCCTCGTTTCCAAGTTGAATGATGGATTTTTCCACGAGAAAGAAATTATCAGTTATCCCCCATCCTATATCTTATTATACAGACTATGACTTTAAAACATTCGTGTGTTGCGTCATGATGAGATCGTATAGACTGTATCTTAAGCTTTCGGAGACAGTTGCTCGAGTTGACTAAGTGCGGTCTCGTATGATGTGCTAATGAAAAATTATTCATCTATGTCCTGTCACTAACTTTATTTTTTATTCGTAACAAAATGTCATATCGTTAAAATATTCAACGTATATATTCCATCTCCTACGGGCTGCCAAATAAATTTCCATCAGTGAGGCTTTCTAGGAGTATGTGAAAATGCATAGAACTATATGTCAAAAGACCGTCATTTTTTTATGATAAATCAATATGTAGTGTCATAAAATTACACTTTTAATAGAAGTAGTTCAACATCTCACCAATAAAATGGTGCTGCATTAGCTGCAACCTTCCCATGGAAAACCTTTGCACCATAAATTGGTACTTACATCAATAACCCAAATCATGGTGAAACCTTTCTCCATGGGAAGGTTGCAGCTAATTTAGTAACTAAATTGTAACAGCTATTTAGTAACTAAAGCTAACTAGTTATTAAATTACATTGCAGCTAATTTAGTAACCAAATTCGCTGCAACCTTCGCATGGAGAAAGATTTCATCATGATTTGGATTATTGATCAGTGTAAGCACCAATTTATGGTGCAAACTTTCTCCATAGGAAGGTTGCAGCTAATGCAGCACCATTTTATGGTGATATGTTGAACAACTTCCAATAACAGGGCAATAATAGTTGTAAATTTCTCGCATTTGAAATGTTTAAAAATTAAAGCACAGCTAAATTATAAAAATTATTTTCGGCATGTATTTTTTAATACGCATGTTAATTTATAAGTTACAAAATTATGGACGAATGTGGACATATGAGAAACCATGAATGAGAAGATTCTTCAAAGCGTTACGCTTTAAGGCAAAGCCCTTTCAAACATTTCCTGTTAAACCCCTTTTATGGCATCGTCGCTAGAAACCCATTTCAGTGTCCCTTTGGCATAATCTATTTGCGTTTCCATTGTGTTTCATAGGATATTTCCCTTTACTATTTATGCAACATCACTTCACACGCAACTTTTAGCTCTTGTGTGTTATGAGTATTGAAATAGATCTTCAAGATGGATATTCGAGCTCTGAACTTGATGTATGCATCGCGAGATTCTTCTGCAAAGGCTTTTCTATTTTTCCAGCCTCTGCATAAATTGTTCCATTCAAAACAGGAAAAATACTCGCAAATAGAAGGAAGCTTTTTTTCCCCTTTATATAGTACTAGCTCTCATATTTTTTATCAAACATTTTATACAATGTTAAAATTTCATTTAAGAATTTGCGTATTATTAAATAGAAAGATGATTCTTTACGAAAGTAGCATTTTAGAAGCAGACAAATACTACAGACTAGTGTAAGTATTATAGTATTTTTACAATTTTGTAATATTTAATCATACTTGAATATAATTTTCAGTAAAGATGAGATTAAAAATGTTTGAAATACAAGCTTTTTATTCAAGGATGGACTGGAAGGTATAAAATATTTTTTTTAGAAAATATTCGAGCTCAAAGACTTATTGGAACACACAAATCCATTCTAACTTATTGATCATCGACGTAGGTACTTCGAAAATTCATTAAATATCACTTTTTTAAAACATAAAATAATATATAGTTTCTTTAAGAATGATGCACTTAACTATTATTTCCTTATAAGGCCAAAAGAAATATTAACGTCTCAATCTGAAAATTTGAAGAATGGTCTGCGCTTATAGGCATACAGCCAGACCCGTGACAACGGCTTTTTAATAGATTTCTAGTCCAGGGAACAGTAGTCCAAAAAGACTATCTGGCTAAATTTCCCGAACGCAGCACTTAGAAAGTGATCAGAGAAATACGTGTATAACTCCATATCATCTATATTGGATTTTAAAAGTGGCTTAAAATTCCTATCCAAATTTTGAAATCAAACAACATAATAACAAGCTAGAAAAAATGTTGAAAGGAAAAAAATAAAACAATGAAAAGCATATTCACACAAATTTTTAATTAAAAGAAAAATTGCTTGCAAAAGTTATTTAAGGATGTATACAGGGTGTCTTACACATCTATTGTCCCATTCTTGGGACAAACTTTAAGGGGAGATAGGGAACATCACAAGGATTCAGAATCGCATAGCAATGCGGGTCAAAAACGGCGTTTTCACTTACCTGTTAATAATCTTTTTGAGAAAAGTGTTGAAGTGTTGAATACTTTCTCAGCCAGGTTTCATAAACAATGAGCTTGTATCCAAAAGTTTCATCAATGAAATATAATAGAATCTTGAAATCGTCATTTTCAGTCAAGTGCTTTCTGTGAAGTGGATTAGTTTTCAACCGATCATTCCACCATTCAGATCAGATCACCATTTTTGCCGATCATTCCACCATATTTAAAGACGTCTTAATGGACTATTTTAGCCATATTCCACGTACGAACTCACTTTCATTTTCAGTGTGAATGTCTGGCTTTTCTTTTCTTTTATTAGTTATCTTGCAATGCGTGCGCTCGCTTGAAGTGTTTTGCGCTGCTTCACGTTACCTCTAATATCATCCTCCTCATATTTTCACATGCATCACCGTTCTACGTTGCCTTTTCATTGTATTGATCGCAAGGATCGAATAAAGTCTCTTATTACAAAAGTTTTTTTGTGCAAAAGCTTTCCAAATCGACATAAATAATACCATAAATTCCCCAAGACGCAAGAACATAATTAATGTAGGCAAAACTTACATAAAAAGAAATCAAGATGATAATAAGGAACTTCATTGAAGGAAAAGCATGGAGCATAATGCGACAGAAAGGACGAAATATCTATGTGACAGATGTCACGCAAGAAACATACAGCCTTTAATAGAGTATATGATGCCCACTGACTGATATGAAGGTTTCGCATCGTCTGGCCATGCTGAATATGAGGTTGTTAATAAGTTGCTGAGGCATTTCCGCTCATTCGTCTTGTAACGTGAATCAGAGCTCCTGAATCGTTACTGGTGGTACGTTATGTGCTGCAAAGGAAGCGCTGTTTGAAAGTCCCAAACATGATCGATGGGATTTAGATCCTTGTCTTCCAATCCATGCTTTCATTATCTTCACTCTCCAACAACTCTTCGGCAGCTACTGTGCGATGAAGTGACGCATAGTCGTCCATGAAATGGAACTGCGGACCCATAGCGCCTCTAAAAAGACGAAGATACGAGAGGAGAATTATAAGTATAACTCTCGTTATAATAACTAACTCGTTATATAACTATAATAAGAAGAATAACTCTCGTTATAATAACACGCCGGTCGCGTATTTTAAATATCTACATAGATTTTGGTAAGTGGAGGCATAACAGCCAGAGCCGGTTTTCATTGCACATGGGGTTGAACTCGTTAGGAGACAAGAGGGGGGAACCCAGAAGAAAGCTAGTTGTGGATTGTCGTTTTGTCATTGTGGAACTGCTTAGGATTAAAAGTAATAAGCCTGCAATAGGATAACGAATACCTGTCAATAGATTTACTTTTTGTTTCTCTTTCTTTTTTGCTTTCTTCCTGTGTGTGTGTGTCTGTCGTTTGTCGAAAGAATTAATAATTCATGTTTCATTTTCGGAATACTAATACTCAAATTTGATTAGATTACTTTGCAAGTCAATTTCTCTAGCTTTATAAAGACCTGCAGAAAAACAGATTCGTAATGTAAATTGTGAATCTCCAGTTAAATAAATTTATGTGTATGTATTATAGCATCAATTCAAAACCGACGTTTTCAGATAACAAAAGCAAATGAATTCAATTGCATCTTTCAACATATTTTAATACATGATTTTTCATTTCAGTATAACTAAAACCAATCGATTATTTTGTTTACTAGTCTTGCTTTAAATCTTCCTAGAATAGTCACTTTAATCAGATATTTTCTCACGATTTCTCTTTTAGTGTAATAGATATTAATGAAATTATAAAGGACCATCACTACAGCTAACTGAAGCTGTCCCCTCGGAAATTAATCTTTTCTCTTCTATTCTCAGACATTCCTTATGTCTTTTCGAAATCCATCACGGAATGTTGTTTTGTTTCTTAAGGCAAGATCTAATTTATGATGGAGGGGATATCATCTCTGCGCGTATCCGCTCTTTCCACAGTGGTTACTATCAACGTTAATCACAATCTCTTCACTCGCATTTCGTCTATGGATCACAAAAAGGAAATTTATCGCAAAGATATTTTTCTTGCTGAGGATGCTATATCCTAAATTTGCAATCTTGTGTAGATGGTAGAAAAGATTGGATAACGAAAGAAAACAATATTTGAATTCATGTCGTCGTGTATTAGATGTAGTATAAAGTGTGTAATGACAGTGAGAGTATCAGTGATTATAAGATAAATATTACTAGAATGTAAAAATTGTATTTTGACATAAAAAATATCATCAAAAATGCAAAATATATCATAAACTAGAACATATCTCTGCACATAATTTTTAATCACGATTCTTATATTTTTTTAGAAATTTCATGAAGCTAGATTTATAAATAAAAATTAACCAAATACATCAAAGTAGGTGTATATTACCATATGCATTTGATGCATAAATTATAAACTTTTGTATTTAAAATATTTAGAAATATTAAATGCCATGGCAAATAAATTTTAATTTTTCATTAAAATTTTATTATCTTTGGAATGTGTGAAATATCATCATTTTTGGCTATCATTTTAGGCACTGCAATGGTCTTTAACAACTTATATCTGCAATCGTAACTGTATTTCAGCATGCTTTAATCTGAATTAATGCAACAGCACAATTTTTAAAGCACTTCACTGTGTGTAAAGATTTCATTGTGCTTTTAGCCTGCATATTGTCCACTCTCATCTCCAGTTGTCCTGTTAGACAAGTTCCCATCAGCTGCAATGGTTAAAGCTTTACTTTTCAATAAACTAAACAATATAAACTTCGTTATTTATCTACAATATATGCCTTTGCTTTTAGAAAAATATTCGAAGTTTTTCTCCTCGAATAGACAGCGATCATCGCAATTACCTAAAAAATTGTGTTGAACTTGGTTTTCAGCTCTTGTGAAAATAAAAGATTAATTTTTGTATGCGTAATAAATATTAAGCTTAATTCTAATTAAAAATTGCAAATAATTAAATAACAACAGTTAAAATTTTATAAAATGATTAATTACAGCAAGCACCGATTTAAAAAAAATTGCATTTAATTTTCAAATTCCATAACTTTTCTTGCAATTATGAGCAAAATATTAAAAAAAGCCGATTCCACACAATTCACATCTCTGAACACAATATGCAAATTTTACTTGAGATTAAAAAAAAATCATCTTTTATCTGAGTGATTATGCTGTTTCAAAGCATTTTAAATACTTTTTTTTCTATCAAGTGTAATTCCACTTCTTTGAAGACTGCATTGTAACAATAAATTTTAAATACTAGAAGTTGGAAACAAATGACAGGATTAGAAATCTGATTACTTTCCTTCGTATCGTTCCTTTTGTAACCTTCTCTTAAAAAATATTCTGAAAAACAAACAAGTTTGAATGTTTCTTATCCTCTTAAACTTTTCAAACATGCCTTAAAAATGTAACACTCTGACAAATGTGATATTTGGTTTTGCATACAGAAAATTATTTCGTAACAATAAGAAAACACAATCCGGTTGTGTCAACACAAAAGGTTTTGAAGGAACTAATGAATTATTTGAATGCTAGTAAATAAGTTACCTTGTTAAAGATTGTGTTTCATTTTGTGTTTACACTATTGGAGATCTTTTTAATTCTATGGGAAATCTTATCCAATATATTGAGTATATTTTTATTAGTTTATTATTCCATTATATTGTACATTATTTTAGTAAGCTGCCTTTAAAGAGCTTGACAACAATTAAATATTTAAAAGTTTATAATCTCGCTTCAGTGTGAACATTAGCGCACATAAATGTCCGAAAAATAGATATCCACAACGCATTGAGTATAATGATGATATTAATGATCTTTCGTCCGGCTGGCATAAATCGGCATGTGACATCGGGGGTGGAGACAAAATGTTTCTACTGTAGAAAATACTATTTTCAAATTCGTTATATCTCAATTTTCTTCAATTTTAAAAGGGGGGGGGCAATTTCCCCTTGTTGCCCTTAGTAAGCATGCACCTAGTAAGTATCAGAGAGATGCAAGCTCTTCTTCTAAATAGCTAGCATCTTAGTAAAATTTTTATAATTTAACTATTCTACACATTCCGCAATTTATATTTTATAAAAAAATACATATTGTTGAGTAGTCAGTATCAAAATATATATCCTGATCCATTATAATAAAATACTAACATCTGGAACACATATTCAAAATATTATGAATTTTAGCAGCCGAAATTATTCCTGAAATCTTCATCTAAAACTAAGTATGAAATATGCTGTCCAAAAACATCATGCTAACGTTAAATGAAGTGAACACAAGCAGGAAAGTCTCTCGGAAGACTATTTTACAAAATGTGAATATAATCTTAACCCTAGAATAACATCTCTTTTAAAATGAAACTACTTCGTTACTTTAGCTCTCAGATGATCCGTAAGGAATACAAAGAATGAGGATAAATGTTCAAAATTGTCTTAAGTGCTCGCATAGTTCTTCCCACTACGTCATGAAAATCAGCATGGAGCAATTAACAAGTCAACATAATTCTCTTTTGAGTCCACCTTAAAATTTTCTAACATATGTAAAATCAGAAAATATTGAGAAAATGTGCTGTTATGCTATAAATGTACAACACTATAAATTATAAGGAAAACTTTTGTTTCCTGTAACTTTTAATTGTACTTTCTAAATGATGATTGTTAAAAGTTTCAGGTAGCGTGTGAAAAGGTAAAATGCATTTTATTTTAATACCGGGTGATCCAAAAGTCATGACAAACTTTAAAAATTAATAATTCGAAACCGAATCATGATACAAAGATACGGTTTGCACCATACGGATGGAAAAGGAACCGGGTTTTGTGTGGCAACGAAACGAAAATAGTTCTGTTGGTGTCCAACAGATGGCGCTGTCGGATTTCAGATATACGATTATGCAAAGCGCCAAGTGATGTCAAAAGGAGCAACTGGAGCAGGTAATGGTAGTCGTAGCTTATACGCATGAAAAGGCTGTCCATAGTTGAGAAAGCCCTCTTAGTCAAACTTTATTGTAAGAATGCTGAAAGTGCCACAACGGCATTGCGAGCATATCGCTACATGAAGGGCATGCGAGGCAGAAAAGGACCAATAACGCCCTCTGCGTTGATCAAAATGATGAAGAATTTGGAATCTACCGGATCTTTGGCATCACGTTCAAGAAGTGGTCGTCCCTCAACAGCCGCTGCTGTTGACACGAAAGTGGAGCAGACGGTGCTATCCATCTCGGCGATTTCTGTACATGGGGAGAGCAGTGCCCGAGAAGTTTCGAGGCAGACAGGAGTGTCGTACGGAAGTGTGTGGAGAGCACTGCGAATAACGGTATCCCTATAAGTTGCAGCATAACCAAGAACTGAAACCTCCTGACTTCGACTCTCGTCGAGATTTTGCCAATTGGGTATTCAATAAAATGGAAGAGCAGCCCGAATGGCTTCACACTGTGCTTTGGACAGATGAGGCGCATTTCACACTTTCTGGCGCTGTTAACACCCACAATTGTCGAGTGTGGACCACAGAAAATCCACATGCATTTGTTGAGGTACCCTTTCAACAGCCTAAGTGACAGTCTGGTATGGCTTCACTTCTGATTTCATAATTGGTCCATTTTTTTCGAGGAAGTTACACAGACGGGTTTCAAAACAGTTTCTGTCACTGGTCAGCGATATGCAGCACTGTTACAGAACAACATTATTCATGAACTGCAAGCGCGACAGGCACTTCAAACAGTCACCTTTATGCAAGATGGAGCACTACCTCATATTGCTCTGCCTGTGCAACATTTTCTACGCTCAACATTTGGGGAGGATCGCATTATCAGTCGCTGCTTTAATCAATCATGACCTCCAAGATCTCCCGATCTTACGCCCTGGGACTTTTGGCTGTGGAGATTCTTGAAGTCAAAAGTGTACCGCGACCAACCGGCATCATTAGAAGCACTGAAAGATGTCATCCGCCAAAATGTGTCTGCCGTAGCGCAAGAAATGCTACTAAATGCTGTGAACGGTGTGGTGACTCGCCTCACAACTGTACTTCTGAATGATGGGCAGCACATTGAAAATTTACTGTAGTACCAATTAACTGTAATTAAGCTGACTTGTAAGTTGTCAACATTTTTTCATTTGTAAATCATCTTTCGGTGAAATAAAACAATATAGCGCCATCTGTTGTTCGCCAACAGAACTATTTTCGCTTCGTTGCCACACAAAACCCGGTTTATTTTCCATCCGTTTGCAGCAAACCGTATCTTTGTATCTTGATTCGTTTTCGAATTATTAATTTTTAAAGTTTGTCCGGACTTTTGGATCACCCGGTATTTAGTTTAAACTGAATACCAAAACGTAAGAAATAACTTAAAACTCAATATGTAAGGTGAGTGACAAAAGAATAGGTGATTTTTTCTTATTTTCATTAAACTATTGAAAATAAATGAATGAAAAATACTTGCACTGAAAATTAAAAAATTTATTTATTAAGTTAAAGTTTAAAAAGAAGAATCGGTTATCTAACAATTTTCCTGAAAACATACATTCTGTTTTCCATCCACCATGCAAAACTGAGGAGGGCAAGCGATGTCCCTCCAAATTTATTTCAGAGATTACAAGTATTATCAATATTTAATTCGTTTGAAATGAGGCCCTCTTTGAGCCGAGGAAGAGGAGAAAATCAGTGATTAGTATTGCCTCTATGTTCGCTAATAACCTCCGCAACACGCCACAGTACTGAGTGAAAAAGGTTTGAAAAGTGTTGTTATGACATGACAACTCTTGCTGTTGTCATGACATTTATTAGTCAAAGTTTATCTGTTGTATCCGTAGATGTGGCTTGCCTGAATTGGATGCTCCCAGAATGTTAGCCAGACATGCTCGATGGGCGATAGATATAAAGAATGGAGACGTCTAGGTATAATGCAATGCAGTTAGCTAAAAAGAAAGTTTGAATAATGCGTGTAACGTGAGTTTGCTCATTGTCCTGTTGAAACTTGCCCGCAAGAACTCCTTGAAGATAAGAAAGAACAAACTGAAAATCCTCAGAGATATAGCTTGGGCTGGTAAATGTACCAGCGATGCACACTAATGCCCATATTCATCGTCTACCTCGACCTCCGGTTTACTTTAAATTCTCGGTTGAACGCTCATTTGGTATTCAGGTGGTATACCAGTGGAGCGTTCGACCGAGAGTTTGCTGTAAACCGGCTGTCGAGATAGACGATGAAAACGGGCATAAGGGGTGCTGAAGTGTAATCCTATACCACCCTAAATAATACATCACACGCTCGATCAGGTTAAATTTGAATAATATAAAGGGGGAATGGCTTCTCTTCAAATTCTAATACTACCATCATGGTGCTGCATAGATGTGATTTTTCTGAAGCTACAATGTCAAGAACTTCATCTCAGGATATTCAGTACACTCTTGCAAACGCAAACACCTGTGGTTTTAAGTTAAACGCTAGCAAGGCAATGGGGACGCGTAGGAAACAAAGCAATCGTACTGTAAATGACGTCGCATCTTTATTCAGAACACTGATTGTTCTGTTGCAGCCTGTATTCGTTGTGATATAAATTCAACGATTCTGAAAGCTCTGTATGCATTGATTTTGCCTCTAAGGGTCTCGGAAACGTGTTCAACGAAGCATACTGAAGCTACACTCATAAAGTCTCTCGGAGAAAACAATTTTAAGGCCTTATTACACGGGTGTATTTTACAGCAGTTTGGTTGCCGCAAACAGTTCTGGCAGGCTGATGATGAGAATGCAGGGTAGTCAAAGTAAACTTGGCGCTGTGATTACAACTTCTGTGGGTGCTCATAAACGCCAGGGATTTGCCGAATTATTTGTGACGTAGAAATAGGAAACACCACGATTGGCTGGCATTGTTGTTGTTGTTGTTGTGTAGGAACATATATTCGGATTTGTGTGCTTGTCACGAGGAACCGCTTATAAATCCACGTCAAACAAAAGAATAACACAAGGGGGGGGGAGGACTTCTCTGGGTATCTAGCGCGTATTCACGTTACATCTGGAGAAAACCGCCCAAAACTCCAGACCGCTAGGCCGACGGCCCCACGAGAGGACAGAACCCTGTTCCTCCACTTGAGCCATCTCCCAATGTCAGTGGCTTTAACCACTGTGCTACACATTGGTTTGGCTGGCATTCCAACAACCAACAGCATTTTCATCTCTGAACGAAAAAGTCGGAGTTGATCGTTCCCTAGGAACCGCAATCAAATTGCCGGAAATTATGAGCCCTTTAATAAGACCTTTAGTTTGTCAAAATGGCAATATTTCTTCTATTTAAATACAATTAGGAAGAGGTGTTGCAGTAGCCCATGACCAAGGGGTGACAGCGTCAGCAAGCAAAGGTATAAAATGCATTAGTTCGTTGGGTTACCAGATGTCTCCTAACTGCTTGGTAACGAAAACCGAATTCAGCCCACTTGAAATTGGTTTTCGATGTAAAAGATACGGATCTATTTAAACTTCAGCATTCATTTTCGCGTTTAGATTTTTGAAGTATTTTTTTTAAACTGAATATATTGCATTCAAACGCACGTAACTATTTCAGGAATATTTTCTTCCTAGCTTCAAAAATTTTCATTTTAGAGCTGTTTAAAATTCCTTCGGGTTGTTTGTAATTGCAATGAATATAACCGAATAAATACTTAATTAAGCTCCTGTAGTTAAATAATAGTCATTAATGCTTACTATTTATTGAAGAATAAGTGAAATAATAAAAAAGTCTTTATTAGACAAAATTTCAAGAACAATTATTACAATATTTTTCTCAATTTCTATTTTTATTACATAAGAGATTTTAAATTTAAGCTTCAAAAAACATAAACATTCAAATTATAGGAAAAATTTAATGTCAAAGCAACAGTATTACACAGAATACTATATTTATTAAGCATTAAATGCATTTTACATTATTTTTTTATTTATTGTTTCTTTAAAGATGTGCTTTCGTACAAAAATGAAATGTAGATATGCTCAAATAGAATAACATTTATTGCATCATTTAAGTGCTGTTTTTGTTTTAATATTATCACTATGCCGTCCTGTGACACCACAGTGGTGTCGTACGTAAAGCATCGCTTAACGTCCTGCGAAACCACAGTGGTGCAGTAACGTGATACTAGTATTTTCCATTTATTTGATCACTAGACCAGTTTTTGAAGTGTTGCTAACAGAATTCCAAGGCCAAAAACAGAAGGCATGTAGGTCCAAAAGGAGGGCAAACAGAATGCTGCGAAAATGGACCAAGCTGAATTCACAAATGAGTGATATATAAGTCTGATACTGCCATCTGGCGGTAATAAGTGCAACTAATTTTACTGAATTAATAATAAAATTTTCTCGTAAATTTTATTTGAAGTAATTATTTTATTTTAATATTTATGTTTCAAAACAAAACAATTCATTACAAGGCTTTAAAAATAAATAAAAATAATAATTTTTAAAGTTATGTACTCAAGAGATAAAATCCAATTCATAAGTTTTGACGTATGTTCTGCGGAATATGCAGAAAATCTTATTTTGCCTGCATATTTAAACAGTTATTGTGACAATCCACTAAGTTAATGCTGCTGTTCAAACAGCGTTTTAAAGATTTGTATATATATTATTTTTATGTTTCATCACAGTCCAAACTTTTTTTTCCCTCGGATAAATTTTGGTAGTTTTTTTTATTTTCATAATTTCACTCGCTTCGTGTTATATATTGCTATTCAACATTACTTATATACATGGGAAGTTCAGTTTTCTCATATTTCATGATAATAGCTGAAAATAATGATTTTAATAACTCATTTGTAACCATGGGTATTTTGAGAATATATAAATTTTAGCAATTTCATTGTTCTACCAAAAAGAGGTAAACCTTATATTCTATTTCCTTACATTATTTTTAAAAATTATAAATATACATATATATATATATATATTTTACAAAATACTTAAATTATACAGTTTATTTCATTTTTTAATTAACTATTATCCTTACCTTTCTACTTACTTTACAGAAAAAAGTGATTTTTTTTACTACTGCTGCGGAAAATTTATTCATCATCAAAGGTATCAGCACAAGTTACTAAATATATTAATAATAGTTTAACATTAACGAGCTGGCTTAGTGAATATAAATTTTTGTGCTGTCTAAATGCTCACAACATGCTCAATACGCTGAAAAGGACATTTCAAACTGAAAAATAAATTAAACCACTAATTTAAAAATAAAAATGCAAATTCTTTCATAGCAATATATGCTAAAAGCCTGCCTGATGATGCAACAACGCCATCTGTCGATCGAATCGGCGATAGGTCCAATTTTGTGGAAGGAATCCCATTTCAGATGGAAGTCCCTTCTGAATATAAGTCCATGACAGAAGGTCAGAAAGTAGTCTATAGCACGAAAACCTTTGCGGCCACCCAAAAACCCGGCGCCAAGCGAAGAAAATTTTACCATATATGCGGACGGCAAAGTGTTATGAATGATGAAAAAAACATAAAAAGTAGTTTTTATTCGGTAGTTAATTGGTAGGGCCAAGAAAAAGAATTTGAATTTGCTATTATAATAGTTCAGAAGGAATTCTCTCTCTGGGTTCAATAAAACCAACGTAAATCATTATTGACATTGAATGATGTCTTCTGTCCCGTTCGCCGAACTTGGAATTTTTGGGAGTATTTGGAATAATTTTGGGAATTTTTGGAAATATCGACACTTCTTACTCGGCACAGAAACTGTTATTATTCTAATTATTTATTTATTTTTCTGTTTTTATTTTTTTTGTACGGAAAAAGAGCTAACTAGATTTAAAAAGATATGCATAAATTATTTTTTCGTTCAAATAATATTTTGAAATCAGGAAAATTTATTTTTCAATAATTAATTATCGTATAACCTTGGAGATTTGGAGTTATCCTATCCTTTAATCATTTGCACAAACTTTGGGAAAAATCGGAAATGGCGTGGTGAGCATTTTGTGTTTGTTTTGAAATGGAATGAACCTGAGAGTCCTAGTCTGAGAGTCTAGAAGTCTGAGAGTCCTAGACAATTTCCCCCCTTTGTCAGTCGTAAGATAAACCAAATTAAAATTTAAAAAATCTAAGATTTTATGAAACGTAATGTAGTTAACAATTGCAGGTAATTAAACTGTGTTACTTCATCAATCGCATAACTCATAATTGTCAATTCGCAGAATGGCCTAAATCAACAATAGCGAGTCGCGCATCCGTTGTAACTGAAGAAAATACATAGTGCGTGAATACTGGCTAATTAACAGCTTTATTCACCAAACAATATGGACCCAGATAAATACAAACATGTATATTAAATTCATAGATAAGATGAAAAATGTTAATCTTACCAATTTAACAAGCATTTTTTAATTTACCCTCGTATAAAGTATGTGGTTGATGTCACTTTTCAGCAAACTTTTTCAGCAAACTGTCACTTTTTCAGCAAAAAGCATAATGTTTTCCAACGAGTAGAAATAACTAATCGACCCAGAACGGAAAACTGAAAAGGTTGTATTTCTTAAAAATATTTAACACAAGCTTACATTCAAAACTATCTAGAGTTAAGCTGTTAAATTTTCTGATTTTCATAAATGTAAGCGATAATTTTCAAGGACGCATTTGCTAGTTAATATTTTATCTGGCTTCCAATAAATACATAAAAATAAGTGCATTTTCCCTCCCTCATTCTAACGACTAAGTCTTATACAACAGAGAGAATTATAAGTACATTCATGAATAAAATTTGTCAACTCAGTATAACTGAACAAAAACTACATATTTTTTCTAGTATATCAACTGAAAAGTATGTGTTGACTTTAAAAACGTAGTGGCAGATTCAAGGGAGAAGGTAGGGGGGCTACAATCCCAACTCATGCCTCTCAAAAAAATATTGCTTATGCGTAGTAACATCTTGCCTTATTGTTGCTTTATATTTTATTAGGTGAAAAGGTTCTCTATCAAATTAGCTTGTTACAAAATAAGGGTGTGTCCCTCCGTCCGTCATTATTAAAAGAAATTCAGAAGGAACATTTCTATACGCAGTTAATCCCTCGAAAAATAAATCAATTTTCTTTTTAACCTGTATACAAGAAGTGAAATTAACCTAAAAATACCCTTTTCCAAATGTATGGTATAAAAAGTTTTCGTAAAAATTAAGCCTTTATTGATTAGGGATACCTTTTCCGTATTTCTTGTATTTTAATAAAGTACACAGACGGATTAGAATATTCCAGCGTTTTAGTTACGTGCCAAAACTTATAATTTTTCTATTATTCCTGTTGTAATTTTTTCTATTTATATCTTTAAAATTTTTACATTTAGAGTCCATTAAATATTTTTTTTGCCATGAAATAAATTAAATAAGCTTTAATTTAATTATAATGCTCGAAGGGAATTGATATTTAAAAGTGCTATTGTTTAATTTCTCCTCGTAAAACCATACTTTCTTTTATACTCACTGTGCGCATTTTCATTGTGAAAAATATTAACAGATTAAACAAGCTTATGTGAATGTACGAGCCAAAATGTATTAAAATTGCTTAGAAAAAAATGCGTTAAATCATTGAAAATAATTATATTTATACGTAGATAAAATCTTACCATGTGCAATTATTATTTAATTATATCGCTAAAATAACAAGCAACTTTGTTTCTCACGTTTCATCAGTAAGAAATATAATGTGCGCTGCCGGCAATTTACGAATAACTTCCTATTTTAAAAGAAGTAGCAAGAATAATAGTTCGGATTAATTACTGACAGTTTGCTTTATTATTTATTAACTGAAATTCTTTGAAATATAAAACAAGTGTAACCATGACAACCCTATTTTATTATTATTTGTTGCTTTTTGTTTGCTGTTAAAATAAAGCTATACTAGGGTTATCTGCCTAAGAGGGAATTGCCTTGGGTGCATGAATTTTTAAGGGGATCAAACGTGCGTTCACGTTACATCTGAAAAAAACCACCCAAAACTCCAGACCGTTAGATCGATAGCCGCATGGTAGGTCAGAACCCAGAATCTTCACACATCAGCTACCAACCAATGTTCAGTATCATATCCATTTGGCAATTGGTTTGCGTATTTATCATATATATTTATTTTTGCCAAACATAGCAATTTGACGCTGTTTTGATTCAGCACTGCATATCTTACACACACATTATGTAATAAAAGAAAGGAAACAAAAGAAGTGGGATCTAAAAATATTTTATTCACAAATCAAACCTTTCAAAGAATGTTTAGCAAAAATCGCGGAGATTACAAAAAAAAAAGAAAAAAAAAAGAAAAAAAAACTTCTTTCTTAGCTAGACTTTTGAGAGTGTTTTTTTTTTGTGTAGTACCCTCTATTCATTTTTTTAATGAACAACCTCTACCTCTCCATGTAAAGGGGAAGAAATCTGAATAAAAAGGGGAATTAAACAATTTTACACATATAGTAATGATCCCGGGCCGTGGTTATTCCCAGCCGATCTTTAAAGGTTAATGAAAACCTATAAATTTAAACGCGCTGCAAAATGTACTGGGTGGTAAGACCTTCCTTTCAAATAACATTAAATTAATAACTTGATAATTACAAAAGTTTAACTATCCGAGTAGCTTTACGAGCATCTTTCATAAGACTTGAAAAGGAAAAAATTTCTTCATTTCATAATTAAAAAGGGGAAATATTAAAACACTAATGGAAATCTTAAAGTCGTATATTTTTAATTTTACACAAAGCATGACAAGCCTAAGTAGTATAAAAAGTTCCTTGACACTTAACTCCAGTTATATGTGGACGGTGGCGCCTCATTATTAGGGGCCAGAGGGGCATGGCTCCACCATCCAGTTCAAACTTATTATTATTATCTAACAGAGTTCTTTCAATATTTTACCTTTATTAAAAGAATCCAGATGTTTTATTTGACATTATTACTACCGTTAAAGAAAGCACTCAAAAAAAGTCAGGTATATTTTTCCCCCATCTAAAGCACTCAGGGGACACTTTCATGTGTGTCATGGACACTTTCATGAGTGATTTCCGAACCTGGCGTCTTTCTCATGGGTTTAAAAAGACGGCATATTTGATGCTTAGCACTAAAGTCATAGTGGCACGCCATTAGCTTGTATTCAAAACGGCTTATTTGGCATTCTCGTTAGAGCACAGATCAGACTTCGAAACAATTACCCGGGTGCATTATCAATTACGATTACAACTTTTCTTTTTCAGAGATTACGGTAATCCCAAATATTCATTTTATCGATATGATTAGATTACGGTAATCCCAAATATTAATTTTATCGATTAGATTACAATAATCAAACCAAAAAAAAACTTCCGATTGCTATTGCGCATGGTGAGGTTACAATTTAATTACGATTACAGTATATTTTTATGAACATTCATAGTTTTTTATTCATATAATTTTTACGCAGAGGACAGAACTAATTAACAAAAAAATAGCTCAAAAGAAACTGGTGTTTAAAAATAAAATTATTAAAACTTTGTAAAATAACACACATAAAAGGATCCTTTAAAACAGGTTTAACCCGTTTAAGCAATGCCTTGTAATAATGCAAGAGCTTTGATTTTCTCCTTCCTGTCTAAAGTGTTGAATCCTTTCCCACAGATCTCGGAATGCATTGCTGGGCTCAGAGAGAACCAATGAGAAGAATCAACGCTGGCCACAGAATGGATAATTTTTGGCGTTACGTTTTTGAAACAGTGTGCATGAACATGTTAAAGCGGGGTTCAAGATTTCCTTTGCATTTTCGATTGACTGTCAAAAGCAGGAGCCCCGAGAAATTTAACGAAGATTTCGCACACAGTTTAATGAGTTTTTCTAGTATCTTTATTTGACGTAAAAATAGAAACTGAGTGAATGTAATCTTGCAATCGTCTCAAGAGACTGCGATAAAGGGGGGGGGGGAGATCCTTAGATTACAACTGTACTATGTTTATTTAATCCTAATTCAGAAATTTAATTTTCTAGATTACGATTACACGGGGATTTGGGCTTTCAGATTACGATTACATTAGATTATTTGTAAAACAGAATTTTTAGATTATGACTAGATTACGATTACACAAAAGTGTGATCGATTATAATGGATTACGTATAAACGATTACTGCACGAAGTCTGGCCCTGGGATGGTGTTCTTCTCTAATGAAATGGGAGATTCCGACAAATCTGTAGGTACTGGTTAATTTTTTTTTCTCCTAGAAAATCATTTTTTATTCGCGTAATCTTATGTTCTTTATAAGATATATTTCAATGTTTTCTTTTCCTGATTTACGAAAATGCAATCTGTGAATGTGTTTTATATGTTGATATTAATTTAAAAAGAAAGAGATCATTTGAGAATTATGAAAGTGTAGCTCTAAGGAACATAAATACGAAATAAGTAGGGAAAATGGATTTTCGATAGTAATAGAGTCAACTTTTTGATATTAATATATTTAAATTTTTAATACTAACATAATTTGGCCAAAAAATCAAAACAAAAAAAACAGCAAAAGTTGTATAGAGCTTTTAATAATCATTTGACGTTTGAAAAAAAATTAAAATACTGTGTTCGCGGGGGATAGTGAGCTCCATATATACCGAATCACGATTGTAGCATTCCTATGTATGTATGTTTTTTCATTCAGATCAGATTCAGGTTCCGAAAAGAACGGACAGGCTACCTAGCCTAAAGCGAGCATTTGAATACGACAGCCGTCTCCGCCTGAAATAAAAACATTCCTAAATGTTTAAGAGTTTAAATGTATCTAATGTAATTATACTCTAGATTGAAAGGCTTTATGACTTCATTTGATGAATTATATTCAAACGAGAAAGAATTTAGGCATTATAAGCCATGAAAGCCAACTTTTACCATGTAAATCTGGAGAAAGAATCCAGCATATTCAAGTCCTATTCAACTTTTACTTTGTCGTTAATAATGTAGACGGGCTTGGCAATCTTGTGTGCATTAATGAAATGTCTGACTTGGCATCTCAAAGGATTGACTGCATGTTTGTACTGTTGTTGGTGTTGTAGTTGTACCCTGCATTAATATGGGTTTGTGCTGTAAGTAATAAAGAAACAATAAAGTGATGCAAAAAAATTCAGAAAAGTAGCTCTGTTAATGTACCAAAACATAATGTATGTTTTCATTAAAGTAAAACAGCGTACTACACTGTAAAAAAAAAAAAAAAAAAAAAAAGTCGTTCATATTCAATCTCAAAAAGAAAAGAGAAAAAAATATTAAAAAAAGCAGAAGAGAGATAGGCCGTGGTAAGCAAAAAGTGTTTTGTACACGCTTATAAAATAACTAAATTTGCTCCGAAGGCCTTAAAGCGGAGACATACCTGTCCCGGTTTTAAGTCCTTCGGAGTTATTTTAGATTCTTTGGAGTGGATTTAGTTCATTTATTTTTAAGCGTGTAGAATCAAAATGAGTGTATTTAAGCACAAATCATTTATTAACTAAAAAATTAATTGGGAATAGTACAACTCTGTGCATCAATGACTGTTATATGTTGTGATTAATCAATAAATGTGTTGTGATTAATCTTAAATTTCGTCCGATTCCTTCAAACGACCTGCGAATCAACATTTTTTATTTTGCCCTTCGAGATAATCAAGAGTAAGCAGAGAGTTTGTATGACGATAAATAAAGGCTTTAATTGAGATAGATTAAAAATCGCTGTTAAATGTCTGTGTAAAAGGGGAAAAATACTTTCACCATTGATCACTTTATAACCTGAACGAACCGAATGAATCATACCTTGATGCTTAAGTTCTCAATGTCGTTAGCGGAGATATTTCGCAAACTATAAAAATCAGAAAAAAAAATTCAAGTTGATAGAATAAAAAATAAAAAAAAGTGTGTGCGTGTAATCTTTACGCGCGATTGAACTAAAACTTCTTCTACCTTTACCACATATATCACTGAAATGATTAAACTTTAACTTAAAAAAATAAATATCATATTATAATTTAATTATATTTTTTAATGTACTTTACAAATATTATATCAGGTTGTAACGAAAGTTTTCCGCCATATCTGCCTGAAAAACTAACTTCTAACTCCTTAGATAACTGATTTGAACTTTCGGTACCAAACCTGCACATTGTCACATGATACAACAATAGTACTTAAAGCTGTACTCATAATTCGTTGATATTATGTAACTGACTTTTTGCAACACAAATGGAAGTAAATGATGGTTCTAATCCTCTAGAGTGATAGTTCCATTTGGGACACCTTATACTTAATGATAACTATATTTTTTACAGATTTCACAACACAGTGTTATAAAGTAAGCCGCTTTCTTTCAAATGCCAAAAATCGTTTGACAAAATATGAGCAAATACGCCAACGCAAACTGTGTGCTGTCGATGTTTGCGGTGGCGGGAAACTTTCGTTGCAACCTAATATAAATGTTATATTCATATTATTCATTGGAAATAGGTACTTGAATGTCATCATAATTTTTTATGTATGAAATTATAGGTTTGTGGTAACTATAGTGTGAAACATAAATTTACTCTCTAAATTTGCTGATTTTCTTGAAAATACAGCATCTATCGTTGTACCGAAACGCGTTGTTTATTGAAGTCGAGAAGTATTGACAGTTAGATCAAATTGTTCTTTTAAAAAAATGTACTAACGGCTGAGATTCTTGAGAGCAAAAATTAACATTAAAATCTCCAGTAAGAATCATCAGTAATTCATAATAATTGCTCAGAATCCAGGAAGTGTCCATGTTGTAGTATTATTCTTTAACTGTTTTCTTATTCTAACTGTTTAACTTGTTCCGTCTGGAGGTTGGATTTGAATGTTGGGGAATGCCCATAGTCTAGTATTCTACTTTAACTGTGTTCTTTAACTGATGGTTTCCTCTGTTTGTTGGGTTCGAATGCAGGTAGTGTAAATTTTTTTGTGTGTTTTTCTATGACAGTGTTTTTATGCGTTGATTTCGTCTGCTGGTAGGTATCGAATTATTATTCTGCATCCGTGTTTTTTAACTGTAGGTTCTGTCTACTGCACCGGTTCGATTGCAGGCAGGTTCCATTTCTTTGTGCTTTTCTAAAACCATATATATTAAGGATTATAGAGAACCTCCTGAGAGGTTGGGATTACATGTAAAATATTACGTTGGATGTACCTTCAAAACATATGTAAAATAGATTGATGTCTCAAAGATACGGCGGCTCTTGAGTGTTTTTCTCGCCGTTTCTTTCCCTAACAGGTACTGCGTATTTTTACTGAATGAAGTCGGCGAAAGCAGCGGTGCGGTCGAAAAGGCAGGTTTTCTTGTAGTTCTCTTTCAGGGTCAGCGTGGAGTATATGACATATACGTCACTTCCTTTACTGAGCGTTACTTCCGTCAGAAAAAAAATCTGAGTTACTCCCTAGTCGCGACTATAGAAGGTTTACTTCAAAAATTCAAGTTGATACAACGCTCAATTTCTAACGCTTTTTTCAAAGATGTAAGTTTTTTGTAATAAAAAAACATAAATTGTTTCATCGTCATTCAAAAGTCATTGAATATTGACTTTCAAAGGATTGTTCAAGACCAAGAAAAGAGAGCCTGATTATAGAAGCTTCGCATTTAGAGGTGTGTACAGTATTTTAGAACCATAAAATGAACGCATAGAGTTTTTTAAAATTAAATATAAAAGTTTCACTTAAACACGTTTTAAAAATTAGTATTCATAAAGTATATTAGACAAACTTCAAGATGAAGTTCATCTTTAAAGTCCTGATCATTAATCTTTGCGATTTTTATTAACATATCAGTGTTACAAGGATCGTCCGCAAATCTGTTAACTAGTTTTGCTAAGTGTTTCTGTTGATTTTACTTTACTCTCGTTTGCATAATCGTTTTACATTATTATCAAAGAAACTGACGCAGTTTAAAAGGCATGCTCACTGCTCACGTAACTTTTTGAAGGAATTCGAAGAACGGAAGAAAAAGTTCCGTTTCACCGGAACACACACAGTTCCTCCTGAACCCAATCTTCAGCAGACTCCTGATAAAATATCAGAATTGCTTCTAAACACGTCTTAAAAATTAGGATCCGTAAAAGAGATTGGACAAACTTTTAATTCAAAAGCTCTCCATTGTGTGTGTATCCCAGACGCAACAACAATCAAGCCCGAGTTACTCCCCGGGGAATGGATGCAAGGAACGTGGGAGTAAATGTCCTCTGAGCCGTAAATTTCAAAGCTGTTTCTAATCTCGACGGATTAGAGCCGAAGTATACACGATCGTCTCGATCTTAAAGGGATGTATTTCCGTTAAATCCCCTCGATATCGTAGACGCCTGACTAGGCAAAGAGAGTTTGGTTTCTTCTCCTGGGTGTGGCATGGCTTTAGTGTTACGTCTGGCGTGCTATCTTTTGAGTATCTTTAGTGCACTAGGTTATGTGTATAAATGATTCTCTAGTATTCAATGGTGCAAAAAGATGAGATGATTGCGATGCAGAAGGGGATCTCTGAACGATCGAAATCAAATGCATTTGTGAAAGTTGTTGGATATGGCAGTAAATGATAAAAGATTTTTCTTATCAAGAGATAAATTGTGTTTATACATATAGAATTGTGAGATACTTATAACAAAGTTGGTGAGAAATTGAAAAACTTAAGGAATATCGCCTTAAAGAAGAATGTGCCATTTTTTGTACTAATTAAAAATATTTGATTAAAAAGAACACTTTATGACTTCTTTTGTTTGTTAGCACATAGTAAGCACATAATAATTACAGCAGTTAAATATAAAAGACGGCATATTTTAAAAAAGGCAGAGGATATTGTGTATTTCTAGAGTTCCATAACTTTGTTGTCTTTAATTAGAATTCTTAGTGAAAATAACATGACAATTTGAAATTTTGCTGCTAATATCTGTACCAATGACTTAAAAATACAGTAATGAACATTCTTATTCTATGTAAGAGTAAAAAATAAATAAAAACGCAACATGAACTCTCAACTCAAAATATTACATTTGTCTGCTTTTAGATTAGGCTTACTCCACATGAATATAAGAGATGCCATTAAATAAATGTTTACAGCAGGTACTATTAAATATCTACTTTCCCGGTATAATCACTTCCTGTTAAGTCTTGTAAAGATTTAATATTTAGAGGTATAAATTATGTGCCGAAAGGAAAATGATGTCATAAGAGATGCAGAGAGGTGTTTTATCTAGTAAAAGATTTATTTTTGTTAAAGTATATTTCCATTTTAACTAAAAATGATTTTAAAATATTTACAAAAATAGGCGATAGTAATAATACCCTTAATTTTTATTAAAAATAATTACTAAAATAATTCAGTTTTCCACACTTTTAATAATAGTACAGAATTTTTTAAAAGAGAGATCTCCTTTGTAAAGTTTATAGCCTAATGGATTAAAATAAATGCTGCTTAATATATCAGTTTAAGAAGTTGTTTCCAGTTTAGAACTAGTAATTTAATAGTATTGGAGAAAGAGAATTTTTTTTAATAAGTGCGCATGTTTAGTCAAAGCAACGTTTCGTAAGCCGCTTACACAGAAATTAATCACACTTGCTTTCAGTGTTTCATCTACTCTGCAGTCTTCGGATTAAAATTATTTGTAAATATTTCAAATTCTTCCGAAAGTTAAAAATAATAATGTTAATACATAAAAAATCGTTATAGTTATTTTCTTTAAAAACATTTTCTTCTCGATCTAATGCGATAATATAAGAGATGTTATTCTTTATGCAACTATCCATAACTATCCTATTTGATTTAATTTATTTGTTTACGTTCCGAATTCATTTTATTTCATTCCTTCTCCATTTGCAACATTCCTTTGACATCTTTAATGAATTTCTTTTCCCCAAGTTAATCCTGAAATCCCAATTCAATTACCTTATTCTCTTACGAGGTATTTTCCATTCTTTCCTCTTCATGCATTGTTTCCCATAGTATACCATAAAAATAATGTTACCATTGGTTATTGCAGAATACTGATAGTCGCATCCAGGCATTTTGTTTTACCTCACGTAAGAAATCTCATCATGAGTTAATTTCCTAATATTTATTTAATGTAGTGGCACAAGGTAGCTTAAATCAAAGAACTTCTGTTAACTTTTTCTGAATGTATTATGTATATTAGGGAGGGTTGTTTTCACTTTCTTTTTCAATCGAAATCACCTGTGGTGAGAAAAGTTGTTTATTGACAACAAATGGCTGTAAAATTTTTTTTTTTTTGAAATTAAAGTACATTAAGACACCCCCCCCCCGCGCTAGGCCCATTAAGTTTCACCAAATATGCAAAATTCAATGTTTTTTTATTTATTTTTTAATTTTTTTTATATATTATTTTTTGAGTCACGCGTAGTGCAAATAGAAGAATAATAAGACTCTTTGTTTTTGAAAAAAAAGTTTGATATCATATCATATTTAAAGCTCCCGCCAAGCTTTTGAAATTTTTATAATTTGCTCTTCCTGTACCATGGATAGGTACCTACTGATAGATATGAGAGTATTCTCCCCAGCCCTTTAAAGAAGGGCTCACCGACCAGTTGATTTTACTGACCACCAGGGTTGAAAAAAAATAGATCTCTCTCCATACTTTAGTTAGCTCCCAATCGACACTGGTCAAGGTCAAACAAAAATTCCGATTTCATTTGCCCGGAATTGTTTGATTAGTTTGATTGAAATTAGTTTGACCTGGAGTACTGAATCGTACAAAAGTAAACTCTAAACTGCTGTTTCTTGAAAATTACACTCTAGCTCTGATGTAAAAATAACAAAAAAAAGGAGACAAGTTGTATTATGGTTCTCGATAAATGTAATAAAATACAGTCATAGGAAGAATATTCGCAAGCCTCGCAAAATAGTTTAATAGAGAGTACGATAGCTTTGCAGGCACTACATTTCAGTGGAAGAGAGGACTGAACCTTAGCAATTGTTAAAGACGAGGGCGTTTGACACAAAAGAATCAAAAGACATATAGTGTTATTGCAAGAACCAGAACGCAATTTCCTTAGTCATGTATCACCAGAAAATGGCACAGTCAATGAAGTGCTGTCTAACATTTTAGATTATTTGGAACCAATTAGGTTATTCACCGTGGATTTAGTTGCAACTGGATCGGATGGAACAACCCTGAATACTGGTGTTGAAGGTTATGTGACATGACTGAATTGCATGTAAGAAGACCCTTGCAGTTACTCATATGTCCGTTGCATATGAGCAACCTTTACTACCTTTAGTACGGTATCTAGATGGAAATACTACTTGCCTTTTTACATATTGTGGTCTTATAGGGAACATTTTCGACTCATATGAAAAAAATTACCGATAGTGAAGTTTAGAAAAAATCGTTGTTGATCTGTCTACAGATGTAGATGGACTTAGTGTGTGGACTTAGATGGACTTAGGGTGTTGTTAAAAAGTATTTGTATCAAATCTGTCAAGCGATATCTCCAAAAAATTGTCCTGTCCAAAAACATTATCCACAAAATCACCTGGATATCTATGCCAGGTGACTTACAGCGGCAAATAGAGCACTTCGTCTGTATATTGTTACAGAAAAGCCATCACTTGAAATAGAAACTATTCTGGAATATATTCTAAAATTGTAATCAAAAGTTTGGGTTCTTATTAAAGCATAGCTTTTATGCACAGCATCTTTGGGAAGTTATACATTACTCTGAGATATCTGAGTGAAGAGCTAAAATTAGTTCTCGATCCTGCAATTCAAAGGAATGTTTTTTATGGTCACCCAGAAAACCTACTGATTGCCATGATCAAGGACAAATGATCATATGTGAGGAAATGCGACAACACATACGCAGTGCAGCATTTGAGGAATTGGATACAACGGGGGACACTTGCAATAACACTATATATTCTTTCCATTTGATTCTTCTGTGTGAAACGCCCCCTCTTTAACAATTGCTAAGGTTCAGTCCTCTCTTCCATCTAAATATAGTGCCTGCAAAGCTATCTTTCTCTTTGCTAAACAGGAGAACTTTCTTCTTTTGACTGTCTGTTTTATTACATACTAGCTGCGTGCCCGTTCTTCGCACGGTAGGAAACGAAAATTTTCCTTACATGTGTAATTCGAAATTATTCGTGATGTGGAATTAAAAAAAAAGTGCAAACTTATTTGACTTTTAATGTAAAGTTTGTGTCATGAGTACTAACCTGATCATTGCAGTATAATGACTCAAAAAACTACGTCAGTGTCATTCACTATCAAAAAAGTGGAAAGCTTAATGGTTTGCAGAGAACTCCTGGGTTTCAAAATGTCTTATTTCTACATAATACTGTTTTTTCGGCTCAAGTTGTAGCATTAAATACCTAAGACACTACATGAAATGGAGTACCATTTATTTCTTTCCGAACATGTACCATATAAGGAAAGTATTGTAATCATGAAAAAATTCGACTTCGAGATTTTGGTGTATTTACACGTTTTGAGGTCTCCTGAATTCATTTATGCTATTTTCAAGAGATGTTTTTAAAATAGCTGCGCACCAGCTCTTCATACGGGAAGAAGGGAATATTTTACTACTAAAATCATATCTGCATGTGACAAAACAGAATTTCATTTTTAAAAAAGTTCAAGTAATCTGCTCTGTTGAAATTACTGCGGGATATATTAACGCAAATTAGAATTACTTTTCATTTAGTTGGTTGTAAGACAACCGTTGAAAAAGGATAAACACTTTTAATTTCATTAAATATTTATTAACGTGGTACATTGCGATTTATTCATATTATCTTTACAAATCTAATAATACTACCTATTACGTACATTAATACTATCTATACTCGCTTCTCCCTCTTCAAGGCTCCCTTAAAAGAAACAGCTTAGATTATTTGGCCTCAATGGGATCTTTTGATTCTGTGCCGATTCTTTGCAATTTACGCATTAGCATAAATAATAATCATTTCACATAATGGTTGCCATTAAGGAAACTCTCCATATATATTTAATTTATACATAGTTTTATAAGATTGGCGTATTTAGCGCCGCAAACCATTTCATCTTACTGTGGGGAGAAAATATCCAAGGGGTGTCATTTTAAATATCCAATAGCGATATCTTTTAGGGATGGACGCGAGACGAAAAATAGGTGTTTGGCGTCTCGCAAAACAGCCGAAAAGCTTGTCTCGTCTGGCAAAAATCCCTATATCATAATGTTAAAAATGTTTGTCTCGTCTCGCAAAAAAGCTGTAAATCTCTGTCTCGTCTCGCAAAAAGTCGTCTCGCGTCCATCCCTAATATCTTTTATATCCTCCATAGTCCTGTCTCCTGAAAAACATCAAACTGTGTAATCTCGAGGAGCTACTTATTCCCATTTTAATTGTGACAGGGCGTTAGAGTTGCAGAGTTTACAAATTTCACGCATTTTTTTTAATTTATGACGTCACTGTTTGACTGCCGTAAAGGATACCCCGGTAGATTGAGGGAGTTAATTTCGATATTTCGCATAATTGTTTTCAAACGGTATCATTAAAACTTTGCGTGACCTTTATGGAGGAACGTAATTCAACGTTAAAATAAAACTATACTCGCAACCTGCATGCGTATGTTAGGCAACGCCTGCGCTAAATTAAATGCCAAAAACAAAAATAATAAAGAGAAAAATTTTAATATATCGCGCTTTGAAACGAACTTTGTAACTTTTAAAATGAACATTTTCAGCGCCGTGAAAACATTTCAATTTTTAAATAAGCACCGGATTAAAATACCACTTCTAATAATAATAATCGTGAATTTCTTAGTTTATTTCTACAGTAAATTTTAATCAAAATATCATCTCCCTGTGTTGAAAATAGAGCTGGAATAAATGAGTTAAAATTATGGAGTAATTTTTAGGTATCTTAAAGCATTTGACGTCATAGATCCTCACTTGCGAATTGAAATTCTGATATCCCATTTAAAAACTCGATTGGTTGAAAAAACCCTTTTTTCTAATCCTTTCTGTGGCAACAGCCGAACATATAAATTCTCGTGCCGTGATCGCAATGTAATGAATGGCGTAAGATCGCGTTGATGCTATTAAATTCTAAACATTAGGCTGCATTAAAATTCGTAAAAAATCATCTAATTTACATAATTTTTTCGTTTTTATTTTAAAAGAGGGAGAAAAGAATGTTTCACGATTTGTCAAAATATCTAAAAGTTATGACGGATAGAATTCAAGATGCGACAGTTTTAAAATTATTTTACGAAAAAAAATCGCGAAGCAGATGTTTAGTAAAAAAATTCCTAAAAATCGGTAAATCAGGTTAAGTATTCAGAACAAACTGTTTTTAAAAGAAAATTTTCTCCTCTATCCGATGATACAAATGCCGTTTTGCTGCGAGCGTAATTTCCGCCGTTATTACGAATTAGGTGAGAAAAAATGCCAAAAATCGCATAAAACATAAAATTAAAAAAAATCTACGTCGAATTTTGAAAAAATCGCTTCGAGGTGCACAACTACATATTTACATCTTCCCGAATACCAAATTTGGTGTTTCTAGGTGTAGCCGTTTGTCCGTAACGCTGCAGACAGACACACACACACACACCCACCCACACACACACACACACACACACAGACACCTTCTTTTATAATAAGTAGAGATATTGATATCCATAATAGAGTCTGTCTTCATATTTTTCCCTTCATCATTTTTTTTTGGGTTACTTTTGCATTACACTCTACTTCTGATCTTAAACAAACAGCAGTTTAGAATTTACTTTTGCACGATTCAGTACTCAGTTTGTGCATCCAGGGCAAATGGGCAAGGGAAATCGGGATTTTCGTTTGATCTTGACCAGTGTTGATTGGAAGCTAACTAAAGTATGGCCAGGGATCTCTTTTTTTTTAATTTAAACCCTGGCGGTCACTAGAATCATCTGGGCGGTTTGCCCTTCTTTAAAGGCCTGGGGAGAATACTTTAATATCTATCAGTAGCATTCAAAACTAAACTGAACAAAATCGTATAGAGAAAATGGTACAAAAAGAGCCGCTTTATTGAAAAATAGCAAATTATACAAATTTCAAAAGCCTGGCAGGGGCTTTAAATATGATATAATATTATTTTTTTTTCACAAACGAAGGGTCTTCTTATTTAAATATTTCCACAGCAGGTGGTTAAAAAATTTAATACATAAAAAAATTAAAAAGTAAATAAAACATTGAATATTACATATTTGGTGAAACTTCATCGGCCTTGCTAGGGGTATTAATTTATTTAATTAATATATATATATATATATATATATATATATTCATTAACAATATTTAAAGGATCGTTTTTAAAAAATAAGGATTTTTTTATTATTTTTCTTGAGTGCCTATTTTTCTTGAAACCACACGTTTTTATTTTCCGCGGTAATTATTTTGGCTTTAATGCCAACAACTAAAATTCAGCATTATCGCTGAATTTTAGTTGCTGGCATCAAAAGTTGTATCTATGAAACGTTTTATTCGGAAGAAAGGAGGTTAGCATTTTTCTTTTCAGTAGAATTTGCAATACAGAGTTCTCCTTTTTCTATTTCTTCTACGAAGTACTCTTTCAGATTTTGCGTGTAATAAGAAAACTGCATTTTCAATTTGTAAAATGTTCCTTTAAAAAACTGTCTTGTTATAAATATGAGAGAAAATATTATATGTAGCAAAGATGCATTGCGTGCATAACAGAAAAAACAACTTATGCCTATTGATCTCATCCATGATTAAACTATTTGATAAAAAAAAAAAAAAACTTTACACATGGAATTTATGAACTTAATTGAATAATTTAAAAAACTCTTTCTCAGAAAGTCTCTTGGAATAATAAAAGCTCTGAAATATTATAAGAATTGTTTTCTTTCCATTCTTCAAATTCATTCGTTAACTATAAGAAAATGTAATATTGTATATTCGAATATAGATGTAGACACATTACCCGAACCTAATGCAGTAACATTTGAAGGATCCAAGAATTTATTAAGTGCTTTGAAAGATAGGCGACTATTTAATATTTAAAATAAAAAAAAATGTATATCATAAATGGCTTAGTCATAAATAATAATAACATAAATAATAATAATAATGTGTGATTATATTAATATTCAGTTGAAATATCCCAAATACATGTGAACATAATTTTATACTAAAGCCTGACCTTCAAACAGATATCCCAAAATTGGCATTCTGATTCATATTTGAGTATAAAACATATATTAAGTTATAAAAAATGTAAATGCTTAATATTTAAACTATAAAAATCATCCTGTAAAATAAAAAAATTAAGCTAACGCTGTTTTAACAAACACTGTGATATTGCAGAAATCATCCAGTTTCATTCGATTGAAAAAATATAGCAAACATAACCCAAATAAATTTATTTAAAACAATGTTATAACAACCTCCATTTTGTTTAAATGAGTCCCAAAATTTTCCCCAACAATGTATATCATAAATGGTTTTAACGTAGAACATAAAAATAAAATTAAATTTTGTATGGTGAAGTAAAATGGGTTGGTATTTCTTTTTTATCAAAAATGTAAATAAATTGTTTATAAATGTTAATTCTGCTTTAACCAACATTTTCAGACATTAGTTGTCAAAATTGTTACTCATTAAAAAGTTTATTATTTGCATTTAGAAGCGTAATATTAGATTTTATCTGCTTACTAAATCTATGTTCTTATCTAATGTCTCCAAAAAACTTAATAACCGAGAAACTTACACGTTCCTGAAAATTTGAGAAATTACACTACTTATTTTAATTAAGTTACTTTAATTTAAAAAAGATCTAAACAGGTGTTATCAGAAAAAATTAAAAATTTTTGAAATATTTTTCTGTTGTTTTATGTTTTAGTGTGATGGAGTAAAGTGGGTGGTCAATTATGCCTATTTAATATTACGTTTTCAAATGATCCTAATAAACTTTATAATTAGAATAAAAGTAGCCTACACATTTTACCCCACCTTACTATGACACAATGAGGTATCGGAATAAACTTTTTAGATAAAACTAAGTCTAACAGCCCGGAAGATAATATTATTAAATTTCAATGATTTTTAAGTCATGATAGGAAATAAATAAATTTTATTAATGTTATAAATGACAGAAAACAGCCCATGCATAAAAAATTGCCTGTTTTATACCCATTTCACCTCAGCATACCCCACTATTCGTTTATGTGTACTTAAAATGACCCACACACATGCAAACATTATAATAATAACTATCTTTAAACATATATTCTAACCTTCCCATTGTTAATTAGTTTATGAGTATAAAATTCTTTGTCGGAGTAATGAAACGAAGAATATTGAGTGAAAATAATGAAATTATTGATTTTTTTTACTCAAATTTTTGTTTTCCGTTGATCTTTGACGGTGCTTGAAGTCTAAAATAAATGCATAGGGTTTTACGCGGTACTAAGAAGGTATTGATGTTTGGCATCGTAATCTTGACATATAGAAGTCTAAATTCTTTCCCAAGTCTCTAGATGAAAAACAGAAGAGAGAAAAAAATGCGATAGTATTTCTTGCAACGTCAACATTTTTCTTCTGTGTCTTAGCTTCGAGACGTGAACTTTTCTTTCGGTTTAAATAGAGTATATATAAAGTAGATTAAATGATAGTTTTATACACTTCATATTATGTAATTTGTGCAGCATGATTATGGTATGCACTGCTGTAGGTTGAGAGAATTTTATAACTCAGATTTATAAATTATTTAATTGCTAATGAAACGAGTTTGACCGATTCACATTGAAAACAAAGTAAATCATAAAAAATTCCAAGCTGCAGTTAAAGCAAAACCTATTATTGATCCAAAAAATAATTTTATCCTTTATACGGTTGTTTAAGTGAGTGTACTCTAAAAAGGTATTATTGTGAATGGACAAATTTAGGAGGTATAAAAATTTCAGAAGTTTTTATATGCATATACATATATAAATTTATATCACTAAATTTTCCAGCTGATCATAGAGAGAATGAAAACAGAATCGTCTGAAGACGACATTTCAAAGTATATTAAAACTTATATCATTACCGGCTTATATAAACAGCGTGCTATTGATGACTATTCAATCGTTTGTAAATTTAACGAATCGGATAAATAGCAGCTTTACCTATAAATATTTTCTTTTAAAATTGCTAAATGACTAAAGTGTCCATATCCAGGACTCTGGCCTCTCATGTTACTTTTTTTAAGGTACTAAGAAGATTGTTTAGCATCGTAATCCTGACCTATAGAAAACAAAATTCTTTCCCGATTTCTTTCAAAGAATAATCCAGAAATAATACATCTAAATTTAAAATGTGGTTTATTCACAGCTCTTTCTGGAATTCATAAAATGTTTGTAAAATTTTACATGCAATTTCTTTTTTATCCAATTTATTGAATGTTAAATGGCACCTTTAAATTATAGGGAAGACTGAGTCAAAAGAAGCACGGGTCAACTGCCACATTTTATATTTAATGCGTGATGTTATTCTTACAAAACTTAATCAATGACAGCATGGTTCAATGTCCTCTAAAAATTCAAGGGCTGTAATTGCAAAGAAAAAGCTGATATAGCTACGCGCTATGGTTCATAAGGTGTTTATTTTTACTTCTTTGAGTAAAAAGTTGCTTCTATAAATGTTTGCTTCCAGTATTTAACAGGTAAGGCATTATTACTTAAGTGAATGTTATTGATAATTTTATTCTAAGATTACTGTGTAAAGCCATAGATTTATTCTACTACAAATTTCATTGTAATCGATTGATAATTTCAAAATGTCTTTACGGTATCAATTATAACAAAGATCTTGGGGACGATTGTTACACATTTCAACCCATATGCAAGATACGCAGCATATACTTTCATATCCGATCCTTCCATATCCGAAAGCAACGCCTAACAGAAATATGCAGAAGCAAGGTGTCAAGAGGAAAAGTGGTGTATTCGCAAATACTCCGAAGAAACACGCACTGGAAAAGATCACTGTCATAAAATTGGTTGTAACCAAGAAGAGCAGGCTTAAAACACGAGTGCATGCGATACTCGGGGCAAACCTAACCTAATAGTGGATGTAAAGCTATAGACCGTGTGTTTCCGCTGCTCTCTTAATAGTTCTTTCCGTTTGTATAGATTATTACAGAAATAATACATTTTTCATCTATTAAGTGCTAAAATAAAGTCTATGTTATAAAATACATGCATATTAGTGTTACTTGAATGCAGTAATTAAGAGGAATAAAGAAATTAAGTCATAAATCAGATCTAACGCTTTCCCAGACGTTATGGCACCTTTAAATTATAGGGACGCGTCCAAGCGTCCCAGCGTCGCTAGGTCCAAGCGTCCCAGAGGTGACGCTTGACCAATTATCATTGGTCAAGCGGCACCTCTTTTGTGCTGGCGGGAATTCAGTACTGCGGATTTGCCTTGTGATTGGGTTGCTTTGTGATGTTGACAGCCAAATACTTGGAAGGAGAAACGAGTGTCCGAGCGATAAACGCGGTGAATTGTGAAATGGCCCCTCTAGCCTTCTCCTCCGCTGTCAGGTCAGGTTTGCCCCGAGCCTGCCATGACAGCGATTCTTCTTCACATGAAGAATATCATTGTAATGTCTGCAAAGACATTTAAAAAACAGTAATCTGATTAAAGAATTGGTACAATGCATCAACTGCAAAAAATGTGTGAAGTGTGAATGCGAAATATAAATGCTAATTTGTTTTGGAATTTATGTATTTGTTTATTTATTTATTTTTTGAGTAGTTTTCTTTAATAATATCAATAATTTATTTAAATGTGTCTTTTTTTTTCTTTTTCAATTTTTCACGTTTCACAAATCTCAATTTTATGAACACTTAATTATTTACCATAACATTTTATGTATTACTTAGCATTGTCTCTCTTTTATGCAACTCACTGGATTAGATCAAATTTCTGTAGCATTGCCAACTTTAAGAAATACGATTAGAAATATTATGCCAAATATACTTGCAATTTCGGTAATAAAAACTTGTGTGTTAGAATTGCCCCTTGAAACCAGATTTTACAGTTGACTCATAAGTGGAAACAAATGCAACATCAACTTATATTTAATAAAATTTTATTCACGTGTCAACTGTTATTCCAAAATTACATTTATGTTAAGTTTTAAAGAGGTTCTGTGATGTCTAGATTATGTTTGCATTGGTTATTTAAGTTGTGTAAATATCGATCAAAATATGCAAAAACATTACAACTGTTCTGAGTCTCCCCTACTTTTAACCATTGATTTGTATTAATCTATTCATATATTACATCATATTCATTTACGTCATACATAACCCAAAATATTTACATTTATTTAATGATGAGTTTAAATAAAAAAAAAATACATTTTTTTTTATTTTGTAGGTCAGTGTAGTTAATTACATACTAGTCCATTGTCGTGTAAATATTTATCAATCTTTTTTTGTAAGATAATTATAGCAGAATGATCTTTTCGAAAGATGACGCAACTTCATGTTTTCAACGGAAAATATAAGGAGTAAATTGTATAATAAGGATATTTTGGCATGCTCTTATCGTATGCACATCGAAGTTGTAGAATTATTAATAAAAGATAATTGGAGCGATTTGTGAATCTCTAAAATCATTTCTGCACACAAAATTTATTTACTGAGTTATTCTTTGCAGTAGTACATGATATATGTTCAGAACATAATTTTTTTAAATCTTTCATTACTTAAAGGCTCTTTGTCATCATACTTAAAGTTTAAATACTTTTTTTAACTAACGACATACATAAATTCAAATCATTTCTTTGCATGATGATTTTTTTATAGACAGATATTCAATATTGTATTTTCCTTCTTTAACTTATTACTTTTCTCTAGCCATAAAAATAATAAAACCTAAAACAACCTAGAATACAAAAAGTCCTTGTTAAAATACTGTACTAGTCCTTGTTATCACTACTCAACATTTTTGTTCGCAAAAATGTTTAATTAGAAAGGATTTTTACGGCAATGATATACAATATTTAAGAAATTGAGGCAATTATATACAGTACTTGTGATACTTTAATTATCAGTTTTAATTACCCTACAGATTTCGGTAAGCAAACGAGCTTATAATTATTAATTTTATCATTTTTCGAATTTTCCGTGTCGAAGTATTCACGAGTTCAATATTTTGGGATATATTTAATACTTAGATAAACCTCAATGTTATCGTGTGTGCCATTATTAAAAGTTGTGTTAATATTGGATAAGTAGAGATATTAAAAGCTACCTTATCCAAACTTCAATTTAATGAAGTTTAGGAATGTGCCAATTATACGAACTTTAGTTCTTTAATAAAAACATACATTTGAACTAATATATAAACTATTAAAATTGTTAACATAAATTTAAAATTTTGCAAGTTTATTTATTATGAATTTCACAGATTATAATATTAAGTATACATTTATATGCTTATTAAGTATATGTTTAAAGCGATTTTTGATAATCAAATTTTTGAGTATAATCGTTAAAATTTGAAGAATGAGAGCTAAAATACTTTTGTACAAAGAAATGCCTACTTAATTCAATGAAGAAATTTTTAAAATAAATTACTTCCAAAACTTACATACTTTTTTATGTATATAAATAATAAAATCCTATTAATGTTCTCTTACAATGTTTTTTTTTTCCTTACAGTAGTATGGAAATTAGAAAAATATGCATATTCAAACGAATTTCATAAAAAAAATTAATAACACGTTAAACTACTGTTTTGAGATATAGACGCAAAATTTACGCGTCGAATAGGTAAGCGTGTACGCGAATGGGGGCGGAAGTAGTAGAGAAACAATATTTACAAGCCCACACAAGCACTGCGGCACATCACCCGTACATTCAGGGTGAAACGCGTCTCTCCTGTTGGAGTTAGCCGCGCCTATCGTAAGAACAGAAAGAAATAATAAATGAAAAAAATATTCGAAAAATTATTCCTATCTGGACTATAATTACCTATGTAATAACAAAAAGAAACTAAATGAGTACAAAGAGACGGACTACTATGTTTCAATCTATATGAGTCAGACGACTTAGTTCACTACTGAAGTTCAATACTTACTTTTATAACTGAATTTTTATTGTTATTTCATCAACAACGTAACATCAGTGTATTTGGGAGGCGAAAAGAGAGTAAATTACTGTTTTATCTTTTTAACATTGTTTTTTTTTGCATTGTTTTATTCTTTTAAAAATGTGTGCGTTTCTATTAAAATCCATAAAGAAATTTAAAATTTATCTGGTTTTCAAGAACAACATTTCATTTAAGTCAGAACGCTAAAATGCAAAATTATAACAATTAAAATTAATGACTAATAACATTTCCAACTTGGTGAGTCTGTGCAAAAGATAGGAGAAACGGTTAATAACATTTAATTAAATCCAGCAAATATATTCCAGTAACATAAATTCAGTAATATAAAAAATAGCACACGAAACGATAATTAAAATTTACTAAAATTGGCATCCTGTACAAAAGAAACTGCGGCATGCATACCGGAATAGCAGTGCGGCATGTATTCCATTTTGTACAGTACAGACGTAACACATCACAGTTACCGGTCTTCGGAACGGAAAGTGGCGGAACTATATACGCAGTACTCTATGCAGTTGCTACACTTGTTTTTGACTTAAATCATGCATGGATTCAGTAATTAGCGTAAAAAATACTTAAGCGTAACGTTCATTGCATAAGCGCTCATGCGATTATTCCAAAAGAAGGATTGCATAGTTACAGATAAAACACTGAAAAGGATTCCTGCTATACACTAGTTAAGGAAATCTCATTGCATACCTATACTGCACATATGACTAATATCTATCGATATAATTAGAAGAAATAGAGGGAATACGGCATCTGGCCCGGATGCGGCGATTCTCCTCGAATTACACTACTGGAAAAGAATACTACAATAACAAGCAAATGCAGCACAACATGCGGAAAAAAGTAACGTAAACTTTCTAGTGTAACTAAAAGCCACACTCTTCAGGCATGCGACCACCAGACGAGTTTCACAAACATGCTACCGTACAATCACAGCAAAATCAATTAATTTTAAAAAAATAGATAAATGTCCCTTTATATTATACTTTCAAAATAATCTGTTTTCTTCGCTCACTTTTCAAACATAGTAACGTCACACAAAAGAATCTAATAAATTTAAGCTTAAAGTAATCTCTCTCTTTTTTAATACATATTGCGAAACCAGAATGCTGTATGTAGACAGCAATTGCAAACGTGATTCTATACATCTTCGTTCAATTAACCATTTCTCAATAAATGACATTAATTTTTATTCTTAATGAATGTGAAATCCTACGTGCTTTATCCTTACATGTGAGATAAAGTCACTTCTTAAGGAATTGTTCGTAAAATATTGGACGAACATAATGAGTTAAAATGTAGCATAGAATTCTGTATTTTTTGACTATTTATTATTACAAAGAATGAACATGAGCTCTTAAAAATAACGATATTTAACTGATGCAATGAAATGCTATTTGAGATCCAAAATTGAAAAATTAGTAGAATAATTGGCATAGGGTGTTTTAAAAAGTAATGAATTAAGGTCTGCTCCTGCAGCAGTATTTTCTTAGCTTCTTGATTATCTAGTCTTTCTTATGCACACGGAATTCTGGACTATAATTATGTAACTATAGTCCAGATATGAATAATTTTTCGAATATTTTTTTCATTTATTATTTCATCCTGTTCTTATGATAGGCGCGGCAAACTCCAACAGGAGAGACGCGTTTCACCCTGAATGTACGGGTGATGTGCCGCAGTGCTTGTGTGGGCCTGCAAAATTCTGAAATCGCAATTACACTTTATATGAAAGCAATGTGTAGCTTTTCCCAATATCTCTTTTATTTCTTCATCTTTTTTCAACTTACTAGGACTGAGTATTCTTATTATCAACTAATAGCTAGGGACACCTTTGCAATGTGTCCTCTCACGCATTAAACCAGAGGTACCGGTGACGCGCGCCCCCCTTGGTGGCTGCAAAGCGTTTGTAGAGAGGGGGGGACGAGGAAATCAGCCAGAGCAAGTGATAATGCATATTTTAAAATGTCATCTTCTTTTTTCTTTATTCCAAAACATATCTGTTTTCGCTGTTCTGTGCATTCAAACTTTACGGATAGCATTATTTTGCAGAAAAGGCTACTTAATGTTCGCTGTTGAAGAATAAAAAACTATATATATACTGAGGAATGTAAGGGTTTGCTGTCATCGTAAGTTTATTTTTGTTGGGCGAGGGGGGCGAGATGCACAATGTTACATGATTGGGAACCGCTGCATGCAACTATCAAACAAAAGATATCATTCGAAAAATGTCAGAATAAAGTATAAAAAATTTCTCGATCAGAAAAAGAAAAATTTGGGAAATCGCCCTATATCTAAAAAGTTCTACTGAAGTTTTTGAACATCATACTTTTTTAGTAGACACTCATATTTCGCTTTATTTATCTTTAAAACACATTTTTTCATAGCGATTCCAAAGAAACTCCTGGTACATAGGTTTTCAAGCTGTAATTTCAATAGAATTTGAAACTAATATCTACACTATGCTTGTTTATACAGGATAAATCAACTATTATTTTACAGTACAACAGATACGTAGGTGTATTAAATAATGCTGATTAGAATACATGGAACGTTCATTGAACTGTATTCATCACGCGGATTTAATACTGAATGTACAATGAGCATTTAATATAAATGGTCTTCGCAAAGCGCTCAGTTATTAAACTTGTGTTCCATCATGTAATACAATTATACTAGGCTTGTTAATGTTTAATTTACACTAGCATCTTCATGGACGCGATCCAATACCCTTATTGTAGGCATATGCTGCAGAAGGGCTTCGGCAGAATATCCTGAATTATTAAGGTGTAAATTTAATTGAACAAACAGACTATTTTTGAATCGTCATAGTTAAATTATAACGGTAAATCCCCTTTTTTACTGAATTTGAATAAAAGCACATTGAACTCATAATTTGAACGCATTTCAAATGTACACAATGCAAATGCATTTATTTAGAATGTCATGGTTGTTTACAAGGTTTCAGTGCTCTTTCTGAATTCACTTTATTTTTAAATGGATTACATTGGCAATTTATGATCATGAGAAATATGGTTATGCTATAGAGATGATAAACGTTTTTAATAGTGATTGAAAAAAAAGTTTGTTACATAATCAAATGTTTCAAATTTTATAATGAAGAAACATTTTTTTGATTGGTAAATTTGGTGAATTGGTGGATTTATTATTAAGTTTGTAAGTTATCAGTTCAGTGAAAGTTAGTAGTGATTGTAAATATTTATTAAAACAAAGGAACTGGAACTAAATTAAAATTTAAATACTTATAAACTTACATTTACATGCTATTACTGATTTTTTCATTATTAATTCTATTTAATTTTACTCATTATAATGTAGATAATACATTTTAGGTTTAAAAGGTTTCAGAACTTAAAAAGTACACCAGAAACAACAATAGTATAATAAATGTACCAATATTTTACAACTTTGTTAGCTTATAGAATGCGATAATGTAGAAACTGCACGCATCAATGAAATTTTCTTCGCATATTTCCGTATATATTTATTCCATACTATACTCCGCTGCAAGTAACTCCAGAATTAGGCATTTCATTTTCTTTTTACAAACATTGTGAAATGTGGGTTACATTTACTGTGAGTTGAATGTGGGTCTGCAAAATTAGGGCTATAATTTTCAAGTATATTCTGACTTTAAAAGGTAGTTGTTGTTTTAAAGAACTTGTGAATATAGCATGGATATTAAAGGAATGATTGCCGAAATGAAAGCTTGTTGACTCCAGTATCTTATAGCACCCTACCTTTCCTTGAAGATTTTATATGAAGTTATTTATCACTCTTCTATCCATAATATTTAGGTCACTTTATAATTGTTATGGTATTTCAATTTTCACGCGAAAAATTCAGGCAGAATTTATTTCTTGATCTCCACGGTGCACTGTGAATTAAAATAGTACATAGCGGAGAGTGGTAATGAATGGGCCATGGGGTTAAATGCGCCACTATTAGCATCTGAAAAAGTATTTACATTAAATGATTTCAGGTGGTGTCAATAGATAGAACTACACTGGTGTGCAAAACATAAGCAACAGGTGTTCTTTTTGCCATAAATCCACGAGAAATCATCTGAGAGATATGAAATTCAGAAGTGAGAGACAGCATTTCGTATTTAAACGATGACGAAAATATTGTTGTGCAAAAATGCATACAATGTATACGGTATGGAATCAAACAAAATAGGGCTTTATTGAACTCATAGTATCGTTGCACATGATTGTTTGTACAAGAGGAAGAACATCAAACAGATGTTCTTTATTATGGGATATGCCTTTCTCTTGCTGCATAGGTTGCTTCGCATCCTCTCTACATATTGAGCACTAGTTTGTCCAACAGTTCTTGAGATAAGAGTGTCCATTCTTCAATCAGCATCTGTTTCAGTTGTTATAATAGAAGGGTTAATTTTTTTTCTCAAATTTCATTTAAGGACCCACTCATTTCTTGCAATATGTCATTCAAACCCAAATGCGGGGTTTTCTTTCAGTCTGTCTTTTTTCTAAAATTTTTCTTTCAGTTTTTTCATTATCCTTTCCTTAAACAATTTATATTCAAATTATTACTTTCTTTTCATGTGTCCAAATAGTTGAGGCAAATATCATGTTATTTTGAGCCCATGAAAATAATTAGGAAAAATTACAAAGAAAGGCCCACTCGTTCGCAATCTCTCCTATGCCATGTTATAAGACTCTATCAAATATGAGTATGCTATATATATTCTATCTCTCTTTGTAAAAATGACTATTGCAAATCTTCTATTAGAATCCAAAATGTCATGTGACATTGAAAAAGAAGAAAACACAGAACGCATAATCTAAGGTCTTTCTACCCACTTAAAGATGGATGGGCCTTTGATTTGGATTCGCCCTTATACATCAAAGCTCTCCTCGTGCTATAGATAATAATCTCATGACTCACATCTTCTAAGCTCCCCTCCATCTCAAAGATTGGGTGACTTTTAGTTTCATACAAGGCCGGGCTCAGAATCATATTATCGGTTTGGGTATTATTAATTCTATCAATCCTTGGTATATCAAAGTCAATCTTCTTGAAGATATGTTGCCAATGGTTCTATGGAATTCTCGTATAAGCGCTGTCAATGATTTTTTCTTCTAAAAAAGAAGCTGGAAACTCTGTTTTTTTATTTTATTATTATTTTTTTAACTAAATCATCTCATCTATCCGAAAAGTATTTTTCTTAATTGCAATACTGATAATAACGATGTTGTTTTCAATTAAAGTAATAATTTTTAAAAATAGAAACGAGTAACATTTTAAGTGTGATAAAGTGAATGTGTATATCAGCAAGAATATTAACTCGCAAAAATTCCAAACTCGCAAAAGTATCCATTGCAGCCACATATAAATCCTATTACAGTTCTCGTCATTTTTTCATTCTACTGTTTGTTTCTTATCCACGTATGTACACTCGGGTGGGTTGAAAAAAACCTAAATTCATATTTTAGACTCCTAATATCAATTAAAAAGTTGTGAATTCGGGTTATTAAAAATATATCAAAAAAGAAATAAAATCGGTTTATATCTTGCGATCACTTATTTGCTCTCAAGTTTGCAAAATTTGGAAAAATTCACGTTTATACGATAATTTTTCATATTTTAAAATTGGACTGTTTCTGAATGCAACAGCTCAAATCATTATCTAATTGAACCACATAAAGTAATGCTCTAGCATTATTTACATCCATCGACATTTTCCGGTCACGCATTCCCTACAAATTTTATGTGATTTTGATAAAAAATTACATACAATTGTAGATTGCATTTTAAGGTAAAAAAAAATATGCACATTTGCAACGTTTTTTTCTTTTAATACAGATTTAATATCTCATTACTTTAGAACATCAGTACTATTTGAAACATTTTTTTTTATTTAAAAAAATAAGTTTTTATATGAAGAGTCGTAAATACAAGGAAATCATGCTAAACTCTATTGAGCATCTCAGTTTTCACTCATTCTTAGCTTAAATTACCTTGAAATCTGATTTATGGGTGAAGTTAGCCATGATTCACTTTGAAAGCACAGTCATTTTTATGAAACCATCTTTAGACTCATCTCCACAAACTTTTCTTGAGGATTCTGTCACAAGTTTTACGTATCTTTTCAACATACTGTGTGTGAACCGAGAATGCCTTGAATGTTATATCGCAGACACTTTGAGTCACTTTGAATTTTTAAACATAAAAAATTAAATTCTTTGCTGAAAGGCACGTAAATTAAAAATAGGAATCAAGATTTTTGATCAGACAAGTTTCTATTGGACTTTTCGCTCTAAATTAATAATTAAAAGCATCAGTTTTTTTCAAATTGATATTATAGAAACTAAAAAAGTAACAAAGATTTGTTTAAGCAAAAATTTAAGTTTAACCAAAAATATTTATAACGTTAGCCTGCAAATGCTTTATTGTTATTTAGTGTAGTTTTTATGAAACCCTTTACCCTGATTTACCCCTACAATGAGGCAAAATCAAATTAAATACATGCTATTGAGCTAAGGTTTGTTTACTTGTTACCGAAACAAACATAATTTAATCATTGGAAAGGAGATCAAATGACAACCATTTAGTGTCCAATAATAAATCTAGATTGATCTGAACCCCTTGTGCTCACATTTAAATGCAAATTCTGCGAATTTTCTTTTTATGCATCCTAACTCTCGTCTGTCTATTTGTGTGCAGTTTGGAATTCTTGCAGCTGATGAAGGGTGGACATTTATACAACGCGAAACGTGCTTCTTCCCTATTTTTATTTTACGTGTTTTTCAATAAATAATTTGTATTTTTATATTTACAAATCCAAAGTGATTCAAAGTGTGTGGGATGTAACATTAAAACATTCTCAGTTCACCCACCGAGTGTTGAAAGATGTGTAAAACTCGGACAGAATCCCCCAGAAAAATTTGGGGAGCTGATTTTAGAGATGGTTTTATAAGAATGACTACGGTGTCAAAATGAACCATGTCTGACTTCCCCCATAAATCAGAATTCAAAGTACCTTAAGGTAAGAATGAACGAAAATGGCGATATTCAATTGTGTCCACACAACATGATTTTCTTCGATTTACAACTGTTCACATAAAAACTTAGTTTTATCAATAAAAAAAATCTGTTTACTAATGTTCTAAAATAATTGAATTTTAAACTTGTATTCAATTTTATTTATCTTTTGACATCTTTTTAGTCACCCGAATTCTCAACTTTTCTGCGGTTTGAAGTGTTTATTACAAAATTTGGTTTTCTGAGAATTTCTAAAGTGTGCGAAATATTGCAGTTAGGTGGTAGTGCATTATATAAAAGGAGGGTCCCTAAATCCTTCTTTAGGAATTGGCAAAAGAAAAAATCGTGTTTTTTCAACCCACCCTAATGTACACACACACAAATCAACATACAGAGTGCCACGAAAAGGTATTAATACACTTCAATTCTTAATCCATTAGAGATAAAGGGACGATGTAAGTTGAGAATATGTTCAAATTCGGGCAGGAAAAAAGACTACGTTAATAAAAATATCTTCTTGTTAATTCACAAAAAATGACATTTTTTACTTATACAGGACTGCTCCCTGTAAAAAAATTCCCTATTTTCAAAATGTGCCCCATACACTGATGAGGTGCTATACAAAATTTCAGACTTTCATGATAAAACGTCTCGGTGATATCGCTAAACAACGATAATTAAGGACTGTATACGAATTTGAATGTAAACTTGTATTGTTAGAGAGCATACTTTTTTTTTTCTTGCACGATTTCTGTACGGCTCCTGAAACGAAATCATCCGACGTCACGTTTTCCCTTCGAGATCCATTGAAAAGGGGTTTAGGTCAGTATATATTTGTTTTCACATTTCTGACACTTTAAGGGTATAATTCTCAATTTTGTACATTCCTTCAGTCTATGGGGCACATTTACTAACTTGTCATTTCTCTATACGGGGGCGTATATAAATTTAAAAAGTATAACTGTTTAAAAATTAACGAGGGTAATTTTTTCCTAACGTAGTCAATTTTTCTTACTTTATTTTGAATTTTTGTTCTCTTTATATTTACCACATATCTCTAATGGATAAAACGTTAAAAAGTGTTCTCATATTTTTGAGGAACCATGTAAAATTTGGCTGATACCGAGTTTTATTTATTTATTTATTTTTCAAACTACCTTTTCTCATTATTTAACAGGATGCTTCAACTGTAGACTTGTAATGAAATCTTTTACAATATTCCCATATATATAGTACTGATTTTATTTTCTACATCACTGAAGAATTTTAAATGGAGCACTTGTAAGATTTAAAAAAAGTGCAGAAAATATACTAACTACCACTAGATCAGATCTTAAATATAGTGTGTTTATTACAAAATTTAGTTTTCTGAGAATTTCTAAAGTGTACGAAATGTTGCAGTTAGGTGGTAGTGCATTATATTAAAGGAAGAATAAGGTTCCTAAATCCTTCTTTTATTCAGATTGTTTCAACATAAGCAATAAATACAGTAGACCACCCTATACTCATAACATGGGTTTATATAAGACGGAATTTTATAACACGGTGAAAAAATTACAATCGTGTTCGTATAACACGGTAAAAGAGGCTCATATCGCACAGTAAAATGAGACAGATATTCTGATTTTATTACGCTTTAGTTCCAGTAATCAATATAACTTTTGAACTCACCTATCCCGGAGTAATAGAGGAACAAGCCGACGTTTCGCGGGCCGTAGCATACGCCTGAAACAGCAAACTTTAAAGATGAACTAATTAAATCGTCTGCTTGTTACTAATTGCGGTGTACATTAATCGTATCTGAAAGAACTTTTATACTGTATGATTTATTTTATTCTACTTAAAGTTGAGGAAGAAAAAGTTTTAAGAAAATAAATCTTTGCGAAATTCAAATCCGATTTAATCTGGAGTATTACATATCAGTTATCTCGTGCATGCATAGTATGAAGTGAGCAATTTTTAAGTGAAACGTGTTAAGTAAATTTATAAAAATGTTATAATACGTACAAGTTCAACAATTTTAAAACTAATATTTATTTTTACTCATCAAAGCTCGCTCAAATAAAGAGTGTAGTGGTTGGACCGCTCAGTGTACCTCCAGGTACTCCTACCTGGAGTACCAAACTCCAGGTAGGTAGAGTATATCTGAATCGTACAACATGGATTCATATAACACAGAACGTATCTACCGTGCGTAAATACTGTATCTACTGTACTTCAAACTATTGTATTCTAATATCAGATGTCATAGTTAGTTGACTTTCTAAGTGCAATTCTGTTAATTGAACATCTTTTTTACTGCAGTAAACTGTATCTTTTTGGTACACTCCTCTAAGAACTTGTTATTACATGTGCACCGACATTTTATCTTTAGAAAATTTTTATACACCCTTTCTCTTGTAAAATCTAAAAAAATAGCAATTTTACATACATCTAAATTTATTTAAAATCTATATTTATGTAATTAAATAATTGGCCTATAACGTGACTGTATTTCTAATCCTTCATAAAAGCTTGGTTTCATATATAAATCAAAAATAAAATATCTCAGATGTTTTTATCGATGTTTTCATGGGAATATTTTTATAAAACAATAATACGCTTTGAGAAAGCCCCTGACATGCACTCACTTTTTTTCCTCCCCCGAAGTATACGGTAAATATTTATGCTCGCTCTTGATAGATGTACTACCTACTAGTTGTTAAATGAAAATATTTGTCGTTCGCAACATAAACATTGAACTTTCTCTAAAATTGGAAGTCTTGCTTTGATATTAAAATACGATATATATTGCATTTTGAAAAAGGAAAAATACAACAACGGATAAAGATTTGTTTTATTATAGGTATATTTCAGTTACGTCATTTTAATCACAGTTTATTAACCGAAACAAATTATTATAAATTCCGTTAACTGTGGTAAATCCAGTGATTACTGTTGTAATACATTGCAGATTTCGACACTAAATCACAATGTAAACTTACAATGTTTTTCTCGTTAAATTTACTTTTTTATTGCATTTAATTCCACTTGAATTATAACTTTACTTATTTTTTTGAATGAAACAAGGATTGATATAAAAATATGTAAGAATAACTATTTAAACCGTATAGTTTCTAATAAAAGTACTTATTTTTTATTAGAACAAGCCGCGGTGTTGACGAAACGGGGATCAGGTGTAATATTTTGAATAATTTTACCAAAATTTACATAACTTATGCAAAAACTGAATACAAATATAGCTAGAAATCACAGAACCTTTGCAAATATTTGCATAGATGCAATTTCAGGGTGACAGTTGACATTAGAATTTTAATAGTTATTACTGGTAGTGTACATATATTTAGGATAGCATTTATAATGGTATTTCTGGAAGTTAGCACGCTACATATTTAAAAAAAAATGTATGTATATTATCCAGCGATTTACATAATAGAGAGGTAGATTTTTGAGAGCAAAAAATTGGAGAAAACAAATTTTACCTCAGAGCAATAAAAACAAATTATACATCATACCAGACAAACATTTCAACTGATTTCTTTGCAAACTATTGAGTTTTATGTGATTGTCCACCGCGTAAAAATGCATAATTTGGTTTTTGTAATCAGTCATAGTGAGTTGAGATTACGTTTTTAAGGTAAAATACCAACTTTCCATGATTCCCAATTCAAAATGTGTATGGAAAAAATATGTTTAACGATAAATCTGCGATTTTCACCAAATTTTAAATTTTTGCATAATAAACTGAAATACTGATTTATAGAAGCCATTTTTAGTAGAAGATATATTGATGGAATTTGCCAAAAATATCAAATCTAGATTTTACAGTATATTTTAGGAATCTCATATGATAAAATTCATTAAAATAAAAAGATCATTTGGAACCGTCACTCTAATCTGAATGAAGGAGGACATCATTATAAAACAATCGTTTTTTGTCTAAACTTTCTGACACTCGCTCTAGAGGTAGACCCAAGCTCAGATAGACTTAATGTAAGGAAAAAGATCCAGCTACCTTGAAGATCAAAAACTGGAGGATCGTTGCTTACAAAAGATTCGCTGCGCTTGAGAAGACTTCTTGAGATTGCCATGACCCATATGGGACTGTCAAACCTGTGAAGAAAAATGAGTCTTCAAGTGAACTATTCTTTCCTAAACCATTTTATTGTTTTTGGTCATCCATATTCTGTCAATCGCGTGTGCGAAAAGGAACGTCAGTTTTGAGTGCATTCCCCCTTTTCTCATTATGTATCACACTTCTCATGATGTAACATGCCTCTCATTAGCCTTCAATAAATGTTTTAGCTTATTGAAAAGAATAAAAAGGACCTGCGCTGTGTAAAACGGCTCTTTCCTATAGAGAAGCTCAGACTTTCCGATGGTATGCTCATTCTGAAATAAGCTTACATTAAAAGTCGTCGTTTAAAGTTTACAGTTGTCGATATCTCTCGTGCGAGATGGACCAGCAGAGTCTATGGCCCGAAGAGCTGCTCTTGAGTCAGAGAGAATCACCACTTCAGAAAAAATTGCCAATCGTTTTCGTAGCTGAAGAAGGGCCAATCGGATAGCAAAAATTTCTCGGTCGAAAGCTGACATGTGAACACCAGTAGGAGAGTGAAATGGGAAGAGCTCGTAAAAACACCGGTTCCTGCGCTCGCACAATCTTCCATCTTTGAACCAGCGAAATTAACTGATAGTTTAAATTTTGAATCCAAACCACAACCACCCCAATTCTCATGATGTTAGAGTCATGAACCCAAACCACATTTTGATCAAGGTTAAAACTTATTCATCAGCAGAATAATGATGTTATAACAACCAGACATCTTCATAAAATAGGGATAGTTTTTGTACCTTTAATAACCTAATATTGGTTCTTGAAGTCCAGTAGTAAACGGAAAGACCTTTTTTATGATCGTGCATGATTGATTTGAAGGAGGAAGGCAATAATTTATATCCCTGAGTGATGCTCTGATTAGGATAACAGAAATGTGCTACGATTTTATGATTTCAATTCAGTGAAGACATTCTTTAAAGGTTGCTTCAGAACTCTAAACACTTCAGTTGACCTAAGGCCAAGGTGATCGATATTAGACGAAGTTTGTTGGTTGACTTACTTCATATAAACAGTTTAACGATATGTTTTCACCATTGAAACCTTTCTGTGATGGGAATGCTATTGGTTTTCGGGCCCAACTAATTCCAGACCACCTGTCATTTGCATTTTTAGAAAAATGAAAGACATATTTTCGTTCCGTTTTCCGTCTTCAGGAGGAAAGCAGCTCCCTTCAGCGTGCACCATCTACAGCGACTGCAATCAAAGAATCGACTGGGCCACTGTAGGACACATTATAAACTATTGATATAAATAGTAAGTTAGAACCATTACAGCTTCAATATTTTTCTTTAAATTCCTAACGGAAATATTAAAAATTCATAAGTATATTCTGAAAAAAAATGATAAAACATTACTTTTGCCGAGAAGTACTGAAATTTCTGCAACAACTGATAGAATTTTAGTGAGAGAAAAAGGTTTATAAAGCGACGAAACTGTCCACAAAAATGCATGTTCAGCTACTAAAAATGATTATATAAAGTTTTATACAATTATTTTACATACGACGTATGATATTTTCAAAAACTATGTCTTCACTTTGGAGAATGTATTTTAAGCTGACATTGTCACATTACAACTTTAAAACCCCTTCAAGTGCTTGATCTCCGTTCGCAAAAAGTTTGGATAAATATTATTCTATATATTTTAAAAAGTCATGAAACTCACATGCGAATCTATAAGTCCACAAAATTGAGAAAATATTCCTTGGCATACAACTTTATAAAGCTTTGCAGAATAAAATGAATAAAATATAGACTTCATTCTTGTGTCAGCATGACAATGTATCCACCCATAAAGAACGTAATCCATACAAAAACTTCTTAAAAGGAAGAACGGAATATATAATCCGTTTTGAAAACTTTACTGTACCTATCGGCAAATTTAGAGCGTAAATTATTTTTCGGAATATATATTTTTTATAAAAGTCTTATTAAATATTTGCAAGCACATTATTAAGAAAATGTAGCAGTAACTTTGTTGACGATACTTCACTCCAAAAGTGACAGGAAAAATTATTCATAAATTCATTCATCTTTCAGTGCGAGAAATGTATTGAAAAACGAATATTTTATCACATTTTTTTCAAGCTTTTCAATTCTACAATGTATTTTTCTTCTACGAAAAGTATACTTTAAATATAAACTTACATATCTTTATTATGTACCATTGGAATCTATATAGCGCTTTAACATGACGCAAAATTCGTCTATATTTCAAAAAATGTAGGGATGTAAATAAAAAATATTTTATACCTCCGTTAAGAAAATTTGCTTACAATGAAAAATGAGTTTCTCATTTAAGTAAAAGCTTAAAATATTGTCATCTAATTATGAGCAAGCGAAGATTATTGCACATTCCTCCTGTACAAAAAGCAAACATCTCAACGAACATAAGAAGTTTCTCATAATCAAAAAATGTATGCATGCAGAGACACCCATGTAATACGATAAAACATATCTACGCTATTCCAAGAGAGAATAGTAAAAGTAGCCAGGGTAAAGAATATTTTTCTTAAAAAAATAAAATGAAATTCATTTCAACTGCAGACATTAAACTTTCATTTCTTATTTCCTGTGAGAGAACGTAATATATTTTACTCAGGGGTGGAATATTTTCAACAAAACCTCCAACAAGTGATAGATGAGATAGTTGTCCATTTGTTTTACGGTTTCTAGGAAGTTTTTTTGTGAATAGGATTTCTCTCTATATAATTTTGATAGAAAAAGATACATAAGCGTTTAGGTGATATTTTGTAAAATATGTTTATAAGTATGTTTATTTATTTTTTCTCCTTCTCTGAAGCACACTTGGGTTCTCTTGCTAAGCACAAATAAAGTTTTCAATTTATATTATTGAGTAAGAAAATAATAATGCATTAAAACGTTTCAAAGAAACAATGGGGATATTAAACTGGAGGATTTACCTCTTAGTTTTTTGCATCTAAAATAGGAATTCCCATAAATACGGCTCTTTTTATATGTACTGGATAATTTGATGTTAAGACTTATTATCTCATGTTAAGACTCTTGATGTTAAGACTGATTTTCTCAAAGTAATAATGCTCTTGGAGTGGAATCTTTAAATTTCTTGAACAATTCGATTTTTTAAAAATTTGAAGATTGATTTTAATAAAGGCAGTATAGTTCAGTCAATAAGGTTTAGATATGTAATTCATAGCGCACTTGCTACCTCAAGTTAAAATCATTTCACGAGTTCATCTGCATTTTTATTCTGTATGTACGATGATATCGTACGAGATCTACAGGATTACTGGTGACTAGATGTATTCTTGCTAAGACATGATAGGGGAGCCAAAATGCTACACTTTTTACCCCCGTGTGACCGAAAATCAATAGTTTTTGAGAAAATTAAATTTTTAACTTTTTTTTTTTTCTGGAATAACCCAAAATTTGATATTCAATTGCTAATTAAAAAAATCAACTCATTAAGTTGGATTCATTTTAACTTATTTTCATACATGAAAGTCTAACTAAGCTAACATAATCATAAAAATTGCAAAACTACTTTAAAATTTAAATTCAAGGGCTATTACATGTATTTTTTTTACTTTCCGAACATCTACAATGTAAGGAAAGAATTGTAATCATGAAAAAAATCGACTTCGAGATATTGGTGTATTTACACGTTTTTAGGTCTTCTGAATTCATTTATGCTATTTTTACCAGATGTGTGTGTGTGTGTGTGTGTGTGTGTGTGTGTGTGTGTGTGTGTGTGTGTGTGTGTGTGTGTTTGTGTGTATGTGAGTGAACACGATAGCTCCTAAACGGGGCATTTGCTTGAGCTCAAATTGGGTATATATGTTATAAACTACCGTCGCAAGACCGGTATTGATTTTGGTGTGTATAGGACTTATAGTTTTTCTACAGGGCTACGACAAAGATTGCTTTAACATTATGGCCTATGGGAGGAAATTCTTGAAAGTGCGCTAGCGTTTAAATGGTAAATTCGATTGAGCTCAAATTAGGTATATATGTTATAAACCACCATCGTAAGTACGGTATTGATTTTGATGTGTATAAGACTTATAGTTTTTCTACAGGTTTCTATTGATTTTTCTATAGCTTTTTACAACGTATTAATGTGCATCTACAGACATGTAATTCATAAAAAAAGTGTGAGTTTTGCTTAGCGGAGGTAAAAATACCAAAGGATGCACCTCCGTTCATTTTTTAGGATCCTTCGTCAACCGATCAAGTTATCACTGTTTTTTACCTGCTGATTACATGATTATGAGTCTCAAACGTCCATGTGCTGTGTCTTCGTATTAGTTTCGACTCTGCATCGCGTAATGGAGAATCGAAACTAACTAATACGATGATACAAAGCTGAAGTGATATTTTCGCCCTTAAAAGCAGTGATAGCTTGATCGACGTTGAATAGCTGACCGACTATCCTAAACGCTGACGACTATCCTAATCGCATCTTGGCGCGTAAGTAAAACTCACCCTTTTTTACCAACTACATGCCTTTAGATGAATTCGTTTTTGGAAAGCGGAATAATTGTAGAAATTTTATTTGTAATTTGTACTCTTACTGCCATCGTATTTTTGAAATAAGTAACGTCATTTGAAAGAAAATATGTGAATTAAAAAAAAACCCTTAATGGCTCCTGAGTATAAATTTTAAAGAAGTTTCATTTATGAAAATAAATTGAAATAAAACCCATTTAATGAGCATTTTTTTTTAAATTTGCACTTGAAAGTCAAATTTGGGGTTATTCAAGAAAAAATTTTTTAATTCAATTTTCTGAAAAAAGATTGATTTTTGGACATACATATAGGGGTTAAAATTCTAGCGTTTTGCCCCCCCCCCATCACGTCTTCACAGGACTACGTCAATTTACTAGTAGCATTGTATATTACATGGGATGCCGTAATATTTAAGTTTTAAATACTTTTACCCAACTTACTTCAAAAAACGTAATCATTTTTATAAATGCATTTTTAAAGGACAGTAATAAAAGTGTTGAATCATAGTTGTATAAGACGTCTCTCAGAAATCAGCTTTTAAGTGTTTTAAGGTCGGCTACATTAATTATGTAAGAATATGAAACCTAAATCAACATTAATCAAATACTGAAATGAATAAAAAAATATGATTTTCCTAATTTCGCTTTAAGACCAATGATCAATACGGGAAATCAATTGGCAGTAAAAAATTCTCTTTAGTTTTGCTAAAAAGTGTTTTCTTGTAAACAAAATTATGTTACAAAAATAGAAATAATTACTTCTGGCCACATCTCTCGAAATTTGTCTTTAACTACGGAAGAAATATCGCTTACAGAAAATTACCTCTATTTAATTTAATTATTACAAATTATTATGGCTTACAAAAAATGGCCTTATTACAAGCTTGCTTATCTATGTGTGTGGAAAGGGTAGCTAATAATTAAAACAGCTTTAAATACGTTGTAAGCATGTAAATTCTTCAGATGGCTCAGTAAATAGTTTGTGAAATAAACGTATTATCAATACATTACTTTTACACATCATACACATCTTTCCAACAAGCTTTACATTTAAACATTTATAAAAATAGCAATAAAATAGCAATCATTATTTAGTGCAAAACGAATTCAAAACGAATACTGTTAATACTTACATCAGCATTTATAAACTCTACATTTTTTCTGACTCAAGATATAGAAGCTCTGAAATAAATTTTTGAAGATCATTAAGCCTACATTTTCTTCCATCGTTATGAAGAATTCTTTAAACCAAGAACTCAACAAATGGTCATTTAGAAATTTCAAAATACATATCATATTTTATTTCAAATTCCCAATTTATATGCAGTTTATCAAAAAATATTTTACTTTTTTGAATTTTTTTTAAAATCTCTTTTTCTTAAAATTTCTTCTATCATTATGAGTTCAAGAAGTTACCATTATGCTTTGTAATGAACGTCTTTTGTGAACATTCAGGCATACAATTGCGTATGCCTCTTTAAATTCCAATTTGTAGGCTCTTTTTCGGACTAACTTATAAATATTCCAAAACGTTCCAAATGATTTAACGATGTTCATCGTTTTACTAATATTTTATTTACAACTGAAATTCTTACAAGCATTCTCATTAGAAGATGCAGATGTACGTTTTAAGGGAAAAACATATAAATGTAACATAAATGAATTTAGGAATGGTTAAAACATACAGAAATTTTCTAAAAATACAAAAGTTTGTATTGCATAATTTATTTCTTTAAATGATATTCCAGATATGTTAGATAGGAAAAGATATTCTCAAAACATAATAAATGGATTGCTAGTTTTAATATAAAGTAGTATCTATTTTATATTTTTCTTTGCATGGAGTTTCATATTCGATGGTCATACATTTTGTTAACATTAAAGAAAAATAATAATAGAGGGAGAACCGAAGGAAGACCTAGCAAGTGATTTTTCGCTCCAATCTCTTTCTTCGGTTTTGTCAGTCTTCTTGTTCAAGATAATGTTGTTAATTTGTTTCACATTCCTTAACTGACTCTCAGAAAGATATTTTTAGCTTGGGTTAAATTTGTCTCGAATTTTAACAGTTTGGTTTCTTAACTAATTTATGCCATTTAAAGTCCTTCATGGAAAGTCATTAGTAAACTGTCTTCTAACTGTCACGTTGACACAACGTGCATATTTTTTAATGAAAAATTATTAATACAAATCTTAATTACTATTGTCTAAATTTAAACTAATAATCTATTCTAAATTTAATTTAAAAGTTTTTAACAGTAACTGTTTTTTTAAAGCTTTCAATTTTCCTTTAGCCTTTTCATCTGCAACGCATTACCGTACTTCTAAAGCATTTCGCTCTTATCAGCTGCTTAAATAAATAAATAAATAAATAAAGACATGAGTAAGTTTGTGTTGTTTCTATAATGTGAAATATGAGATAAAGTAAATGTATATATTTTGTATGTCCTTTCTCTTTCAAGATGGCATTTTTTACATTTTAAATAAAAACAATGTTGTATTGAAATCTTTTTGAATGGCTACGAGTGGTACCACTTCAAAAAAAAAAAAAAAAAAAAAAAAATCAGAGCTCTTTCTTTTTGATATAACAAATCCCGGGTTACTTTTTATTGAATTTTTGTGTGAAATATTATCTTTATTTTGATATCAAATACTATTGAAATATGTATATGCAAGAACTGTTGACAAACTTTTTCAGCTGACAATATCAGCAAAGCAGGAACCTCAGCACAGTTTTAGATTTCGTGATTTTTTTAGTATACCAATAGACTGCATCATAAGAAATCAAGACGGACAATTTTAAGGTTTTCTGCAAGAATTTCATGCAATTTTTTTTAATATTACTGGACTTTGATTAATATACTATTTTAATATTCATGCTGCACATGTAATTTTTTTCTGAAAACTTGGGGGAGTATATGTCACGATGACACAACGTGCATATTTTTTTAATGAAAAATTATTAATACAAATCCTAATTACTATTGTCTAAATTTAAACTAATAATCTATTCTAAATTTAATTTAAAAGTTTTTAACAGTAACTGTTTTTTTAAAGTTTCCAATTTTCCTTTAGCCTTTTCATCTGCAGCGCATTATCGTACTTCTAAAGCATTTCGCTCTTATCAGCTGCTTAAATAAAAAAATAAAATTACAGTTGACGCCAGTTTTATTTCTCCCTGCTCTTTTTTCGTCTGCTAAAAGAATCATAATAATAACATCTCTTCGCTCGCATGCATATATCTCTACTCCGCTGAAGCAGATGTGTTTCTCTTGCGGTATTACCCTGCTGCGCAGGGAGCATATTGAAGCGTCTCGTAAAACACCTGCTAATGCCTCGATTGTTCGAGAAAGATCGAGTCCCCTTTTCTATAGGAATATGTTTAACGGTCATTTTTTTAGCAGTTAGCAGTTGTTTACAGCGGGGCAAGCCACTCACTTCACGTGAGGAGGCTTTTGCCCGCCGACACGCAAGGCCGCAATTGGATCAACGCTGTAATTTTTTTTATAAGATGCTTCCCCAAGCTCCAATGTTGTGAATGTGCTCGTGTATAATATATTTTTAACAGCGTAGTTAAGCCGGAATTCTTGTAAAAGTGTAATATTTTTAGTAATAGTATGGGACTGCTTTGTGACATCAACTGGAATCATATAAAAGACATGCAGCATCTCCATCCTGTTTTCTGTGTTTCCTCAAGAGTATGATCTTCATAATGCTTTTTTCTTAGTGTTTCTAAGTTTTCTGTGCTTCCGTCCGGTAAAATATGAAATCGACAAGCGCAGGGAAGATGTGTGTTTTTCCACGACGTGATTATGGAGGTCATGAATTATTAGGGTGCATATTTCTCTTGTGAACCTACCTTGGTGTATTTACGTTCACCACCTTCCACCATACGATCACCTTCCTTTCAGTACTTCTCTAGTACACTAACACAAATCCAGTACTTTACGCAATCTTTTTCCTAATACTATCTTTTTCAATAATGTGTACGCCAAATCTAGAATTTCTCACTCCCAAAATGAACTATCTCACATAATTCAACTCTAATAGTAATTTACATATTACTAAAGTTGATAAACCTGTTAAACTGTATTATTTGATAAAAGATGTAACGTGAATACGAGTTCGATCGCCATGAAAATTTCTCCACAAGAGACATCTCCTCTTATGCAGAAGCCCTCGTGTAGCTTTGCCTTAACAAAACAGAACAAACCTTACTTGATAAATCTTTTTACATTGATAAAGTTAATAACACTGGTCCTTACACTTGAATTATGATTCCACTAATATTCATATTTCATAAAATAAACGCTCTTGAGTTCTGTGTAATGTTAAATGATCAAACTAAACGTTATTCTATTTATTTCCTATTGATGATAGTATTCGTTTATATATCGTTCCTGAAATTCATTAACCTTCTCTTGTCTTTTGCTCAGTTCTTTTTAATGTTGTTACTAATTTTTACAACCTCGTAAGATTCCTCTCGCATTTTCTTTCACCTTTAACTGCTAGTAATACTCAACGGTTGTTGTTGTTTATGCCCTCTGACAGCCGCATTCTGTGCCAGATCCCCCCCCCCCAGATAGGGAGGCGATGGGCAGAGGGGAGCGTCTTCCATTTTTAGTGAGCCCCAGTGGGAGGAAGTAGGACTTTAGCTCGGGGTCCGCTAATTTTGAACCAATTCCAGAGGAGGGACCACCCCCCCCCTGAAATCGGCACGAGGTATTGTTTAACAGCATGGAGGACACTGGAGCCACGACGGATTTTACGTGCACCAGCTTCCATTAGCGTACACGGTCCCACAGCAGTCGAGCAGAGAGGGAGTTCCCCCTCCCAAGCTCTGGTCAAGCCGGATACTGCTTCACTTGCCATGTTCTTATGGGAACGGAGTTTAGCGCCCAGACCACTGCGGAACATACTCAACGGTTAAAATCTCTTTCGAGTTTCGTAAAAAATTTAAAACTTCTACTGAATCTAAAATGGTCTCGCTTGATATCAGATCTCTGTTTACTAATGCTTCTATCCAGGCTTTATTAATTGTTTGAAAAAGCGTTTCCAGGAATTTCAATAATATTCTTCTTTTTACATAGGAGTTATTCGTCTTAGCGTTTCTTTTTAATGAACGGCTTCTCATGCTTTTTTTTGAAGAGAAACTTGTGGACTAATCTGCTGCTCTCGGAATTAAACGATAACGATCGATGCGTGATCACCATATACAGTTCTGAGATTATCAACCAGAAACCGCAGGCGTGAATCGTCGGACGTCAAGTGCGGGATTTTGTGCATTGTGGCCTCACCATAGCACAGTGGTTATGCCACTGAAAATGGTAGAGGGCCGATGTGTGACGGTCCCGGGTTCGGGTCCCATCGCGCGGCTGTCGATCTAACGGTCTGGAATTGTGGTAGGTTTTCTCCAGATGTAACGTGAATACGCGTTAGAATCCCTTAGAAAGTCCTGCTACCAAGGCACCCCCCATCCTAGGCAGCATACCCCGCGTGAGGTTTGCCTTAAAACACAACACACTCAAATGGTTGTCAACTGCAATGTTTTCGTGCGGTATGCAGATACAGAGGGCGCCACAGCGTATAAAAAGGGAGTTAAGTTCAACTCTGCAGTTTCACAGTTACTGCAGTGTACTAACAGATCCGTCGGAACAGCGCTTGCTGCCGTTTAGGTCCGTTTTGGGAGAAGACTTGTGTCCGACGCGAAGAGCTACCTGCGGAAGTTTGCGCCCGTAAAGTTTTATCCTTTCATCCGCATTGCAATAGAGCCGTTACAAGTCGACTGGCATATTCTTCAACGAACCAGGTTTAAGTTCCTGAAGACTCGTTTCATATGTGAAATTCTGGTACTTTAGTAACCTCTGTTATAGGCACTTTTGAATGGAAGCATGCAAACGTGCATGCGTTGTATCGTGCGGATTCCGGATGCCACTTTGTGGAATGGAGTTCTACATCTGTTATACTTGAATAGTCATATCAGCAACTCTCAGTTCTGGTTATGGTTGATACTGGAATCATTGTCTAGTGATGTCCCATTCTTTCTCAACGGGAGAAACATCTGGTGATCTAGTAGGCAAAGGCAACCTCTACACACACACACACACACACACACAGCATGTTGGATTACAACAGTGGTAAGAGGACGAGTGTTATTCTGTTGGATTCCCCCCCCCCCTTGGTTGTTCTTCATTAATGGCAGCGGAGCAGGTTAATCACTAGACTGACGTAAAATTTTGCATCCAGGGTGCATAGGATATCAAAGGCAGAGCTCCTGCTGTCATTGGAAATTGCTCTCTACACCACAACTCCTGGAATAGGTTCGATCTACAAAGTCTGCAGACTATTTGGTTGCAGGCGCTCACCTGCCGTTCTTCTAACGAACAGAAGTACTGGCACTAAGGCAGAACCGGCTTTCATTAGATACCACAACAGATCTCCACTATGTACTCCAAAGAGCACTAGCTGGGCACCGCCGACGGTGAAAACATCAGTGGTTTTGAGTCAGTAAAATGCACGTTATAGATCATCTGGTCAGAGCTTTCCTTGAAGTAACCAAGTTGTAGCAGCTCGTTGTGTCACTGCGGTGAAGCAGCAGTTCGACTTTTTGCTGAAGACGCAGTATGATGCGTCACAGCCGTAAGGAATACGATAGTCTTACCCTCTCAGTAGTTCCGCGTTGCCGTCTGGAGCCCAGTCTTCTTGTGACCGTACCTCCTAGAATCCACTGCTGCTAGCAATCATGTACAGTGGAAACATTCATGTGATGTCTTAACACGAACGTGGAAAGAATATCTACCTTCTCATGTCCCTAATACATTGCCTTGTCCAACCTTATTGAGCTGTTGATGATGGCCTCTTTATCTGCTTAAAGACATAGCCGACTAATATCAATTCGCGCCAAATGTCGCAATAATTTTCAGCGGGTATTTAAAACAAAACTAATTTGCATCTTCATAGTGACGCTACTAGCGCCACACTTATGTGCCTACTGTGAAATTTAAACCGATGTCATATTTCAGATGTATTAACACACCTACAAAATTTCGTTTATCTAGCACTACTGCTTCTTGATGTTGTGACTTTTTTATTCAGTGTATATAAAATATCTTTTAGTTTTGGACAGTTTGTGCATGGATGCCTGTTTTTAAACTTTAGAAGTAATTTTTTCGGACATATACTTGATTTTCATGCAAATATATCCCCAAAATTAAAACATATGTGACAGAGTAAGGATGCTTTCTTAAACAGAAGGTCGGCTGGTAGCTTGGAGTTTAAGAGCATGTCCTTGTACACACTAATCGCCTAAGTGGAATTAGCTCGATTCCCACACAATTCCCTGGCTGTTTGTATTCGTCTAAATATTGTACTGTGAATTGGTACTTTGCAATAAATTAACTTGTAATTAGAAATAGCTGAGATAACCGCAAAAGAGTCATAGATCTCGATAACCGTTTTTCTCAAGTCTGTTAAAATCAAAATTATCTATAACGTGACACACATTACCACTGAAACGTTTGAGTGATTGTACGCTCGTGCGACAATGGAAAAGAAGAAAAAGAAGTCTATGATGGAAATGCCATATTTATGGTGCATTTTTTAAAATCCATTTTGAAATAAATTTATTTCGCACTTTCAGTAATAAAATTCTCTCTTTTTACTTTTTTCTAATATATATATATATATATATTCTAATGGCTGACACTTGCGGTTTATAGGCATTGGCCACTACAAAGGCCGGAATTACTAGTCTCTTTATTATGAAGGCACTTCTGAAAGGTGGATCAGCGTTATGAAGGAGCAAATGTGCACCCGTGGAACAAATGTGTGTCCTTGCCAGGAAGCGAGCCCGTACTCGTGGTGCGGTAAAATGGCTCTCTATCCACTACACAATCCGATCGACCTTTTATCCAGTACTAATTCTCAATTTTTTCATACTAGAAATGTTTTTATGAAATTTCTTTTTTTTAAAATCAAATTTCTTGTAATTGAAAATTTGATTAGGTAATAACTATGTTTCAATAGCTGAATAAATATATTTTTATCTATGGTAAATCGTTGTACATGAAACAAATCAAAAATAATATTAATTGATAATAGAAATTATGCAAATATAATAAAAATAACTATGATATTAATTTTATAATTCCTAAATTGCGAATTAAACATGTGAAGAAGTGTTTCATATTTTTTTTGGTGAATTATATTTAATTCACTGTCAACGTAATGTACGTCAAATTTTGAAAAACGTATTAATTAGAAATACTCCAGTCCCTTTATCGCTTACTCAAAAAGAACCTCTTTTTTCTTATTAATTCAGATATATATATATACATATATATATTAAATTAAGGGACACATATAAAGCTAGATTTTAAATTTTTTTCAAATATGTACTGAAAGGGAACTTTCTTTTCTATCACTTATTAATACAAGAATATAGAATACAAGAGAAAGAATACAATAATATAAGAGAAAGTAAAATTAAGGGACATATATAAAACTTGATTTTAAAATATTGGCAAATATGTGTGTGTGAGAGAGGGGTTTTATAAATAAAAGCTATGTAGAAGCTTTACCCAGGCACCCTGTATATTGCAAATATTATTTGTAGTCAGCATAAGAGTAATCATGTTCCTCTAATCAACTGTCTTCACTCCTCAAACAGTTCGTTAAACATTCAGTAGCCAATCTTGATCAGCCATAAGTCACTGCTATCCCTTGAGTCCAAATCTCCTAACCTGCCCTTGACACATAGCAAATCACTGTATAAAAGCGTGAAGTGCAAAAACGTGATTACATCAAATTGTCCTCCATGTGATAAGATTAACGAACTAGTGAAATCAGAATAATATTCACCAAATTTAATCATTATAGGTTATTTATTTGCAGCCATGTTTTTAAATCTATCCTTTTGAAACGACACTGGACTGACTATATTCACAGTTACCTTGTTTTGTTCATTGTTTGGTTTTAATATGAACATCATTTCATACTATCGGAAAAATTTGTTTAGGGTAGAATGCAGAAATATCATACTAATTATTCAACATAGATATTATATGCCTAATAATTCAGAATATAATAAGTTAGTTTAAAAATATAAACACTTTTTTATAATAGGATGTTCTTAAATTGCAATATTCAAAAAACTTGAAATGGAATACATTAACTATATAATGCTAATACCCATAATAATATTTTTAATTTACGCAGTTATTTTAGTTGAAAACATATATAAAGTGTCAATATTCGTATTTTTTAAAGGAAAAATACATGCACTATCGTTAATGTAAATATCATCAGAGATAACTTTAAAAAAGCTGAGAAAAATTTATAATTATTAATATTAATGTTTAACGTTAAGTCCTTCAAATAAAATTTTGTTGCTTTTGTTATATGGTAAAAATAATTATAATTCTGAACGCCTCTTGTCTCTCTACGAAAAACGCAACACATAATTAGGATTAACTAACAATTTAAAGTTTCAAAGGGAATCTTTACAACCTGATATTCAAATCTTTAATCTGATATTCAAATTTTCAAAAAATATTGTTATATTTCAATTTATTTATAATATAATAACGGAGTTGAGAAATTATTTTCTATAACAGAAAAAAATATTAGAGCAAATTTCAGTTTATTAAGACTTTGCTAAAATTTCCGGTTTATGCAAAAAAAGCAACCAATCGAAATTTTCTTAACATTAACAACACAAATATTTAACAGTATAACATCGTACTGAATAATAAATTAATCTGAATTTACTGAGCTAAGGTCAAACAGATTTTTTGTGAGGTTTATAATTATTTGTTGAAAATTAGTTATAAGCGTATGAAAGTCCTCCAGAAGGTCTGTGTTTAGAAAAATTCAAAAAATTAACGCAATAAACATAGATAAGTAGCCATACCACATCGGAGAGAGATTGCCGCAACTTAACTATAGGTTTCTGGTTTGGCGTCAGGAGATTCATCCTCCTAACCTTATTCCTTTTTCTTCCGTCAGAAGCTCCTGACACAAAGCCAGTATCCTATAGCTAATATTGCGCCAATCTCCAATAATTTATCACGTCTCCAATAATTTATCACGTTTAGTTCGTTAATTATTTGAAATTAATTTTTCTAGAGTTAGATTTGCTGGGGAACATACTAAGTTAGATTAGATTAGATTAGATTGACAGACAGACCAACAGATAGACAGGTAGACACACAGATAGACAGGCAGGGTGTTTCAAAATAACGGCAAAACTTTTAGGAAGGATAGGGTAAACGTAGATGACTCGGAATTATACGGAACGTAGGATCAGAAACTTCGTCTTCATGCACCTACTAAAAATCACTTTTAAAAGAGCGATGAATTATCAGTCAAATATCTTAGCTGCGCTTTACATTTGCTATGGTTAACATGTTATACATACATACATATACATGCATGTACATATATATCACACCGCGTGGATTCAACTACACAGATACTTATAGCATAAATGAGTATTAAATATATGGAATTATAAGTAGAAGATAAATTGAATAATATACAATTCAGAATTGAAATCACATACTTATACTTTAAAAGATTCCCAGCAAACACACACGGGTTCTCTGAACGTCTATTAACGTTCAGAAGACGTTTTCTGAACGTTAATAGACGTTCAGAGATCCTGTGTGTGTTTGCTGGGTTAATAGTTATACTTTAAAAGTGCAACAATAATTTAATATAAATGATATAATAAACCACACTTTTATTAAAAATTGTATGCATGGTTATGTTTCCATTCGAATTAAAATGATAGTACTTGTCGTTGAAGGTGTTGTCACAGATTTTTTGGATCACACTAAGAATGATTATATCTGGCTCACCAATGGATGAGTGAATAAAACACTGAACAATGGTAGATGTCCGAATTGTGGAAATCCAGGGTTCTAGCCTCGGTCAAGCGGCTGTCCATCTAACGGTCTAGAGTTTTGGGTGGTTTTGACCAAATGTAACATGGGTATACGTTTTAGCTCCTTAAAAAGACCTTTACCCGATTCATCCCCTCTGCTTAGGTAGATGGCTCTTGTATAGCTTTGCATTAACCACAAACAAACAAGAGTTATCATACCGCATCCTAACCGTAGCCTGCAGCTGGTTGCTATGAACGAGAATCCTTGCTCCATTGGCATTAAAATAATTACCAGAACATCTACAGAGTTAAATTAGGCACAAACCTAGAACCTGGTAATTGAACCTGGTGAGCAATTATTAATTATCTCTCACACATATACTCATCTCTCATACACAACTCACACTTCTTCATTAAGTATTATATTTGAAAAATGCTATTTTGTAAGAGATTATAAGGAACTGAAGATAACTAAATTTCTATACTTTTAAAATATTAAATAAATAAAAAATTTTAAAATGATCATATCAGTTTAGTTTGGACATTACCATATCGATATCGACCATACATTTGCACAATCATAAATTGAGCTGGAGAAAAAGCAAAATGGGGTAACTCAGATTTTGCTCATAAATAAAGAAACGTCACCGAGGCATAGCTCAAAATGTCAGTGTTTCAGACTTTCTGCTCTTGCGGATGCTTAAAATGTTTTGACCTGAAGAACGGCGGACATTTGTACCGCCTAAAATGATTTTTTGGGGGTAATGAATGAATGGTGCTGATAAGTAGCATTTATGTGTGTTATTATACAAAGTTTTTATTAATCTTAATCTTAAAGAAAGGTTATTTCTGAAATCTGAATCACATGGGCTTCAATAACTGGAAAAATGTAGGTCGGAAATTAAAAGAAAATTACACCAGGAGGCACCAAAATTTGTCTACAGGTGGTGATTTATTGTTTACACGCACACATTCACATGTTCTTCAAACCCACACACCACTTCGTGTTTACATGACTTAAAACACTTTGCTTTCACTATTTCAATTAAAGCCTTTAATTTATGATTTTCCAATATTTTTTATCATAAAATTGTTCTTAAACATAAATTTAGTATTAAAATGCTTTGATTCTGAAATAGAAAATTTAATTCCATACAGAATACAGCACATTTAATGAATACTTAAGCAGTGCGAAATGATAAAACATGTAAATTGACTTCAAAAATGGGATGAACGTTAACCTAAAATCGATTAACTGTAGAGGCTTGTCATAAAGTATGTTAGAGGCATTTGAAGTTTTAAGACTCAGTTTTTTAAATTTCCAGCATGCATATGAAAGGAAAATTTCCCATTTATTAAGATTATAAATTAAGAATTATATTTTTTTGAGCTTCTGCATTGTTATGCAATGTTTTATTTCTCCATATTTTATCGTTAAAAAATCCTTTTACAATGTGTTCTTGCCAAATGTAAAATATTTTTGCATGAAATGTAATAAATTATACAAGAGTTATATGTGTTTATATGGTTGCTGAAAAAAAAATCAGAACCCAACAGCAAAATATGCTTAAAGGTAATCAAAACAACATAGATGAAACAAAAATTAAATTCACATTTTTAGAATAAATAAACTTTCTAAATTAAATTTTTTTAATGGAAAAACGTTCATATAAAGGGCAGACCCTAAATGGATCTCTTCGTATAATGAATACTACAGAAGCCGTAGATATTGAACATTTACCACGAGTCTTCTACAAGTTTCGACTCATTGGTCGAGAGCTGTAATGGAACAATATCTGAAAATACTTGACTACCCAAATTATAGAACGATAGTTCAAATATCATACTGGAGGATAAATTTGTCTGTTGTTCCTAGGAGCTGTAATCTGTGCAATTGCTCTTAAGCGTGTTTTGTAACCTAAATACGTTACTTGAAAAGCAATTTTTCTCAGTCATGCAAAAGTGTTTTACTCATTATTACAATAATCGAAATTTCATGTGTTGCATATTGTGTGCACATTCAAGCATTGCTATTGTAATATATTTTTAAAAGTAAGCCAAATCAGAATGCACTGAAACATTGTACGAATATGGACGTACAGCAGATAGAAAAATAAAACGTACCCCTCCCCACTACTACTAGTCCTATATTCCTTTTCCCGATAAAAAAAAAAAAAGATACAGCTAGATGGGGGAAACTCCCCATCCACCTTAAGTTTTGAGTTTTAGGGGTAGAATGTTTCATGCTTGGCGTAACTCCCAGTTTCTAAGGCACGACATGAACTCACGTGTTCCGAAAGACGGTAGAGTAGAAAGATTACACCGATACGATAACGTTTTTGGGGGCACCTTTGAAGATTACCTTAACTCTTATTATTTATTGTATCTATAGTAAGTCTAAAAAATAAAAGGGCTTCCCGCTGGCAGATGAGAGAATCCAAATTATAAGGCTGCACGGAAAGGGGACAAAAATTGCATGTCTGTCTTTAAAAGCTGAATCTGTTTTCCGTGTTTATTTTCACACCATTGATTTGGCTGATCTAGAATTTCATACGTTAATGTAATTTTTTTAAGTATATTGTTTTTTCGAAAGCTGTAGTTTATATTTTGTTCTCGATATTTCATTTCACTTACTTGCTTCATGCTATAGCTAATATTAAATTTAATTAAACCGCCTGTAATCACTTTTTGAAGTATTAGGTTTATTATTTTTAAGTACACTTTAATTTAAAAGATATCTGCAATATGAATTATTATTTAAGGAAATTTTAACAAAATGTTAATTTTCAAAAATCTTAATCCTTTTTTTAATTCATAAACACAATTCTGCTGATAAATATACATCTTTCCATTTTAGCAAGTAATTTAATGCATTTACGCTTTTAAAAATGCCATTTTATTAGATATTAAACAAATTTAATAAATAATCAAGAAATATAATTTTTAAAAGTGTTATTTAAAGATATACTTTTTAAAGTGTTATTTTACTGAGAATTAAAAAATTAATCATATAAGTATTAAAAAATATTTGTATGTACTTTAATCGAAATATTTATCGTCAACAACTTTATAAAGGTTTCTTTTTTTTATTGCATGGATCAGATTTAGAAAAATAAATAGATTTATTTCAGATTTTTAAAAGGGCTCATAAATTTCCTTTCAGTAATTTCACACTCTATTATGGCGTTTAAAAAATAATCTTTAGATGATAATGTTGATATGATTAAAAGTACACTCTTTCTGAGTTATCAAAATTCTCAATTTCATTTTATCAATATGATGAAATATTGGCTAGGCAACCATCTAACGTCTTCGAATAATGACTAAAATTTGCTTTTCAATCAACTATTGTAATTTGGGTTAACTTATAATTAGCTTTTAGAATATCGTTAATTAAAAAAGTTAATAATGATAACTACTTAAGATATTTTAAATGACTCACTCGTTTCAATTACTTAGCCTATTCATTTTAATTCGTAACTGTGCAGTAAATCCCTAAGCTGAGTTGAATTCACATGTATTAAATATATTATTGATGCTTACTGCAACATGGTTCGTGTTCAAAATTCTGCGCAAATTGTTTGTTTGTTATTTCGCTGACATATACAAAAACACACCTTTTCAAAGAAAGAAAAAAATGGTATTTACATACAATGCCGGATAATTTATTTCATAACGGAACTAATTTATATTGTAAAGAATTATGCAGACAAGATTTCTCTTAAAAGGGTGTGGTGTGTGCATCATTTATAGATCTTTTTCTGAATCACGTTACATAATACATTTTATGTCTATGTAACGTGATTATTTGAAATGCATTTTCATTGTATTAAACGATATGACAATAACATGGAACTTATATAAAGTGATGTTCATTTATAAATGGAAAGGGAACGGAAGTAATTCCCATAAGCTGTGCTCTATTCTCTGTAATTGGAAGTAATAGTTTAGTCATATCAATTTATTTTAAATAAAGTTTTTATGCACATTATTAAGGTTAACAGAGTATGCATACGGAATTCCAAAATTGCGCCCTTATGATTTGTATCATTTAACAAGGGCATGCAAAATAATGTCTATCAATTGTGCTCTTCAAAGAAATTATCTATCTATATAACTAACTATATATAGAACATATTAAACCAGACATCCCTCTGGCGATGTCTGCTTAAATGATTCTCTGGCGATGTCTGCGCTTTTTTAAATTGGTTTTGCCTTACATAAATTTCTTTTTTGAAAATGACTAGGGTTTATTTGAGGTTTTTTACACACACATATACATAAATATGTGTGCGTGTGTGTATGTGTAGGGTCTTATGCCGCATATGTTTTTCAATTTGTGTAAAAAATCTTATGCTGCCCGATTATAAAAATAAATGATGCGTAGTATTTATAGTTTGTGCAACATCTGTGACAAAAAATCTAAAAAAATAATTAACATTTTTAACAACTTTTACTAAAGCATTGCATTGCGGGTGAGACGCCACTCTTGTGCGAGAATTAGGGCGCGCCTCTCATAAGAGCAGAATGAAATAATAAATTAAAAAAAAAATTCTCGAAAAAATATTCAAATATGGACAATAACTACCTTTTAAATAATAAAAAGATATTAAATTAGCATAAAGAGACGTGATAGTAGGTTTAAATCAATATTGGTCTGCCTACTTAGTTCACTACTAAAATTAAATTCTCATATTTTTTAATTGAATTGTAATTGTTATGTGATCAACAACGTAACATCACTATATTTGAGTGGGAAAAAAAAGAGTAAATAGTGTTTATATTGTTTTTTTTTTATGTGGGCATTTCTAATAAAATCTGTAAACAAATTAACAATTTATCCAGTTTTAAAAATATTTCATTTAAGCCTGAACGTTAAAAGGCATAATTATTACAATTACAATTATCGACTAATAACATGCCCAACTGGGTCAGTTTGTGTACAATGGAAAGAAAATGAGTGCTAATAAGACAATCGAATCCAGTAAACGTACTCCTATAACATATATTCAGTAATATAAAAATAAGACACGGTGAGAAGTTAAAATTTTGCTAAGTGCGGCGTCATGTACAAAACAAAGCGTGGCATGTATACCGGAATGGCAGTGCGGCATGTATTCCGTTCTGCACGGTACAGACGTAACACGTCACAGTTGCATGTCCTCGCAGCGGAAAATGGCTTAACCGTATTCACAATACTCTATAGTGCTTCTACACTTTGTTTTGACTTCTGCATTATGTATGTATTCAGTAATTAATGTAACATACGCACTCAAGCATAACCTGTTCAAAAGTTTTTATAGTGAAATCATGCACTTATTGCAAAACTAAAGCTTGCATAGTTTCAGGTAAATTAAAAAGAATTCAAGCTATACACTGGTTGAGGAAATCTCAATACACACTTATACTGTGCGCCTGATTACTCTCTATCGACAATTATAAGAAACACAAGAGGTGCGGCATCTGTCCTGGATGCGGCGACTCTACCGAAGTTACCCTATAGTTAGCAGCGTTGTTGTATTTGCTTTCCCTGCTTTATTTTAATCAGCATGTACAAGGTATCCCGGAACTTTGTGCATAAACTTCGAAGGGAAAGTAGACAACTGCTCTGCGAACGAAAATTACATAGGAAAGAATGGGCGGAAATCAATAGTACAATGCTCTCAAGATCTGCACTTGTGGCTTCCTCATTGTCATATCTGCCAACTTTTACGGTTATTTTTGGAAGATTATCGACCACTAATTATTCATTTAGTTATTTCATGTTTGTATAAATCCAAATTTGTAATGTAAAATAAAACTGTTTCAGAGTTGTAATTAATAATCTTCCGGAAGTACCGTAAAGTTTGTCAGATATATATATATATATATTTTTGTTTTATGGCAAGACTACAGAGGGGCATCTGCTTAATGGCGGTGCCTAGGGTTTAGGACATCTTAAGAGGTTCTAACGCGTATTCACGTAATATCTGGAGAAAACCTCCTGTCACGTTGACACAACGTGCATATTTGTTATAAAAAAATTACCAATACAAATCTTAATTATTGTTATCTAAATTTAAACTAATACTCTATTCTAAATTTAATTAATTATAAGTTTTTAACAGTAACTCTTTTCAAAGCTTTCAAATTTCCTTTCAGCCATTTTATTTGTAAGGCAATAACGCACTTTTAATCATTTCGATTTCCTGCCTTCTGCTATGCTAATCAAATTTACAGCTGCAATCTGTTTTATTTATATTTTTTTCTTCCCATCCTCTTTTCGCAATTATTGATATGAAAGCCTAACTTGCAGTATTGCACTGCTCCCTGACCGCAGTTTTTTTGTTTTGCTTCTCTGTGAGCAGATGCATGCATCCAAGGTTCTAGTAAAGTCTTTCGTGTTCCTTTTTCTCTCTTACATATGTAATAGCTTAACGGCAAAATTTGACCTCGTGACATACCCCCCTGTGCATCTTTGAATATGAGCAGTTAGTTGTAAGTTAGCAAGCAGAGTAGAGCTGCGTTGGAGGTTTGGACAAGCACTTGCCCTTCGGGGCTTGTGCCTCTGTCCGTGCCCATAATATATTCTAATTTTATGTGAAAATATGTTGTTTCTCCTTACTTCAATATTGATCGTGTGCAATTTAACCTAGAAGCCTATATTGTGATATTGTGATCCTAAAAATAAAAAATTGTCATTATCGTCAATAATCTGTTTTCTTCAATTACGATGATTTAAGAAATAGTGCATTTTCATTCGTCTTCATCTATAGAGTTCGGAAGTGATGTTTTATTTAGTGCAAGGAATTATTCACACCTTGCATGTTGATGATCGTTTTCTTTTCCTTCGATAAAGATGTTTACTGCATGCTCAAGTATTCTAGATATGTGTGTGTTTGTTAAGATGTTAGAAGGAAAATACGTAAATCAGGGAAAAACCCTGTGTTCAACTAATTCATCAAACACTAACCACTATCATCGATCACATGCGCCTGCATTTTTTAATTCTCTACGGTTTTCTTGTTCTGGATTTACATGCTTTCGCATGGCTATCACCAAAATATTAAAATTATTTTCACAAAATTCTTCTGTACATCTGGTGCCAGTACCAGGCACGAACCTCTTGCGAAGTATGTTGTGTTATATAGTTTTTTTTATTGTATTCTTTTGCACAGTCATTTCCACTTGGATTTTAACTTTTTTCGTTTCAAAACCTTTTTGATAATTTGACGTTAAAATGTTCTCAAAGTGCTAAATTGTTTTATAAGAACCCTATTGCTTATTTGTTTACTTGATTTTTTTGGAAACTTTAATAGTACGAAGTGTATTAATGTATGTATAAATATAATATCCAAGAAATTTATATGTGTGTGTGTTTAGTGTACAAAAAAAAAATGATGAGTAATATTTGAGAACAACTTTTTATGATAATTTTTCAGTCATTTTTGCATGAACATTTTTATTTGCTGTACTAAGTAATTATAGTAGTAGTATATGTGACGTAATTTTTTGATACGGAGATAAGTAAGAGATGATTTCAAGTAATAATAATATAAGATTACATTCACTTTTCCTCAACAAGCAATTTCTCTTATTTTTATAACTTAAACTCTTGTTGTTTGTACTTGAGTTTCATAATAATTTTCCCCGAACAGCAATTACAACTTTTCAAGAGTTACACAAACTTATACCCATTATATTCTACTTGATTTAATTTAGATATATACATGTTTTTGATTTGCTGTAAATACCTCATGATAATTGTTTTCATTTGTTTACATAATTTTCAGTTTTTTAGTGTACCCATTTTTATCATGTAAGACTTTTTATGAAATTTACACATGTTGGTGACATTTTTTTAGGGCTACAATTTTACACTCGTTTATTGTATATTTTGAATTCCCTACCCTTTTGCAATGCGAGATATAGTGTTTGATTGCATCATTTTTGGTTACTGGCTTGTCCAGTTTTCTTTTTTTGTCTTTTGTCTTTCTTGATAGTTTCAACAGTATGCCTTGCTTTGCATTGCGTTTTTTTTATGCAGCTTGTTCCATGCTTCACACTTTTTCTCTATATACTGCAATTTACATTTTGATATTCATGGCACAGCCTCTCTGAGGCACATGCACTCTTTTTTCCTCACCATGTCAAAGTCTGCTTTCGCCGCATTTGTTTTTCTTTCCACACGGTTGTTATAATTTTCAGGTCCATGGCAATGCCTTCTGAGGTACACAACTATTTTTGTTTTTGTTTTTATACACACTGCATTCTTGCATACTTAAGTCCATGGCACAACATGGCATCATATTTTTTTTTTTCCAATTTTTACCTCACAATATACCTTTTATGTCATTTTTTACACAATTTTATGGTTGAAGTATTGATTTTTTTAATCTCTTGAATTATATTATTGTTATCTTGCACACATTGTGTACTTTTAAATGAGTGCTTGAGCCTTGTAATGTGAATAGCCTGATCCCCTATTTGCATTGGATAGTTCCGGTTTCTTGTTTACAAGTCACATAAAGTTTTTTTTTCTTTTCTTAAATTTTCAGTAATTTTTTACACACAGTTATTTTGCATTTTTTTGCCCAATGACGTGTCATTTTGAAACATTTTTCTGTATTTTCTACTATTCTATGCATATGTGTATTTTTGATTCTTGGAAGAAATTAAGTGAAATCAAACAATTTCAATTTTCTCCAAACTACATTTTTTGCACACATTTTTTTTCAATTGTTTTAAGACACACAAACTGTTTTGTTATTTAGAATGTTAAAACTTTTTGCTGTTTTGTTATTTTGGATATTTATTTAAAATACATTGTGTATGTTTTATGTTTATAAGGTTCATGTGTTCAGATATGAACAATACTTGTCATTTTAAAATACTTTTTTTGGTACCATAAAAATGTTACAAGGATCCATGTTGAAGCAAAATAAATGGCCTTTTTGATGATGATAATAATAAAATCCTAGGTTATGAATATTATGCTTGAGAATTATAATTTTAAAAAAATATTTTTGGATCCTAAAGAATTAATTTGAGAATATTATATGTGAAAGTTGTCTCTCAAACAGTGAATATAAAAAAATTGCATATGACGATAGTATATTATTAGAAGTTTCGTATGTTTTTATTAAGTATTGTGACAAATATTTTTATATATTACAACTTTTGAGATTGAATAGTTTTAATTACATAACTTGATGTGTATTACCAAAGTTTATTTCCATGCCAAATATTTTATGTATGGTAACAAGATGTTCTTCCAGGACTTTTTTTAAAGACTGTTACGCAGTTGTTTCAGTGTTTTGAACAGAACAGTTATACCAATTACCTTTAAATTCAAAGTTTTATTGCGAAAATGTTGCATATAGTAATTGAATTTGAGCTCATAAGACTAAGCATAAAAAAAGGACTTGTGTTAAAAAGATTTCTTTTATTAGGATACTACTTGCTTATTGGTGATATGTTACAAGAACTTTTCTGACTGTAATTCGCAAAAACTATATTTGAACTGCAATATTTTCAGTAAATACGTAGTCACCTTATTTTTTTCTTCAAGGAGTCTGAATCTTCAATATTGCTTTAGAAGTGAATATTTTTATCTTGTGTTTTGCTGATTGAATATATAATGCGTACATTTTTTTCTCCTAAACTTGGGGGAGTATATGTCACGTTGACACAACGTGCATATTTGTTATAAAAAAATTACCAATACAAATCTTAATTATTGTTATCTAAATTTAAACTAATACTCTATTCTAAATTTAATTAATTATAAGTTTTTAACAGTAACTCTTTTCAAAGCTTTCAAATTTCCTTTCAGCCATTTTATTTGTAAGGCAATAACGCACTTTTAATCATTTCGATTTCCTGCCTTCTGCTATGCTAATCAAATTTACAGCTGCAATCTGTTTTATTTATATTTTTTTCTTCCCATCCTCTTTTCGCAATTATTGATATGAAAGCCTAACTTGCAGTATTGCACTGCTCCCTGACCGCAGTTTTTTTGTTTTGCTTCTCTGTGAGCAGATGCATGCATCCAAGGTTCTAGTAAAGTCTTTCGTGTTCCTTTTTCTCTCTTACATATGTAATAGCTTAACGGCAAAATTTGACCTCGTGACATACCCCCCTGTGCATCTTTGAATATGAGCAGTTAGTTGTAAGTTAGCAAGCAGAGTAGAGCTGCGTTGGAGGTTTGGACAAGCACTTGCCCTTCGGGGCTTGTGCCTCTGTCCGTGCCCATAATATATTCTAATTTTATGTGAAAATATGTTGTTTCTCCTTACTTCAATATTGATCGTGTGCAATTTAACCTAGAAGCCTATATTGTGATATTGTGATCCTAAAAATAAAAAATTGTCATTATCGTCAATAATCTGTTTTCTTCAATTACGATGATTTAAGAAATAGTGCATTTTCATTCGTCTTCATCTATAGAGTTCGGAAGTGATGTTTTATTTAGTGCAAGGAATTATTCACACCTTGCATGTTGATGATCGTTTTCTTTTCCTTCGATAAAGATGTTTACTGCATGCTCAAGTATTCTAGATATGTGTGTGTTTGTTAAGATGTTAGAAGGAAAATACGTAAATCAGGGAAAAACCCTGTGTTCAACTAATTCATCAAACACTAACCACTATCATCGATCACATGCGCCTGCATTTTTTAATTCTCTACGGCTCTGCTTCTATATTTATTTTACAAATACTACTACCATCACAATATAATATTAAAATTATTTTCACAAAAATATCTTCTGTACACCTCCCAAAACTCCAGACCGTTAGATCGACAGCGACACCTGTGCGACTGTCCCGAACCCGGGACCTTCACACTTCGCCCATCTACTATGTTCAGTAGATGGGCGAAGCTCGTCCGCTCGTCCAACCGCTAGTCCATGGTGGGACGGATATGGCAATGAGGAAGGCACACGTGACGACCTTGAGGGATCGCGTAGAGTGCAACATATCGATTTCCACCCATGTTTTCCTGTGGAATTATGGTTCCTAACAGTGCTGTCTACCTTCCCTTTAAGTTTGTGCAGGAAGTACAGGGGCGCCCTCATGTTAAAAATTGCCTGATATTGAATGCAGATGGCATAGTTTACCTGTATATTTCAATGCTTTAATGTAAGTAACTACACAAAATTGACAGATATAATGGCGATAGTCCCAAATTACAACTCCAGTTTGAAAACAGAGCTATTGTCATAGAGTAAAGATGTATAAAAAACGAACAACTTTTACTTTATTTAATTTTAAGCTATATATATATGCTGTTTCACGTCATTCGCAACAGTTGCCTAAAAAGCAGAGATACTTCGAGAAATAGGAAACTGTGTCCTTTTAATTGTCAAAAAACTATTCTTTTATTATAGTAGCGCCACTGATGCATTAAAAACAGCTTAAAATATATCGGAAAGGAAATCTCATAAAAAAATCTGGACTAATCTTTTCTAGGTAAAGAAATAGAAGGGGGAAAAAAGGATTTTTATTTTGTTTACAGTGGGAGATTGTATCCTAGCCCAATCCAGAAAATACAATCCCGAGGATATATCATGCGAAGAGTGGATGGAAAAATTCAATGTTTTTCTGCCCCTAGAGTTCACATGGCCATTCACATTAGAGAGTATCTTGTTTAGAGCCAGTGGGATTTCGAAGCCTTCTAAAATTCCTTTTTCTGAAAACTAATTCTTATTACATACGTTCTTAGCAATTCTGTAAGATTGATCACAAAGTTTTCTTTAAAAAGCCCGTTTAAAGTATAATTTAATGATCTCTTTTAAAGCTTTGTATAGGAGGAAAAGAGAAAAATTCCAATATTGACATTTAAAAAAAAATTTTAATTCCATTTTCTACATTAGTTTTTACATAAGAAGTTTCTTTTTATATAAAATGTCGAAAGCTTATATTTTATTTTAAAGGTATAGTGATATATTACGTAACAATTTTTTTAATGCAAATCATTAATCGATCTTATCCGTTAAACACTTGCATGGGTTTGTACTTATCTATGCTTTTATATGCCCAGACACTTCACTCTTAAACAAAAGTTTAACTTTACGTACATTTCAAAGCAAAGATTTTTAATTGCATAATGTATATGCTTAACAAAATTGACCGAAATTATTATTTTTTTCTTTTTATTCTAAAAGTTAAAAAAATGGAAAAGAGTACTAAAAAGTATTGGTCAGGAATACAGAACGCAAAAAATTATGTAATTTCTATCATAACATTGCTTTCATACTACATGTGCTACTCATGCATCATATCTTGCATGAGTATCTTTGTATACTAGTATATGTTAAAAAATAATCAGAGTTCTTTGAAAGATAAAAAAAACATTAAAAATGGAATAAAACCATCTGAAAAAAGGGAAATAAAAGAATCTGTCAGACTTAGCATTTTCAGAATGTATATATATAAAGGGTTACTGATATCTCGACGTATTCTTGGTAAGACGTAACAGGGGAGCCGAAAGGCTTCTATTTTCACCCCCATATGTATGGTCGTAAATCAATAGTTTTTGTGAAAATTGAATTCTAATCTTTTTTCTTGAATAATCCCAAATTTGGAATTCAAATGCAAATTTTTAAAAATCAACTAATTAAATGGGTTTCAGTTTAACTTAGTCTCATAGCTGAAACTCCAACTAAGCTAACGCAATAATAAAAAGTACAACACAACTTTAACATTTAAATTCGCGAGCCGTTATAAGCATTTTTAAAATTTTTAATTAACGTATTTCCTTTCAAAACCTGTTATTTATTTCTAAAAATACGATGGCAGTAAGCTTACAAATTACAAATAAAATTTCTATCATTTGCCAGCTATCCAAAAACGTATTAATATCCTTCTAAAGGCATGTAAATTGTAAAGAAGGGTGAGTTTTACATAAGGCTGGCAAAACGTCAAAGGATGCACTCCGTCCATTCTTTAGGACAGTCCTTAAACCGATAAAGTTACAATCGTTTTTTGAATTTATTTTCAAAGCTGTCACTCTAACGAAGCTATCGTAATCATGAAAATGTACAAATAATATCGATCAGTAATATTCAAAACTAAAGTGGAAAAATCGTATAGAGGAAATGGTTCAGAAAGATAAGCTTTATTAAGGAATAGCAAATTATACAAATTTCAAAAGCTTGGCGGGGGCTTTAAAAATGATATGCAATAAATTTCTTTTTTTTTTCACAAACGAAGGGCCTTGCTATTCAACTATTTCCACTACAGGGGGTTAAAAAATTTGATACAAAAAAAAGTGAAAAGTAAATAAAAAACATTGAATTTTACAGATTTAGGGAAACTTCATGGGCCTGGGGGGGGATCTTAATATATTTTAATTTAAAAAATCATAGACAGTTGATGACAATACACAACTTTTCCCACCACAGGCGATTTCAACAACGACCCACCCTACATATACCTACACACACACACACACACACATATATATATATATATAAAATTGAAATTAACTGTTCGATCAATATTGCAGATTAAGTATTTGACTTCAAAAATAGGCTTTTTAAAAAGAATAATCGCGAATGCACAGATTTCCTGAAACTGAAAATTTCCAATTATTCTATTACTTAATATTATAACTTTTATATTATAACTTAATTTATATTTTATATTATTTACCATCTCGGAAATATCAGCCATCTGAATTTAGTGAAATGAAATTTCGAAAATACTTCACATACAAATAAAAGCAAACATTTTAATGAACACTCCTTTATGCATTTGAGAAAAGTTCTTGTTGTTAACAGAAAGCAATATTTTCAGCGGCGGCGAAAACTTTTCCTTAAAGCAATATGGCACCCACAGCCGTTTTCAAAATTTATACATTTTATTTCATTTATATGCTAATGTAGGCGCCTAAGAAATATGCCCAGTATAGCTCAAGAATCCAAAGTTTATGTAGGAGAAGCTGTACAATAAACAGAACAGGTACGCAAAAGAAAATAAATCTCCTTTTAGGTAAGTAGAAATAAAGAACTATATAAAAGTCAAATGCGAAAAGTAACTGATAATTAATTATATATTCACCGCTAATTTATTTCACTTGAAGATATGACAAAGCATATACCAGACTACGTGTTAGAAAATGTAGTACTTTGTTCCATTTGTGTACACCTTGGCAATTGAAGGCTGGGTTAATGCATATCTTTAGCCCGGTCGGACAACGCCTCAAAATACCACATGGAATTCGTGAGATCAAAACCAGCTTTCACCATACTCCTCCCTTGCTTTCCTTCATTGATGACCCGGGCAATAAACCCGCATTCTCATTCTCGCTTTCAGGGAGAGATGGCGTCAGCACTGAACCCATCTATATGTCGTTCTTTCTTTCAAAGTGCGTACCGAGCGGTAATCAACCCGTGGCAAAAATGTCCGCATCACGTGGCACACGACATGAAGTCTACAACTATCGACAAACTTAATAACGCTTGGAATGTCGTTTATCTGCCTCCGACGGACTCTCGGGGGGGGGGGACTGCAGTGGCACGAGATCGTCTCTGAGCACAGCTACACTGGGCAAATGTGTACCCTTTGCCTGCTCGGATAACGCCTCGATCTATCATGCGGAATTCACGGGATCAGAACTTGCTTCTTAAACAGGCTGTCTTCGCAATTTTTCAAGCTTCTTATCAGCTTGGTCAGTATTTGTCGTTCCAGCTCAAAATTTGTATACATATTCGAATTTTAAACCTTTTCTTTTCATCAAATCGAGCTAACATTTCGCATACGCGTGTAACTCCGATAGCACCGAGTACTGCTGTTTTTTACTTTTCAATACTCTTTAATTAAAATAAAAGTGTTAAATATTTTGTTCCAAAAAACGTGATTTTAGCACAAACCAATTTTCGTATTGATCGCACTATTTCATCTTTCTTAAATCTTTTATAAGAAGAACGACTAAGAAATGTTAAATATTTAATTTTTACCCAGTTTTTTAATCAAAAGTAGTAGAATCAAGCGCTGAATTTTGCTCCTGGCTGTGAGCAAAATCTTTTTTCCCCTCAGTGAAGCCACACCTCCAATTAAGACACTGCGAATTACAACGCTCTCATTCATTACAAAGGATGAGTCCAAGCGAAAGTATATAACGGGTGTTTCAACATGCGAGTTAAGCGATTATCTTTTAAACCGTAGGTGATAGAAACATGCTTTCAATTAGAAAAGTTCGTCAAATATAGAGTAGATTTCAGATATAGCAAGTTTTTTAATAGGGGCCCCAGCAAACACAGCCGTATCGGGTTAGGGATGGGCCGTCATCGGCAGTACCGTTTCGATGTCGGCATTGGCACAATGGTAATTGGGACGGTGTCGGTTCTGTGCTGGCAAAACGATTTGGCGTAGGCAAATAAAAGTTGATTTCGGGCATGCAACGGTCCGATAGCGGCTAGCCTTTTAGGGTTAAGATGTGATTTTGGCGATGTACTGCACCAAACGTCAAAACCGATATCGGTCCAGAAGTGTAATTTTTAAACTGAAAGGTATAAAGCCAGCACAAGCAGCACATATATATTGTTATAGTAATTCTTTTTAATTTATGATTTCAATACTTACTACTTACAATGTTTTGAGCCCGCAGGATTCAAGTGCCTCCTTCACATGCGAAAAGAGGAGGGGAGGGGGGGAATCATTCTATCTGGTTAATTTACTTGACGTCCTGTCCAGGGTTCTGGTCTACCGCGCATCTGTCAATCGACAGTTTAGATGTTGGTGATTTTCTCCAGGTGTATTGTGAATATGCGTTAGATAAGTTAACCAGTTTTTTATGATTTAGTATTGAAGGGGTTTCTAAGCGCCCACCCCCACCCCTCAATTGGGGCAGTTTCTGTCTAGTTATTCGCAACCCTGAAATAATTATATGACTATAAATTTCATTTTATATAAAGTGATGGTTGTTAAGTACTCCCAATTTAAAAATAACAATAAAATTAATTTATTAAAAATAAAATACATACAATGCAGAACATTAAACGCTGCATTTTAAAAGTTCACAAAAGGAGCCCACCATGGCCGAGTGGATAAGACACCGAATATGGTTGAAGTCATTGACGGATACAGAGCCCCATCCCCCCCCCCAGACGAATGAAGTTTACACTATAGAGCATTGACTTGTTTTGTAAATTCAAGTCATTCTATAAGAAAATGTGACAAAAATTGTCTTGTGCCCCCTCCAGAATTTTTTTTTCTGGATCCGCCGCTGGTTGAAGTGTGAAGGTCCAGGGTTCAGGTCTACCGCGCATCTGTCAATTTACAGTTTGGATGTTGGGTGATTTTCTACAGATGTAATGTGAATATGGGTTATATAAATTAACCAGATTTTTGAACATAGAATTGAGGACAAGTCACCGTTGTATCCCCAATTCTGGAACAAAAATTGGGGATATTTTATAAATTTTATATAAATTCAAAACATTATATAATATTTATAAAATGAAGGAAATATGGTTGATTTTTATAAAATTAGGGAACAAATAATTATTATAATTACTGTTCAACCCCAATTTTATGGCTTATTAATTGTTTTATATATTGGAACAAACGCTAGAAGCCTTCTTCCGCTCAGAGCACCGACGCCCTAAGGATTAACTCCTGTGTTTTTGTCTTACAAAAAATGCAAAACAACAAAACTTTCTGAAATTAAATTGGATTAAAATAGTAGAAAAAATACCTTTTCATTAGTATTTCCATAAAAATAAAAAATATCAGTATAATTTATAGTTAAGGAATTTTTTTTATAATACATTAGCTGCTGTTGTTAAAAAAAAAAATAATAAAATTAAATAAATAAATAAAAGTTTTAATTCACTATACCGAATAATTATAAATTGAAAAAAAAAAATAATAATAGTTCCATTTTAAAATTATAACTATGAATAATTAATTTAATAGCATTTATTTGAACAACATGTTTGTCATGTTTCTGTTCAAATAAAATAATAGTAAAAATTACGCCAAAATCATGTTTTGCTACAACATTGTAAAATGCTGTTACAAATTAAATAAAATTTAATGCTCTTATCTCCTTAAAAATGAATAAAAGTAACCATTTTTTGCTGATTATAGTACTTTATCTTTCTAAAAATTAATTGATTAATTCATTGCAGATATTGAAGTATAAACTATTTTGCAGTAGAATAACACTAATTTGTTTTGTTTTTTTCCACGCGATCTAATTTAAAGTGAATAATTTAAAAGCTAAAATCTCTCGGACTTTCTTTTCCAATTACCCCGTGTCCGCGTACCATAGCACAGTGCATTCCTAGGAGCTTTCCACCCCTTGTAGGAACCACAGTATTACGCAGGAAGACGAAATGGACCTTTCCTATTCTTTGGGTCCCCTATTCACAGGCTCATTCAGTCATCGAAGAGCGGAAGTTGGGTTTTTTTTTTTTTTTTTTTCGTTTGCCTGTCCATGTCCATTCCATTCCAAGGCTGTAACAGAAATCATCTCGCAACGTAAACTTTTCAGTAACGTGGATTTTGAGTTTTCTCAGAGCAATGAAGGTGGAGTTTCCTGCATTTTTCTCTGGATAAATTGCGATTTTTTTTTTCCTAGACTAAATGGCACTGACTGCAGCTAGACAAAAATTTTTAAATAGTCTGAATGTGGTTAGTGCTTTTTAGTTTTAAATAGGCTAAGTTCTTACGTCAGTTAGATCGGACTTTGTTGTAGTTTTCTCTGGATAAACTGTGATTTTTTTCTAAAGACTAACTGGTATTAACCTCAACTAGACAAAAATTTTAAAGTTGTCTAAATGTGGTTAGTGCTTTTTGGTTTTCATTTTGCCAAGTTCTCACGACAGTTAAAAAGGGGTAAGTTGATTTTTAAGTATATATTAAGAATTTGTATTTTTTCTTAGCTAGATATTTTTTATGTTATCTCAGGGACTACTAAAATAAGATGTAGTTCAAAACTGCTAATCATTTCTAAATAATGCGAAAATGAAATTTATAATTCAAATAAGCAAACTTGGAAACTATTAATAAACAAGCAGAACGGTATTTTTAATAAATAATTTACATACTGCATTGAAAAATGTGTCTACTTAAGTACTTAATTTCATATTACTCAAAACAACAGAAAAAAATAAGTATATTCTGTAATAGAAAGTTCCTTTCTTCTACTAAAGGATAATCAAACTGTAAAAGTTCAGTAATATAAAATATTTACTTAAAGTAAGTATCTTCTAATAATAAACATGGTTTATTAATACTTATTAGTTTCATATATAGTTTAGCACTAATCAACCTATTAAAAATAATCATTATTATTATATAAATTACCTTACATCACTGGGGCTAATTTTGCCAAAAATACTTAGTTAAAATCCAAAAAATACTTAGTTTTGCCAAAAATACTTAGTTATTAAGTATAAACAAAATAATTTGTATATGAAAATATAGTTTGTATATGAAAATGTTTAATTATTTTGAAAAGAAAAGGTTTTTATGATATTAACCGTTTATTTGTAGAATCAGCCAATATTTTAATTTCTTTTAACGTATGTTGTTTACATTCTTCTTTAAAATAATATATAAAATCAATAGGCAACTTTATTTTGTATTATGACATAACAAAAAATAAATTAAAACATTTTTAAAAAAAGCATGTTGTATAACTTTATTTTTTTCTCTCTTTTTTTAGCATTGCATGAATGTTTATTTATAATCTTTGGTTCTGGAAAATTATAAATTTTCTTGGCTTCTAAAAAATTTTTGGAAAAAAAAGGAACATTGTCTAGTTGAGCCTAATATTTTGTTTAAAAAAATGAATATGGTCTGACAAACATATAATAACACGTTTAAAAAAAGTAAAATATTGGTTGATGCATAAAAAAATAATACGGTTAATTTTAAAAAGAGCTTTCCTTCTTAAATTCATCAAATATTTTCTTAAAAACAAACTATTTTGCTAATTAGATATTTTTAATAAATTTAGTCCTAGTGGTGTAAAGTCATTTATATAATAATAATTATTATTACTTTAATTTGAAGATTAATACCCTAGAGAACTAACTACGGAGCTAATTAGGGTATTTTGGAAATAAATAAGGTGCTGGCCGGTTTTCGATATTTTGTCGTTGCCGATACCACACCAAAAACGTAATGGTTTTGGTTCAAAAGTGGCACAAGGCTGGGCCGACGCCGTTATCGTTTTTGCCGACACCAAACCAGAACCACCCCGTCCTTTCGGCCCGACAGACGCCCAGGCGGACGCAATTTTGTCGTTTTCGGTACCGCGTGAGCGATATCGCACCGGCACATTCTGCGCCGGCATGCCAGTGTCGGCCCAAAACTTATCCGATAGGACTGTGTTTGCTGGGGCTGTATACATATTAAAATACGAAATTTAATTTTTATATGGTCCCTCCTAAATTTTATCTATTTGGACCAATTGAAATCATTCTAGAGCCTTCTGAAATGGGCAACTTATTTCTTGTTAACCCTGTACATATACATTTACACATTCTGTAAATAAGTTCTGTAGGCAATTTTTCTTTTGAATTAAAAACTGTGTGAATGTGCCTTTTTTTTTTGTAGCCTTTCAGCTTGGTTTATAATACAGTTCGATTTCAAAGCTTGTACAGGAATTTTAATCCACTTCTTGCGATCTGAACACAATGAGTACTTTGTTCGGGATTTATGGCTTGATCGTTTTATTTTTTGGCATAGCTTACTATTCTCTTGATTAGAAATTTATTCACTAGACGTACCAGAGGATCGGGCAGTATGCCTATAACCGCAGACCATTTTTTTGAATTTGTTCTTTTGTTAGTAGTAGCGATTGCCGGATTCTTTGTTCAGCACAAGTGTGAAACACAATTTTGAGAACGGACTCAAAATTGATGGAGGATTGATGACGGAAGGATTGATGAGGCAGGATTAATGCTTTCGCATAGTCAATAGGGATTCATTTTACTCAAGTTTCAGATGTATTTGGGCTGGAACGTGGGGGGGAAAGCAAATGAGGCAGGCACCCTGGACATCGTGCTAAGGCAACCGTAATGCTGGGACGAAGTGGGGAGAAAGTTAAGGTTTGCTTCTAGTGACTCGATCTCCAGTTGCGGCACTGAGCATATATGAGCATATAAATTTTTTTAATCTTTTTTTTTCTGACTTGGAGTTCTGTATGTAACAGAATAATTCATGAAAGAGTACACAAAGATCTAAGCTCTATTACGATATTCAAAAAACGTGTTTTAATAGCACGGTGTGAAATAGAGGAAACATTTGTTTTTCTTCATTTTTTTTCTTTTTGTGCAGAACTTATAGTTTGTGAGAAATTATGAAGTACCAGAATGCTTTATACAAAGATAAATTTCTTTTTCCAACACCTAGGTCTGCTACGACTATAGGCCAATACAAATCCCGAAAATAATGATCATTTCATTATGTGCCGTCTAATATGCAGTCCAAAGATTCCCCATACGAGTGGTCTCCTAATTTTGGCCCAATTCGAGAATCAAGACCAAGAACCTGAATTGGCACCCGCAGTGGATCATATATTGATCATAGATCTATACAATAAATTACAAAGTTACGTAAAAAATGGTACAGAATTTTATCGTATCGATTAAAATATTCATTGTATTAAACTTAAAGAAGTACAAAATGTAAATTCTATACAGCCCCCGTACAAAATCATTCATATTTAGCAAAATATGCCCCAATATTAATCAGCTGATGCACGAAATTTCAGGCTTTCATCAGAAAAAGACTCATAAATATATTTAAATAAAGTTGGTAATGGCTATCAAAAGTATTATGTATTTATGCAATCATTTTTTGTTTTCGTGATTTATGTATAGCCTTTGAAACGCGATCTTTCGATGTGATTTTTGTCTTCCGAGAACCAGTGAAAAGGGGTTTAAGTCAAAATATTTATTTATATTTTCATATCTCTGAGCCTTTTTAAGATGAAAGGTTGAAAATTGTTTTGTACATCACCTAATTAATGTATGGGGCACATTTTAATAATTGGGAATTTTTCCGTACGGGGGCCGTAAAAAAATTTAAATTTTGGATTTATTTAGATTTAATCTCCTGAAAATTTCAAGCGATAGCATAAAATTCCGTACCTTCTTTTATATTTATATATATATATATATGTGTGTGTGTGTGTGTATGTATATATAACGGAATTAAACAGAATTATCCAGTTTGAAAATATATTAAGTAATCTTAAATTGGAATCCTTAATTTTGCCTTCAAGAAGTAGAAAACAAGTGCAATTACGGAAAATTACCTCAATTGAAATCAACTGAATAGGAAGCCAAACGCTACAGTTTAAAGTGATAAATAGTACTATTCAATCTTAAGCTATTTAGCAACCTTACGTCGATAGGGAAGTTGTTAATAAGGATCGTTAGCGTTCTGCTACAGACGTTAGGTGAATCATTCCCATTCAGCGGACTGTATATCAAGGGGTATTATACTAGCTCATGTGTTTCATCGTTATATCAATCAGCTGTCAGTCGAAAATTCCTATGGCAACCCGTAATCTCTCAGATTATCATGCATAACTATGTGCTGAAACGTACAAATAAACGCATTTCGCAAGTGTTTCGATATTAGTTTGTTCGAATATGATAAGAACTGCAAATTGATTTTATAAAGAGAAATTGCTCTTTGTTCATACCAATATTGTATAGTCAAAGTTGTAAGTTAGAAGCAAGGTAAAAGTGTGTGAAAGAAAGAAGTTGAATTCCTAGTTGGAGGTTCCAGATTTAGTGTCAGCGGCAGAAGCCGTCTAGACAGAGTTTAGCAGTACACGAAAAGAGCGAATGTACAAGAATCATCTTGCTTGTTCATCATCTAAATTGTTGAGCAAATTTGATGAGCTTTTTCAGCGGAGCTTAGAGAATAAGATTAGACATTTGACATGCCTGCCTACCATTCAAAAGTGCAGTTACACAGACCAATGCTGTGAAAAGCATCATTAAAATAATAGTAAATGCTAAGAAATCTTTTAGTTAAAAGTCATCGATTATTTTTAAAGCTTGTGTACCTTTTCACTCCTGCTCCCTATTATATAGTAGATGAATGCTGATTTTTCGCACTGGAAGGTAAATTACATTAAAAAGCATTAAAAACGATTTTGTACCAACGCCTTGCGTTAATTTAAGCATCTAATTTAAGCTAAGAACATAATTCTGTTTTTAAATACTCATTTTCCGCACAACTTGATTAATTAAGGTTGCGTTTTATTATTTGTTCAGCTTTGATTGAATAAAAAGGCAATATGTCGTTTTCCGCCAAATCTGGAAGCCTCTTGGCAAAAATTAAAAACCTTGACAGTCATTTAGTGCAGTCGAAAATTCTTCAATTTTGAGCAGTATTCAAAACTTTTTGAAAATTCAACATTAATGCTTAAAGCTTGGTTTCAAGCAATCATGTTAACATGTTTTACTCTGCAAGTCGTAAGATAAGAAATAAAAATTTTTCGTAAAATTTCAAAACTTGTTCAAAATCTTGAAAAAAGTCAATGGCTAGTGTTTAAGTTAAATAACCACCAAGCATGTTTCAAAATTTTATCCCATCCGCTTAAACCGTTTTTAAGTGATATGAGATAATTTGACATGCCGAGAAATAAAGTATGGTTTTTGAAAGATATTTTATTTTATGTTCAGAAAACTTAAAAACTTTTAGACAATGAGTAATCTTCTCTCTTGTATTTAAATTTTATTTAACAAAGTACAGATGCTTCAACATGAAAATGAAGATTTTTTTATGTTCAGAAAAGTTAAAAACTTTTATTGACAATGAGTAATCTTCTCTCTTGTAATTAAATTTTATTTTACAAAGTACAAATGCTTCAACATGAAAATGAGAGAAGTACTGAAGAACTGTTACGAATTTCAAAATCTTTTAAGATTAATGAAATAAATGCCTACTGCTTAAGCTGTGTTCCAGCCGAGCATATTATAAACGTTTATTTCCCTCAGACTACTTAAAGGGATGCCTGGGAGGAAAAAACACAATTTTAGTAAAATCTCGAAATGTATTCAAAATTTCGGTAAAAAAAGAATTGATGCCTATCGTTTAACCTTAGTGATCATTTATAATGTTACCAAATTTCATTCCATTCACCTCACCTTTTGTGGTTCGCAGAGCCTATCCTTAACCAAAGTGATATAAAAAAATAACTCTAAAATGTAGATAAATTCAGTAGATTACGGTTACTGAAAGTTCTAGATGGCAAACTGATGCATTTTATATATATATATATATATCGGTGAATATTATGTACTTGAAGAAGAGGATACTTTATATCATAGAAAATGTATGTATTGTTTATCTTAAACTTACATAAATTTAGTAATGATTCGCTTAAATATTTTTGAAAGTTTTTCACTATTCAGAGCTTTTTAAAAATGCGGATTGATCAAAAATATTTTTTCCAAACGATTAAGCTATCGTAAAATCACAAATCGACAGAACTTTAGAGAAAACTACGAGTTAAAACACATATTTCGAATGTCAAACATAAGCGTTCGACAAGTGAATTTTCATAAATTTCAAAAGTTTCTCAAACTATGTATCAGTAATTTCTTATTTATATATTCTGCATCATTCTTTAGTAAAATAAATATGTCAAAGGATAATCATTTTTTTAATGAACAGTGAGTTCTGTAATTTTATTTAGTAATCTGTGATAAATATTATATTTAATAATAACGTCTGTAGATAGTTATTTAAGCAATATTCCTCAATTGTTTATTCTATGTTGGAATCTGAAATTGTTTTCTTTTATTTTGCAAAAACGAAAGTATAACTTCTAATGAAACTAAAGTGTACTTAATGCATCCAGTAATTTTATCAAAATAAATCAAGTGCGAGCATGAATTACTCCATTCAGAATATTTTCACTAGCATTCAATAGCGTAATTATCCTTAATTTGTCGAATGTGTGTTTCAGAAGATTTAGATTTAGTTTATCATAATATTGCTATCTATCAAAAGGAAGATTTTGGCTGAACATCGCACGATTGATATCCCCTGATGAGAAAGATATAAATCATTTATGAATTACAGAATGCCCTTTAGTTTGAGGATATCCAATTCTGGTTTAACCCTTGGGTCTTAATCTAAATTCAATGTATTTCAATATGCGAAATACTACATATTCTAAGAAGATGTAATCGAGAATTAACTCCTAGAGACATGAGATAATGAACGTCATTTGAAGTGTTAACATTCAAATTTGCAAATCTGGTTGTTGATTATCTGCCTGAGGCAGTTTTAAACCAATTTATGGATTCCAAATTTAAGCAAAGGAAAATCAATTTCTCTCCATTTTATGTGACGGCGTGGTTATTTTTATAATAATTAATCAGTAACGTCACTAGGTGGTTATTTTTATAATAATCAATCAGAAACACGACGTATTTCTTTTAAGATGTGTGAGGGGAACCAAAATTCTACGATTTACACCCCCGTATGTATGGCCAAAAATCACCAGTTTTCAAGAGAATTGAATTTTAAACGTTTTTGAATAACCCAAAAATTTACATTCACGTGCAATTTTTTATCAGTTTTCAGGAAAGTTGAATTTTAAACGTTTTTGAATAACCCAAAAACTGACATTCACGTGCAGTTTTTTATAAACCTACTTATTAAATCAATTTCATTTTCATTCATTTTCATAGCTGAAACTCTAAGCTAACATAATCATAAAAGTACAAAACTACTTTAAAATTTCAATTTACGATCCATTGCATGTATTTCTTAAATTTTTAATTTACATGTTTCCTTTCAAAATATCGTATTTTCTGAAATAAATAACGACAGAGTAAGCTGACAAATTACAAAGAAAGTTTCTTCCAATAATCAGCTATCCAAAAATCTGTTAATATTAATCAACCCAAAGACTTGTAGATAGTGAAGAACGTTGGCACCTCCCTCGGCGATTTTACCTACGATATGTAAAATTCGCTTTTATTTATGAATTACATGTGTTCAGATGGACATTAATACGTTTTTGTATAGCTGATTAATAGGACAAATTGCATTTGAAATTTGTACTGCAATATTATTTGCTTACTGCAATATTATTTTTTGAGATAAACAACATTTTCTGAAAGGAAAATGTAAATAATTAAAAAAATATTTAAAGTTCGTGAATTAAAATTTTGAAGTACTTCTGTAAATTTTCATGATTACATTCGCTTATTTAGAGTGCCATCTATGAAAAAAATTAAAAATAACGGTGTTATCTTGATTAGTTGGCCAACTATCCCAAAGAATAAACGAGGGTGCATCCTTTGACGTTTTTATCTGGCGCTAAGTAAAACTCACTTTTTTCACAAATGACATGTCTTTGTATTGACATAAATATATTTTTGGATAGTTGATTAATGGGAGAAATTTTTTTCTTAGTTTGTCTGCTTACTGTTGTGTTATTTATTTAAAAAAAATACGATCTTTTGAAAGGAAACGTGAATCAAAAATTTAAAAAATGCATATAATAGCTCGTAAATTGAAATTTTAGAGTAGTTTTGTACTTTTTATGTTTATGTTACCTAATTAGAGTTTCAGCTATGAAATATAATTAAAATGAAATCTATTTAATAAGTAGATTTAAAAAAAATTCATACTCGAATGCCAATTTTTGGGTTATTCAAGTAAAACATTCAAAACTCAATTTTCTCGAAAACTGTTGATTTTCGGGCACACACATGCGGTGAAATTTGTGGAATTCCGGCTCCCCCATCACGCCTTAAAAAGAATACGTCGCGTTTCCACTAACCTATATGCGTATATATATATATTGTTCCGGAATTACTCTGCTACTCCTGGGGTTCGTCGTTCTAAAGTCCAGTTGGTGTAAAAAGTTCAAGTAAAAAGTTACTTGTCAGGATGGAACACAAGCTTTATTGCTTCTAGAACTCCGTGGAACAATCAGCTGTACAAAATTCACAAGCACAATTAAACAGTAATGTGCTTTTAACAGTTCTCTTAGATCAGAAGCTCTCACAAATGCTTTATTTCTCACACAAAATAAGTCACTTTCACAGGCAAAAATTCAGTGAAAATATTCAAGAGATATCGTACACAATCTCTTAAGACACAGCAATGAAGAATTTACACACAGCACTTTGAAAACAGCTTCTTAAAGCAAGCTAAAACACGGCTTCTATAGCACTATCAATTTACAAAGCTAGCGTACTCTCACTGACAGCTCTTCACACATTGAGCGTTCAACTCGCACTGAACTGTCGGGGCAGCGCGCCGGTTTATATAGAGGAGGCAGAAACTGCGGGAAGCTTCTAGAGGAGTATATTTCTTGAAGATTCTACATAAAGCGAGAATATTGATTAAGTCATAGAAGAGAAATGTTAGGTTATTATGCGTTTTTAATGCAGGAAAAACCACTTCCAGGCCCCATTGGGAAAATCTCGCCGAATGACCAAAAAGTCGCCAAGCTTGGGGACTTTTGGCGAAATATCGCCAAATTTGGCGCCAAAAATAAGTCCTCAAAAGTGAAGAGATCTAAGCTCTAGGACCAATATTTCTCGAGTTTTCTAGAACCTCCATTGAAAAACAATGGAAAACCGAAACATCCATATCTCCGGTTCTAATTGGCCGATTTTCATGCAGCAAAAAGCAAAATTTATGTATTTGAAGCGTAGAATACGAATTTTAAACCATTTTAAGCCACAGAGCAGCGGATTGCCCCGAAAATTCGTAACATTATATATATTTAATGTAACTATACAATGCTTGAAAAATTAAAAAAAGATATGCATAATTATAGTATTATAGTATGTAATTTAGATAATTACACCAAATAACTCAACTCTACATTTATAGAAAAAACTTCATTACTGCTCCCATAGTAATTCAGAAAATATAGAAATTTATGTTGCCTAGCTGCTGTGAAAAGTGAGCTCCACAAATAAATGTTAATTTAAATAGATGTGTTCGAACCAAAAATTGTCAAATCTTACTTCGCTTATAAATATGCAGCAACGTGAAATCGTCTTATATTCATTTTGGATAAAGAATGATTCTGGTAAAATATACATTCACATAATGTTATGGAATTGCTACCTGTCATTGCAAAATGTAATGATACTTTTTAGTATTTTCAATGTAAATTAAAAAAATTCACTTATAAGAAATAGCTTTTTTAAATCCATTTTTAATATTAAAAATGTCTTTATGGGTTCATGAGAAATATCTGTAATCATGTTGACTAGAAGATATACCGTGTATCTCGGCATATAATACTTTTTTTTTATCTCAAAAAATTACTTCATTTTTTCCGTGCTTGTTATATATCAAATTTAAAACGGTTAATATGAAAAACTTGTAAATGAACATTTCAAATATGCATTACATTAGAAAAGCTAATTATGATCCTAAGACATATCTTCAATTTACTGGTGCGTGTTATACGCCGAAGTATACGGTAAGTATGTTTTAAGTTTTGACGTGCACTGCCTCAATCTTATAATGTAGCATATTTATGGTACCTTAAAAAACATCACTGAGACTACTCTGTCAAAAACTGTTTAGCATAGATAAAATATGAAAAGAAAAAGTAATTTCTTTTTGGTAGTTTTTGTCTGTCAAACATTGAATTTTTCCAAATGTTTACAATAAATATTGTTGATATTTTAAACAAACTCAGAAAATGATGTGCAAAAAATCACCCCGAGAAAATTAGACTGTTTCCAAAAACTGTTCTCATTTTAGTAATAAAATATTGATGGAAATATGAATTAAGTTCAAATATGTTTGTTATGTGTTCATATGTTTCAAATAACCGCTGAAAATTTTATTTGTTATAATGATTATTTGTTTCAATAATAATTTGCATGTTACAGCTTATTCAATAGACTTTCCTAAAATGTGTTTTACAAAATTTACTTTACTTTCACTGCGGAAAAAATCACGCTCACAGCCTTTTGAAATCAGCTTAACTATACCTCATACAACTCAAAAGGCGTTAGTCTGAACTTAACAGTAAATGGAATGCAATGTCAAGGGGGCTTAGAACTGCAGGAAATTATGACAAGCAGTTGGTATTAAGTGATTTGTAATTGAGATGACGCAAGCCAAGTTCTAAGTGGTAAATCATTAATGAAGTATGTAGCTGTCTTCTAAGGTCTTGTATATTCATATATTATGCACTATGCTTGCATTCAGACTTACATTCAAATCAAGTTAATTGAAAGGTAAATGACAAGTTACACATTAAGAAACTTTTATTAAATCAGTTATCCAATAAAAGTGTTTATTAAATACACATTTCTTAAATGTTTAGAAACACATAAAAGAAGTTTAATTAATTCTAATGAAATAACATGAAAATATCATAATTTATATTGATTTTTTCTTGTAAATATATAGAGTGCATCAGAAAAATTATATACATTCTTTTAAATCTCATGGATAATTAATTAAATTAATTTTCAAGCATACTCTGTTTTTTCCGGAAAATGTAAGGTTACACTCCAATTTGAAAAATAAGTGCATATTCTAGAGAAACTGAATTTTTGAAATAGAGATATTAGTTAAACTCAAAATAGTGGCTTTTAACAGAGATATATTTCTGAGTACGAATCACGTCTTATTCTGTACCTTGCACCTAAGATTCCAATGGAATTTCTACACTCACCGCTTGAATGTCGTCTTACACTGTACAGGTTATTACGCATCATTTAAAGCCCTGTTCAGACTACAGTCACTACTGACATAAGTGACATAAAAAATTTAAAGTCATTAGTTGACCGTTCATGTTTGAACAACGTTAGTCTGAAAATATCATCCAGCACTTGGTCAATGGTACTGCCACCAGTTATCATCAATTGAAACTGAAATGAAAATTTAAAGTTACAAACTTTTGTAATATATAGAATATTAAATTAAAAAAATATTAAATAATTTTATAATTAAATTTAAAAAATCTGAAAATAAATGCATTTAATTTACCAGAGAAAAATGGGAAATCCAGTTCTCAGGCTCAAGTACTTTTCCATGAGACAAGGAAATTCAGAATTGTATGTGCAATATACCATCATTATCAGAAAATTCAGTTTATTTAGATTTGATAAATTTATATCGGAGAGGCTATGAGTCGCCTCCCCTCTGGTCCGACTTAGAAGAGCAAAAATGGAATGCTGAAAATTAAACTGTATGATAAGTTTATGAAAGGTAATGTTATGAATAATTTAAAATATTAAAAGAGCAAATGTATTTTATTTGATAGAAAAAAATAGAAAATACAGCTATTATAATCAAGTATTTTTCTATAATTCTTTACAAAATAAATTTTAAACTAAATTTTGATACAAATCACGTAATCTTTAATTAGAACCTTTCCAATATTTAATTAATATTCAGCAAATTTTTGATGAGATAAAAAAAAACCAAACGTCTGTTTAAAAAAATCTAAGGATCAAAATTGTAAGTGTGGTCTTTTAAGGGAATATGCAATAAAAATAAGAAAACTCCAAAATCTAAAATAGTAGTTTTTTAAAATTAAGTAACTACAATTAATTTTGATTATATAAAACTGAAATTATCGTTTTCCCCTTTGAATATTAAACAAAATATATAAATTATGAGAGATTTTTTAATCAAAAAAATAAATAAACAGTATTGGAACTGATGATTGGCACTTTTATTTATAATAATTTCCGCACTGAATTCTATTAATTTTTTAAGCATACTTTTAGTTCTTTAATTTAAAATTATGGTCTAAGGAAAATAAAATTGTTAAACTCAAATAATCATTTGTAAAATGGGATTAAAAAAAGAAATTTTAAGAAACAAGAAAAGAGAAAGATTGAATTCTCTCACCATCTATCGGACATATTTACAAGTTAAGGATTTTGTGTCATTCGCAAATTACGAATAAAAGATATTTTATTTGATTTTTAGATAATTATCTGAACATACATCTTGAAAAATATTGGGTATGTAAACCCAAACACATTTTATAATGAATTTATGTTAATTATGGCATAGTGATAAAAATGTTATTTCGTCTATAGGCAAGAACGTCTAAAGGCATAAAAAAATCAACTGATTTGAATTCTCCCAGAAAGAATCTTGTACAGAAAATCTATTGTTTCAAAAATCGAAATCGGTTGTTTTGTAACGTGATGTTATACATTCATTCAGATGCATTTTATGTAATTCGGTGTATTTAAACTAAGCCTCGATCTTCCAATTCCTTGTCCGCAATTTTGTGGTTTGAACCTTTGCTGCAATAGCATTGATTCTGTTTTCAGACTGACTGAACGTTATTGACGGACGTTGAGAGCAGAAGAATTCGGAGGATTTTAATTTCGTATTTAGAGTACATAAAGACAGGTTTTCGAAGCGGCGGTAGCGTTCATTACGTCAATAATGTCAAAAAAGTTGGTCTGTGTTGTTTCTGTTTTTGAGAGCTGAAACGTACGCCAATGTTACTTACTATTGCCACTAATTAGATTGTGCAGCTACATCGACGTCTCCGCTGCATCTATTGAGGGGACATAACATTACTGTTCCCGAGAAATTTAACCTTGTAGGATGAAGCATTATTTAAGGACAGTTGAAAGTGTGTATATGCTCTTCTGAAGCGCCATGTGTATAATGTAAGAAAGGATTAATTGTGCACTGCAGAGCTCCGAATTACTAGATAGATCAAAATGAAAAACTTTGTTATAATAAACTATATATCTATATAAATTACTTGGGAATGCATTTATGTAAAGATTGGTTTTATTTAAAAGATTCTAATGATTTTTAATGATGCTAAACTCACAGTTTATACGCTGAATTTTTCACACAATAAATTTAATTGCGAGAAAAATGAAACGACAGACTTTTATTAAAACATGCACATAGTATAGCGTATATATTATATGATTAAGTAATTTTAACGAGAAAATATTGAAAAACAGAGTCTAAATTATAAAAAAATAGAAAATGAGCTTATTAGCTAAATCATACAACTTGTGTACAAAGATCTCTTAATTAGTTCATGTGTTAGCGATATCGTTAGAAGCAATTGGAGAATAGCATTTTACTACTGTCGCGTTAAGAAATGGATAAATTGTGTTTACAGGAGTTCTTAAATCTTAATGTCGAGGAGAGGAGGGTAGTATGGAATATTCGGGAGATATAGAATACCGAGCTTTTGGCCCTGTTAGTTGCTGTTGTCACATGTAAATACCAAGAACTACTCAAGAAAGATTCCCATGTTACAATGCAATGAGAGATGACCGCTGTTGTAGCACACTCCTTGCAGAACTAAGTGCGTTTTCTGATTTCAAGAGTTTTTGCAAGTTTTCAACATTTTATCCTACTAGTATGCACGTGACTTGACCATTAATGTTACACATAATGTACACTAAAATAATTCTGGTTTGTTCTGCTGTAAATTTTTTTAGCTTGCAATGTTCTACCCATCAGTTTAAAGGTTCATTTTCCTAGATGGCGTGTCAGGTATTATGTAATACTAAGTAATATTGTAATACATTTCATGTCATTAACTAAAGAACTGTAAGATACGCTGAATGTATCTTCTGTCACCGAAAATTCTCCGAAGATCAGCGAGGAGAAATTTGGAATCAATGCTTCAGTTGTTTTCTGTGGGCTCACCTTGACTGTGCCGGAGCAGAGAAATATTATATCTGCGCCTTTTCTAAACAGATTCGAAGCAGAAATGATTTGAACATTACCCTAATATGGTTTTAGAGTTAAAAATAGCTATGTTATATGAAATATAATTAGTTTTTCAACGGTTTAAACCATCCATTCCATATTACCCGACAATTTCATATTAACCTCCATTCGTAACTTTACTTGTAAATAATGTGTTCTATAACAACAAAATAAATAGTGGTTTTCGCTAAGTGGTATTTCATTGCGATTAATTACAGCATGTACTCATGAGAATTTTAGGGATTTTGTTAAAAAACCTGTAAAGTTATATTTAGAATGTAAATGGTATTCCATAAAATACCCTCCTCTCATTTAGATATAGTCTAAATCGTTATCACGATAATTAACGCTCAAACGAACACATTTTGTTTTAAAGATATTTTGTCGTGAATTAAACATATTTGTTTATTTATTTCATTTTTTTGTGAAAAAGAATCTGCAAATATTATCGTCTACGTGTCAAATATTTCATAGGCTTGGTTAAAAAATAAAGAAAAGAGGGAAAAGAAAATTATCGCAACCCAGCAAGCCCAGCACTATTGAATAAGTTCTGGACCGACACCGGCCAGCCAGGCCTTAAAACAGCTTTGAAATAGAATCAGCCAATATTTTTACTTCTTTTTAAATATAAAGTTCTTTACTTTACCAAATACTTAACTTTAACAAAATATTAGGCTGAAATAAACAAATATTTGTATGATTAATTTATTAACTTTTATATTTATTTTTGCACTCCCGGCGGCCGGGGTTCGATCCCCGACTCGGCATGGTTGTCATGTCCGTCCCTTCGTAGGGGGCGACGTTGGCCCACCTACTAGGTGCCCCCATAATAAAGTGGCCAACACCTTCGGACCGTTGTTAGGGACAATGCCTAATCGGCTAAGTACCCGCCCGTTAGATAAAATTTATTTTTGCTATTTTTTAATTTTTTAAAACCCAGTCTATTTTTTGTTTGCCAAGAATATAAATAAACTGCCATATTTGATAAAATGAAAAATATTAAGTTTATATAATATGATTTTTAAAATGTTTTAATCTATTTTGTCGTTAGCTATGGCATAATATAAGAATAAAGTTGACTTTTATTATTATATATCCTATGAACACAACCAGTTTATTGTGATATAAAAGTATATATATGTGAGATAAAAGTAGAGGTAAATATTTTATATTACTGTACTTTCATCTTTCACTTTATAAGCATCCTTCTGCAGAAGAAAGGCACCTTCTGTAATAGAATATGTAAATTTGAATAAATACATAATTAAATCCAAACATTTTTCACTATAATATTGAAAATTTTTAGTATAGATTTATTTCGATAATTTACACATTATGTTACTACAAAAAGCAGTCTTGAACCACATTATTTATTTTATTATATTTTTTATAATATATCTTAAAATTCTCCAGTAAAATACACATCCCCTCTCCTCCAAAACAAATAAATAAATAAATAAAAAATAAAATAAAAATAAAAGTGAACATTCCATTACAAAAGGAGCGCATTCTTATAATTTACAGCCGTTACTGATTTTAGGAAAAATACAGCGCTTTCGTGCAGTACATTAAAAATGCATTATAAATTTTAGCAGGTGATTTTATGAATTGAAAATCTGTATTTTTAGATGCCCCAAATTTTGTTAAAACTTCAGGGTTAGTATGCTTTTGCAAATTTACTCACATATGAATGGTATATGGTTACAAATGTACATCGTTCAACGAAATAAATACGCCAAGAAAAAGAAAAAGTAATTCATAATAATATACAAAAATGTTATTATTTATACTTTTATACAACAAAACCGCTTACCTCCTCTTTAGGGATAAGCGATGTAAAGCAGCAAGCATCGGAAATGTTAGCAAGTGAAATAACACAATTTTTAAACTTTTGTTTAACTGAGCCTAATACCGTCAAAACCGAATTCCTAGTCAAAAAAAAAAAAGACCCTGAGAAATGAAAGCTGAAGCAGACCCACATTATCTGCACTTCATAGAACTAAACTATATCTATATAACATTCTACTGACTTTGTTCGTCGACTTCAACAAACAACTTTACGAACAATTAGAGTAGCCTCTTCGGATTCCTAAAAATGAACGTCTACTCTAGACCCAGCAATTAAACATATGTCTGTATGAATAATTTTAATACCCTTTATTTTTACTACTTTTTAATTTTTTAAAAGCAAATCTATTTCATGTTTGCAAAGAATATAAATAAACTGTCATATTTGATAAGATGAAAAACACTAAGTTTATAAAATATGTTTTTTTAAATGTTTTAATCTATTTTACCGTAAGCTATGCCATAATATAAGATTAAAGTTGACTTTGTACTGCTTTGCACTGCTGTTGGCTTTGTAAAGTTGACAATGTACTGCAATGAGTCATTGCAGTACATTGAATAATAAAACCGCAATTAGGAATAGTGTATTTTGGCTTACATGGCATCCAATAATGAGTGATACGAATAACACATCGTATATTCTAATATGTTCCAACAGTTATAAAGCAGTTCTTGATCCAGATCAGAGACACTGCTAATTGACCATACCTTCTGTCTAATCACACATGTTTAATTGACTAACATACTTGCTCATGACAAAACGGTCCAAAAAGGCATCACAGCATCACGGAAAGCAGTCCAGAGATAGACTGGAGACGTATGTAGTCGCAAGTTATCTTTTTTTCGATGTTTCCAATTCATGTTCAAGGATGTAGGGTTTGAAAGAAACCCAATAGAACAACTAGATGCAGCAAAATGTGATGCATATATATCACACAGCAGTGATGACAGTGCTTACGTTGACTAATTCGTAGATCTTTTCCCAATACCTGCACTACAGGGTTTAAAAAACTTCTGTGTCCATCGGGAAGGTTTAATCTAAACGCTTAGGTCATCAGCTTCTTCATAGAAGTGTGTGTTATCGTGTAAGATTTAACTTAGCCAATCGAAAGTAACATTGCGAAGTAACACGATTGCAGTTCATCAGTACAGTTATTTTTGTTTGGATAGCGACAGAAATCGTAAGAAACCTTAGGAGCGTTATCTAAACATTGAAAAGATCTGAGCTGGGGTAACCAATATGACAGGTAGAGATGGCATTGGCGGTAACAATTTAGATGCCGTTCAATAGATACTGATTGAAATCTTCGGCCATGCTACATTATCAGCAATCCTGGCTTGCTATGTCCTGTGCTTTTTCATAGAATTCTTTCCTATGAGGCATTTCTTGATTTGTTCACTGCTGCTAGCACTCTTCCATAGCGGCGTCCATAGTGCAAGTGCACTTCTACACCGTATCATCATATATAAAAAGTACCTTATTTAAATTCGTCCAGTTGTGCATACTGTCGTGAGCTTCGTAATGTGGGTTCCTTCTCCAGGAAACCTTAATAAAAGACGAGAAGTCAGTAAAAATGTTGGAAGTTATTACTTGTATTATTATGGTAATTCAGCTCTCGAAATACATGCCATAACCTTATTTTACATTAATTGGTCTTTAATGGTTATTTACTTGCATACAGACATTAAATGTTCTATTCATACTGATACTGTATTTGATTTTATCTTAATAATGGGGGGGGTCTAGTTTAATATAATTAATTTTCTTTGTAAAGACTTGGAAGCGTGGCGGCACGAGACCGCCTCCGCGGACACAATACCCGGCAATTGAAGGCCGGTCAAGCTGGTACCTATTGGCTCGGCTGGAAAAAGCCGCAATCTGCCACGCGGATTTAACGGGTTCAAACCCGACTCCCGCCGCATGCTTCCCTACATTCTACTCACAAGCGCTATTCCCCTACTACACAATGCGGGAGCTTTCGCCGGCTGCGTTTCCACCCTGGGCCGGTTCAGTTCTAGTTAGACGACATCGTGACTGAGGGCTCAGGGCGGAAACGCAGCAGTCGAAAGCTCCCGCATTGTGCAGTAGGAAGATAGCACTTGTAAGTAGAATTTACGAATCTGCCACTGGGGTTTTACGGGTTCGGAACTGGCTCCCGCCGCACACTCTCACCACATTGATGACCACGTCAACGAACACGCATGCTCCTTCTTGCTTTCAGCGACAGATGGCGCTATCACCGACCCCCTCCATCTCTCGCATGGCTCTTTCAAAGTCCTCAACGAGTTCCAGCCACCTCACAAAGTCCACAACTAGTGGCAACATTCTATGACGCTTGGAACATCGTTCGTCAGCCTCCGACTGACTCTCTAGAGGGTAGTAGTGTGGCAGCACGAGATTGCCTCCGCGCACACAACACCCGACATTTGAAGGCCGGTCAAGCGGGTAAATTTTGGCTGTGCTGGAAAACGCCGCAGTCTGCCACTCAGATTTCATGGGTTCAAACCCGGCTGCCGCTGCACGCTTCCCTACAGAAGAAACACATTCCAGTCATTTGCTATCAAATTAATAGTAGTAAGAGTTACAGAAAGTGGATGTGTCTGAAAATGACATTTAATAATGCTTTCAATGTATAAACAGACATACATATGATATTCAAAACATCCTAATTATAGCATTAATTTTGAATCGCTTAAAATAGCATCCTCGTATTTGCGTAAACTGTAAAAAAAAAGAAAAATGTCACATATTTATTACAGAAAGGTTTCTGAAATATAGAAAGCTTCCCATGTTCATATCAGACTCTTGGATTCGGAAACATAAACCAAATTTCGAAGTAAAAGATTCTCGGCGGGTCGGCAAGAAAATCTCTTTCACGGATTTTCTACACATACGCGATATCTCTTCATGTTCCAGAAAACGAAACTTGCTTGGTGTCCTATTCATGGAGGGTGCTACCAAAATTTAATTTTGGAGGAGAAAAAAGCGATGATTATTTTATAAGTTAATGGGTTATTATTCCATCCATAGAGAAAAACCACTAAAATACAATGAGTCGTTTTACAATTATTTCAACATTTCAGCACACTGTGTCAATTTTGTTTCTTATACTGGCTTAAGCCACTATAAGAAACAAGATCTACAAGAAACAGCATTTATCTCTCGTCCAGTGGTCGGCAGTTCGAAACAACAAAAGGTATACAGATTGTCAATAAAAAATTAATTCTAGAATTTTCAGAAATAACAAGGGGAAAAAATATTGACTGTCTGAAAATTTTAAGGTAATATTTTTTTCAGTGCAGGAAGGTTTTGGACATCTTTCTGAAATATACAGAGGCATTTCTCAATACTTTTCCAAAAGATGCGGAAACGTTCCTGCAATTTTAAACTACGATTGCTGCCTTTCAGGTTAGATTAACGTTTCCATTTTTTTTATACTTAGTTTTCTAAGAGTATTTCTTCGATCAAGTTTGCACAACCTGCTTTCTGTTTTTTGAACATTCCTTTTGGATTAAAGTAATTGTTAAAACTCCAAAACACTCATTAAAAAGTGCAATGTAAACAATCCTTTTATTTAATCAATCAATAAATGTACCATAATTAACAACATTCACACAGAAAACAAAAACGAAATAAAATCATTAACGTAACTCAGTGGCACACAGTAACTTTCATAAACAGATATTAGTACGAATCAGAGGCTCGTAACTTTTTTAATGAATCTGAATATGCAAATACTAATAAAACATTTAGTGTGTGAAGCTTAGAAAAAAGAATTGTATTTAATTACCTATCTTCGAAATCCTGCAGTATCGTTTCATCAACTTTAAGCATTACCAGCTAAACGATCATTAATATAAATAATATACTTTCGATAAAGTAACAAAGCGCGCAAAAAATTAAATCCTGTCTAATGGATCTTCCAAAAATTAATGGATCAAGAGTGTCTGTTTTCCTTAAAGCCAGTACTCAGTTGGATTATATTAATGATTTACAACGACCTAATGAATATGTATAAGGGGAGGAGGAAATAATCTGTAAAAACATCGCATTTCTGTCTAAAGATGTTTTTTAATATCGCAATTTCGAGTCTTTTTTTCTATTTCGAGAGTTAACTGCAGTTTATTGTAATAACTTGTTTACTTCAGTGTGTGTAGTATGTCTTAAATGCTGAAGCTCAAAAAATGAGTGCTGCGAAAATGAAAGAAAGAAATTAATCAATACTTACTTCATTTCCTATTCTAAATGACATTAACAGAAAAAGGTATAACTGAACAATTGCTAATGAACCCAAATATCCATATTTGCATTTCTTCTAGTTCTTTTTTTTAATTGTATTTTGTTATTTCATTTTTTCATTAACGAAGAGTACTGGAACATTAGATATTTGCTTTTGTTATATCCTTTATTTTTGGTTCACTGTGTTGGATTAAGCACATTTATTAAGTATAATTTTCCTTCCCATTAGGAGAGATGGAATATCCATAAGTGTTTAGGGTTCCTTTATTAAAAGTTTATTGTCGCACGTATTTAATTTTCTCCGAGCATTTATTTTTTTTATCACAGATCAATCTTAATGGCGAAAAATGCAAAATACTTTTGTATAATTAAGTATAATGACGAAAAATGCTAAACACTTTTGTATAAATAAGTAGATCCTGGACTCGTTCTTCATACGCGAAGAAGTAAGTATACTTCCAACACTCGTATTTGAAAGTAAATTATTCGGTCGGACCTTAAAATTGTTTCCCTCTTAACGATAACATTTAAACCTTGTGATTAACATAAACTAAACTAAATAAATAAATTTCTCATTGCGTTCTAACACGTTGCATTAGTTTGATCTTTAGGATAGTTGCGGTAGGGTGTGGGGTACCTGAGAGCGTCACACATGAAAAATTCAAGGATAGAATGCATCATAATGCCTTTTTGAAAAAGTCTCAAATAATCCGACATCAGAGGGCTCTTTCTCTGCTGGGTAATTTTACGATTTGCGCTTGTAAAAAGCAACCCTCTCTGAGTAGGGATGGATGCGAGACGGAAAATTGGCGTTAGGGATGGACGCGAGACAAAAAATAAGCGCCTCGCGTATAGCAAAATATCCCAAAAGCTTTGTCTCGTCTCGCAAAAATCCCTATATCGTAATGTTAAAAATGCGTGTCTCGTCTCGCAAAAAAGCTGTAAATCTCTGTCTCGTCCTGCAAAAAAGTCGTCTCAAGTCCATCCCTAATTGGTGTCTCGCGTCTCGCAAAACAGCCTAAAAGCTTTGTCTCGTCTCGCAAAATACCTATATCGGTATGTTTAAAATGTCTGTCACGTCTCGTAATAAAGCTGTAAATCTCTGTCTCGTCTCGCAATAAAGCTGTAAATCTCTGTCTCGTCTCGCAAAAAATCGTCTCGCGTCCATCCCTATTTCTGAGTAAAATAATTCTTTTTTCTATTAATGCAAGCGGCACTTAATACATTTAATCTTTATTTACTTAAATAATGAATTCCATACTTTTTTTAACATTGCAGTCATCATAATATCAGAATATATTGTTGCATTTTTAATTGCTAAATGAAACAATCTAACAAACATTTAAGGCATTGCTAGCGTGTTTACACTTAATAAAAAACAAAAAGAAAAGAAAAAAAATTGAAAAAATTGAAACACGCTAATATTTAAATATGCATCCCATTCCCTAATAGCACGACCATCCCATGTGATTGAAATACAACCAACAATACAGTCACAACAGAGTTACAAACAGTTGCAGCGACTCCGGAGTGCAGTCATAATGTGTTCCCTATCTCCACCTGCGGTGACGACACATTACGACCCTAATGCAACTGCGGAAAAATTTGATGAAAAAGAATTTTCCGCAACGCACTGCAGATGGCAGCACCAATCCTCTTATGGGGGAGGGGGGAACACGTTAATTTATCGAACCCTCGAAGTACTGGTTCATAGCCAAACGCATTATCATGTAGCTCCAATTACTTTAAAAAGTAAACTAACTGCAAACGTTAGTTTTGAAAACTGAAATTTTTCTGGAGTATTTAATAATTTGAGGGGAAATACCATAATTAACAAATGCAAATTAAAAATCCGGGAAATCTTTTCTTTTCCAAAAGTTATTCTTACGAGATAATAAGCTGTCTTATTTAATTTTCCATTCGGAAAGGCGAATGATTTATTGAACTTTTTCTCTTCTGTTAAGAAATTAATTTATAAAGGGCGATATATATTTGCGAGGCTTGATATATTACATACTTATTTCGTCTTCAACTAAAGTTAGAAATACCAGTATCGTAACCTATATACGCCTGTATTGTAACCTATATATACATATGGGTTACGATACTGGTTTACTATATATATATATATATATATATATATATATATAAATCTTATCCCTCATATCTTACTACATATATATAGTAAAAAGGCTTAACTTACGAATCATTTTAGCATCCACTCAGCAGATACAAAATTCTAAATATCCATGGAATAATAAATGCTTTCATTTAGGGAAACATTTATGCTTTGACAACATTTCGAAATGAAAGAAAATATATGAAACCAAAAAAAGAAAAACGATTATGCGGACAAATTGAAAGATGAAGAACTGATTGGAATGGAAAAAGGTTGTAAGCATCGATTAAGCTTGTCAGGCCCCACTAACCGGATACTTACTACCAAAAGAAAAACAAAATAACAGGATTTCATTGCAGTTACTTAGCACAAAGAAACCTAAATGTGCAACTACGGGGGTTATCCGGTTCAAAAGCAAGCATGAAAATAAAAAAAAGGAAAAATCAGAGACGACATGGCCATATGCATTAAGCATGAAAACATGGCTCATCCATGGGGCTGATGCTAGATTTTACACAGTTACTCGTTATAATTTTCAGATTTATTCATTAAATGTTTGACGAAAGAAATTATTACAAAATGCTAGCAAAAATAAGTTTGTTTCCAAAGTCGCAACAAAGGGCCAATGTAACCTCATTTTGAAGTCCTAAAATATAGTAGTCACAAAACAGTCCCGCAGGGAGATCACAGTGCGGTCACTAAGCGACCGATCACATACTTAGTTACAAAGTGACTTCATATCGACGTCACTTGGTGACTGATCACATACTTAGTCACAAAGTGACTTCATATCGACATCACTTGGTGACTGATCACAAATAAACTTCACAGTGACCACACAGTGGAGTCGCACCACTCACAAGTCACGATGTGACTGTCACGGTCCTGTGACAATTGCGGCTCTATGTGACGCCACATCGACTCTTTTGTGACCATCCGTATCATCATCGCAGTAGAAAATCCTCTGCCTCAAAAAACTTTGCTAAAGTTCTTTGATATCGAGGATTTTCTACAGAAATAAGTAGCGAACAAGAAGCGTACAGCGATAAGTAGCGTACAGAAGCGAAGGTATCGCAATCTAGAATTTGTTGTCATATAAAGAAAATTGGTTATAAAAAAGTTAAGAAACCAGCCTGTCATTAAATGTTAGCAAAGACCATAGAAAAACGAAGAAAACGTTCTTGGCCTCTGAATTTAATGTTACGCAAAAGTAGATAATAAACATGGATAACTTCGGGTGAAGCATTGTTTCATCTGACACCCATCCCTGGCATAACGAAGATAAAATATATTTCACGCGAACAGCGTCGCAAAGACGCAGCTGTTTTGCGAAAGGTAAGTTGGCCGTCAAGTGCTATGGTATGGATGGGAATGTCCTTTCAAGGCTTAACGAAACCATCTTTTGTAGAACCAAAGGTTAAAATTGATGCTAAATACTATCAGAATAAAGTTTTAAAGCATATGATCAAAGACAGTAAATTTCTCCACCCTCAAGGAAACTTTGATTTCACGGGGACTCTGCACTAAGTCTTACTGCAAAATCAACCATAAATCGGCTGAAAGAGAAAAAACATTAACTTTCTTCCTCCTGAGAAATGGGTACCATCATCCCCCGACTGTGCTCTTTGCGATTATTTTTTTATGGGGATATTTAAAATACAATGAAAGAGGAAGTTGGGAAAAATACCTCAAAAAATAGTCGGATAACCTCTGTCGGCTTGACCTAAACGTTTACGTAGAGTGTACCGTGATAAATTGCACATTAAAAATTTCTTTTAAGTAACGTAATTCAATAAAAATTTATGATGCTCCGAAATTGGTCACACTATTTTTGAATTAGGATTTAAATTTCAAGGATTTATTCATAATCATATTTTAACCTTGTTATAAAGTTCAAAATACTCGCTAAAATTTCAAAAAATGCTTCTGCTTTTTATTTATGTAAAAGGCATGTTTGCGAAAACGTGAAGCAACACATACTGTGTAACTACACTGCCCCAAAAGTCATGGTGTACCTTCTTATAAATTCTTTGATTTGGTGAACTGCAGCAAGTCAGCATGGTGTTGACTCAACAAGATTTCAAAAGTCCCTTGAAGACTGAATGCAACTGTTCTACCCTCTGTACATGTCCCTAGTTAGAAAAGTGATTCTGATGCAACATTTTATGTTTGAACTGTGCATTCAATCATGTCCTGGATATGTTCAATGATATTCATGCCTGGCAATCTAAGTAACCAAATCCTTCGTTGGGACTGCCTTGAATGTTCAAATCAATCGCGAAATATTTTTGCCTGATGGCATGCCGATAATTTTCCTCAAAAATTCCATTATTGTTTTGGTAGAAAGTTCATGAACTGCTGAAAATGGACGTCATGTATCTAAACATAATCCTTTCCAGTGAATGCCGAATCAAGATTGTGAAGGCCATGTTCTTTCTGTGCTATGTAAAAATAGCTGACTCTATTATGGAACCACCATAAAAATGTACAGTGTCTTGATTCAGGGCCTCGGTAAGTCTAAGTCACGTTCGAAATTTACCATAGCGTCTTGCCAATTGGAACCATAAATTATTTGGTCAAGAAACGTTTTCCAGTTATTTAGGGTTCAAGCAATATGCTTACGAGCTTAACCGAGGCGTTGCAGCCGATGGCGTGTTCTTAGTAAAGGCAATGAAATTTTGTCACGTACCTTCTAGGGTACGTCTGTCGTACATTCTACATCGATTATTGCTGTTATTTGATGTAGTGCTGCTTGTATGTTAGTAGTGACTGCACGCGTACCGGGTCTCGGACATTAGGTAAACACAGCCGGTTACTGACTTGACCATGAAGAGAGGTGACGTCTGCAATTAAATAAATAGTCTCTTGATCGAGTAGATAGAGAAATGTTGAATTCCCAAACAATTTCCGATGGCTTGACCCATACGTCTAGCTTCAACTAGCATTCCACTTTCAAGTCCGTTGATGGCCTTTATGCGGCTATACAGATGTGAAAAGTAGTCACATATAAATTACGGGAATGCAGGTGAAAGCTGTGACAATCATTTGCTTTCTTACACGGTGCTACTATTATTTGAATATCTGCATATTGCCATTTCACGATTTCATTTTATTCTTCAAGCATGTTCATTTTTATTTACTTTAATTCTCATTTTTGCATGCACATTCATTAAATATTTAATAATTTATTGAGTGTTTCTAAAAAATACAGAAAAGAATAAAAACGTCAAAGTAAAACGTCAAAGTTGTAAACGTCAAAGTAAAACAAACTAGTCGTATATTCTATCGAAATTTGTGTCTGAAGCATACTTACATTGAAAGATTTTGAAGTAGTACCATTCCTACGAGATAGTTTACCGTTGCACAAACACACGCATTTGCAATCGGAACTAAAGGAAACTCCCATTGCTTTGAAAATGTACCAGATACACATGTGGAAACTATTCTTTCAATTTTAAGTATGTTTCTCTAGACGGTAATCCAATAAAACCATTAGACAAAATTTCGATTGTCTGAGAAAGAGTTTCAAATCAAAAATAAAATTTAAAATGTGCCCCCTTGGAACAGATACTTCAATTATCTTTCGAATAAAATGGTTTACGATTACAATCCGTTTCTTTCTATTGTCGGTTAATCTTAGATATTGTAAATGTAACTTTCATTAAAAAAATCCTCACAGTTTAAAAGTATAAATTGGATTTGTATTTTAATTAAAATAAAGGTTAAATATTCCTCAGAAATTTGTTATGTAGAGCATGAAATTCCGTAATATGTTTTTGCATAGTACTATAGAGTTCTAATTCATAAATTATACAGACATGCTGTCTATACAAATATTTATCAAGTGAGTAAGTCTTCACAATCGTTCGTCTTCTTTACATGTATATATTTTTATGAGTTTTAAATGAAGTAAGCATTTTTATTCAACGATTTCATCCAGTCTAATTATTACTTGCAAATATAACAAAATCTTGAATTTTCTATTTCATAATCGTCATTTTAGATTAGTGTTATATTTATTTAATGGAATTTTTGATAAATTTATTTTAATATTAGTTAGATTTCCAATAACATAAGTTACTACCATATAAACAAACTTTTTATTCTCTGTTGATACCTAGTTCCTCATTCAGGATTATCCGATTTTTTAAGTATCCCTCCGCATAATGTGCTTTAGAAGATGATTATAATAATTTAAGATTTTTAGAAATACGATCAATTTTCATGGGAATGAATTTTTGAGGCTTTCGGAACTACAATCATTTCCAAACGTGTCATCGTCAGAATTTCAACACTTGACGAAATATTTTAAAACTGGTCAAACATTTGAAGAAAATGCTCTTGCTAATTATTATCCTCTTCAGACCCGTCAAAAATCTCACATGTAAAATTAGAGAGAAATCTCATAACTGTTTTTAAAACCCTATTATACTTAAAAACGACAAGTAGCATATTTTCAAATAATTTTTCGAATGAAAACCCAATTCGCAATCTCTCAATAGTGAAAAGTTACCACAGTTAAACGAAGACTGTCAAGACACTTTCATAGGTTTATGATGTCCTACAAGTTCTTTTCATCCGTATGAATTTCGAAAACAAACAAAAAGCATTCACAAATTCAACGCAGGTAATTTCAATAACATTCAAATATTCTTTTGTGTAACGGTAAACAAACAAAAAAAAAACGGGATATAGAAATAAAGTCTGTACGTCACTGTGTAGGATTTACACATTCACATGCGTTAAAATCATTTATTCAAAATTAAAGCATCGGCGCATATATACGTTAATTTAGAACAGCAAAAAATCTTAAAGGATATTCTGAGAGGAAAAGCGAAGGTCCGCATATATGGAAATCTGGAGCGAAGTCGTTAATGAAAACACCCTTAAAAGAAATATAATATGTGATATTTTCTTAAGCTTTTCATTAGGCAGTATAAGACACTCTTGAAAATCCGTCTTTCTAAATACGTCTGGCAGTGATTTGCTTTATTTCAGTACGTTATTATTATTGTTTATAAACTTAATATCTGCGGACTTTTAAAAAGTTAACTTTTACACAGAAAGTACTATGGTTTAGAACAGGGATTTCCAACTCGTAGCCCGCGGGCCGCATGTTGCTCGTATGGTTTTTCTGTGGCCCTCGAAGCTATCTCAGTTTCTTCCTAATTTGCAGCATCAAATTAGATGCTCTTATTCATGGAAAAGAAATCTGGGAATATTTATAACGGTTTTAAATACTGTTCGAATGAGATACTCCCCATTCCGTTCCCCGTCGCTTTTTACGTTCTTCAACTAGTCCATTAACTGTCCAAGAACCGTTACACAGATTCTTCTTTACTTTCTTTCCTAAGACTCTCAACAACAGAGCTCGAACATTCGCTCTTTAGTGGCTGTAGCGGACAGACTCCCAGTTCTCCCACTGAACATTTTCTGTGCTTTTGCACAAGATATCCCCCTTATAATTTTGAAGGTTTCATCTAAATTTGAAAATCATTTAGCTGCTCCAGATTGTATGGTGGCACCACCCTACGATTACAAGCTCGAATTTGGCACCCGAGTTGTGATTGGTTGTTAATTAGTCCGTGCATACTGGCCGCTTACTGGGTGCCCCCATAATAAAACGACCAACACTTCGGGCTTTATAGAGGTGAATGCCTATACATCAAGTGCCTTTGCAAGGCAAACACTCATTTTAAAAACTGTATATTTGATATCAAAGTAAAATTATTTTTGTTGGGAAAATTTTCAGTAGGAAATTAAAGACTTTAAAATGCCTACTTTTTACTTGAATCGTATTAATTAAATAATTATCTTCGTTTTGTAAAGCTTGATGAAAAAAATCGTCCAGTTATGGTGAAGATTGTAAACTCCCTGTTCCCAAAATATCTTGAATATCGTCTTGATAAATTGCGGCCAGATACTTGAAAACGCCAGACAGGCGTTTTCAATTCCAGTCCTCGCTCGCTCTGAAGTTGGAAACTCCTGGTTTATAATAAGAAGAAACCGTGATGTTTAGAATTTTTTTGCTTTTTCGTTCTCCTTTTAATTTTTAAATAAAACATGTATTTGTATAAAGATCATGTTAATAATATATTAATGAATAAAGTAAATGATACTTGAATTTGAACAAGACAGTATAATGCAATCGAAATAGTCAGCATTATTTTTCGGATTACCGTTTCAAATATTTTTAGGTGTATTATCTTGGTATATTCCCTCGAATTGCTTTGAAACTGCAAGCAAATTTTACACAATTGACTGCACTTAACATTTTTTCAGCCTGATCGATTTAAGCGAGTAATCTGTAAAGCTGTATAATTGTAAGCATAACATTTAATCCCGAAGTAATTAGTTTTAATAAGTACTCTTGTTGAGTTAGTCTAAATATTTAAAGAATACAGTACATAGTATAAAAATAATTCTACCATCCATAATATATATGAGTTGAAATTCACATAACAGTCACACATTGCGTAACAACCTATATGTAAGAAGCACAACGCTAATACAATAATTTACTGGTATGTTTGAAGACAATCTTAGCTATTTTTTCTACAAAATAGATATTGTTTGATTTTACTAATCTTTATTCGAAGTTATTTTTATTGAAACCATACACAAACATAATGTCAATATCAAGTCTCTGAATAATTTGAAATTATTTCTTTTAAATTTGGGTACTTGTACCAATAAGATTAAGTAATTGCTAGTAATAAATTTCTTACTTTAAAAAAATGAGTTAATTCCATCATGCTAAAATATCAAATATTTAAAACTAAATTGCGGTAATGGTCTTACATGATAACGATTTAAAAGACGGCATGATTGATGAGAGAGTTTTTAAAACATTAACTTTTTTTTATTTAAAAGATATTAAAATATCAACACATTACAATTCTCCCAGCCTAATCGGATTTTTAACAATATTAAAGTATAATTAGAATCAGATCTCAGCCATATTTTCTAAGTTAAGTACTCACAATACTTGTTGCCTTTTTTTAATACCTGGTAGCAGAAATCACACGGTATTACATAGAGAGCATATTCCATATGTCCATTAATCAATACTTACGTACGGCATTTAAATTTCTCCTGAAAAGACTTCTATAATCAGCTTTAATCATCTAATCTGCTTTGCTTTAAATATTCTAAGAACTTAAAATTTCTGGGGTTCTAAAAGCATATGAATGCTCTCCAATTCTCCATTACACTAAAAGATTATATCCTTTTGTCTATAAGCTCTAGATATTTACATGCAAGTCTTAAACAAGTATTTCCATTCGGCACGTTCCCAATCATATCGATAGCTCTAGCACGAGTACAAAGGATCGTACATTCAAGTAAGCGTATATTCTACGATGGACGAAAGTTTATGCAAGTGTCAGCGCTAAAACAATTGTAATGTGTACTGGAATTCGTGCTGACACCTTACAGAATTCTTAAAAGCTGTTTATTAAGGGTTTCTCAAACTGCACATATGTGCAAACTTTAATTACAATCAACGTTCCACTGTGTCCAGATGTGTTTCGTGATATATATGCCATTATGGAGATTATGTATACTTAATTTAGTGTCTATTGCTGCAAAGTGATCGATAATGACAAGTATTTAAGAGAATTGAAAACGAATTTAAATTGTATAAGCAAATATTTTTTATTCAAGTATTATATTTGAAATTCTTAGTAAGAACGAAACAAGTGTAAGAAAAGATACAGCTTTGTTCAAAAATTTTGAAAGTCTGAGTATTTCTTTAACAGAGATATTTATCTGCATATTATCTTGGGAAATTTCCCGTCATTCTAGACGAGAAAAGCAATGTCTTTTTAGCTATCGGATATGCAAAAGTGCTCTACAAAGTTTCCTAGATATATTCAAACAGAAATTGAACTCTGTCACAGATTTTATATATGACCTAAGACGAGGTTATATTATCTTGCTGTAAATAATTTTCATTTCAACCTGGCATGGCAGGATCATATATATACTAAATGTATTATGTCAAGATATAAGGATAAAAAATACGCTAGCAAAATTAATTATGGCGGTAAGATAAAGTTTGGTAAAGTTATTTGGAAAAAGCCATTCTTCCACCCTTGGGGAAAAGGAGTGCGGATAAAAAAACTATTTAATAAGATAGCATAAGCATTTAGCGGATACAAATTGTTTACTTTGTTGAGATGTTTCTTTTAGGTTTATGTAAAAATAAACATATATATAATCCTAATATTTGTATAACATGAATTGCAAAATCATTATTAAACTGAGATGCATTTTAATGAAGAAGCAATTTAAATTAGAGTTATTATAATACTATAGTAGCTGTGTATATGTAAGGCAGTTTATTAAGAAAGGAAAAACATTAAATAAACAAAAAAATATTTCTAAATTCAAAAGCTACGTTGCACATATCTGTATATGTTTTTCTCAAAACTGTAACGAACTCTTATTTCGACAAACACAATCGCAGATAGCATGAAATGTGCTGCGTAAATTAAAAGCTCATATGTGTATCACAATAAAGAAAGCAAGGATTTTTTAAATCAAAATTGAAATTTTTTTTCTGTGACAAGATTAATAACTCATTTTTTCCAAATTCTTCTGAAATAAAAGTTGTCCATTTTGCAACTTATTTTTCGTTCTCTTAGATTTTCAGTTATAGACAACAAAGAACCTCTATATTACTCAATGTTGACTAATTTAAAGCTATCGCAATTAAAAACTGCTTAGCTTTCCTTCTTATATAATAAATGCGTACTTTTAAGTTGTTATAGTTAAAAAGTTGTAATCAATTTACAACATAACCTACAGATGTTTTCCTTTATGCTTTTACATGAATCTAAGCTCAGTGTGTATTTTTCCAAATCTTCTTTTTTCAGAAGGTCTTTCTCTACACTTAATTAAATCATATTTCAAAGCTATGTTTTTAATGTATGTCAATGTGACATTTACAAGTGATGTAGAAGCTATATGAATGATGAAGAACTATAAAGTTGAATTTATTAAGATGATTACTGTTAACTTTGAATGACTCAGTGGGTAGTCGCATTTTCATATAATACTAGCTGCGCACCCGTTCTCCGCACGGTAGGAAAAGAACATTTTCCTTACACATATAATTCGAATTAAACCCATTCATGCGGAATCTATAAAAGTAAAAAATTATTTAAATCGTGATGAAACGTTGACGTCATGAGTGCAAATCTGAGATGACTGCAACATGATAGCACAAAAACTACAGTGTCACTGGCGATCAAAAAGTTAAGTAGTTCTCCCTATCGTCCCTTCTACACCAAGGCGTCAATCTGCATTTTCCTTGTTTCAAGAAAAACGCTTACAAAGTTTCATTGCTTCAGCTTATACTGATTAATCAATTTTCTTGCAAACAAATCGGAATTAAAATATGAGGCTTTGACATAGTATACAGGATTTCTTAAAGACCTTGAAAATGAATTTACTTAAAAATAACCAATGTTACAGGTTCGCGATATTGACGTGGTGATTGTGGTAATGTTCTAATATCCAATGCGTTTTCATTTTTCGAGTCAAGAGCTGTAGAAATGAGTGTTTTCACTTAATTGTTAAATTTAACAGCTCGAGTGGCAACAACGGATTCCGTAACTACGGAAACTGTAGCAATATTAAAATAGAACATGAAATGAAATTTATTTATGCTTGCTAGAACTGCCATATTGGCATAATTAACGCCGATAGTCGATGGCAAATAACCAAAATGAATCCTAATTAACTTCACAGTAAATGCAATAATTTATAGGTAATATCAGCTATATTTACCAGGCTTAAAAACATTCTCGTTCATCTCCAAAAACTTTCATATTTATACAGAATTCCTATTTTACTATACCCTGTTTGGCGGGATTAAAAAAAATTATCTATCCATCCGCTTGTAACATTGGCTCATCTCAATCGTGCCATATAATTAGCAATAGAAACTCAAAAAACACACACTATTAAACACGGAGTTACACTATATTTGAATATTTATCGCAAACTTTTCTAAGAAAGGTATTAAAGAAGGAATCCGCATACGCCATTTTGCGAGATTTTTTTCTTTTTTTTTTCAGAGAATCATTCTAAGGACTGATTTAACAGCAATCAAAATGGGAAATACTTATTTGTGTATGGTTCGATCGCCAAAAATTAATGCCGGCATCTAATTGAAAAGTAGCACAGCAGTATTTTAAATTATCAACTATAACGTGTTTTATTTATTCCAATTTCCCAAATGCGAGAATTTCATTTCTTTTGAAATTTGGAGGCATTCCCGCAAGTTAAATCAATTTACTCAATTTGGGGAAAATTCCGAAGATTGATCGCTTAAAATCGCCTTAATAATTGCACTATTTCTGCATGGAAAATTAAAGTTTAACGCCTTATTCTAATAAAACCTACACACACAAACCTAAACCTATTTCGGTTCACTCGCAGTAAATTGCGCCAAGCCAAAAACTTTTCAAATCGGTAGAACCTACTACTTTCGCAAAATATGCCATATCAGCCATTTTATTTTTCGCCAAACTAAAAAAAATTATACATTTTAGTCTCAGATATCTCCAAGTCCTTATTCTTTAACGTATAAAAAACATTGCATTCCTGCCCTAATTTCCCACGCAGACGATATTTTAATTAAAAAATAACCTAGCAAATACTCTAAACAGAAAAAAATGATTATTCTTTTATTTTTAATTCCAGAATCTAAATCATTTAATAAATTCGCCAAACATGGCAACTTCGATGCTTATTTCTCACATTTTCACTACAGGGGTTACAATTTCAGAAATGTGGAGAGCAAAAATTAGTGTTTTTGACGGGGTTTTTCATCAATATCTCCTAAACTAATTCGAATTTTGAAATTTAAATTAGCGGAAGACCTTCCTCGGAATTTTACGAATCCGTGGATACCTTGATTGAAACTCAACTCCCAGCCATTTCGGAGGAGATGATGCTACAGACAGACAGACAGACAGACGAGCACAGATTTTAATAGTATAGATAGTAAACAGAAGATTTTATATTTTAAACAGAACACATTTTCACAAAAGTTTGCCTTTTTTATTTGCGGTTTTTCAATAACAAAGTTCTTCTGAAAGGAAACCTTCTGATACTTTGTCCTCTGTGAAACGAATATTTTTGTAACAATCATAAAAATACCTCGAATGACACTGATTTTAAAAAATGAATTTTGACATTATTATTAATATTAATAATAATATTATTATTATTTTGTAATTTTTAGTATGAAGCTTTTTAAATTTTACATCATGTATAAACCAAAATAGATAATCCTAGTCTCATATAAACTAAAATGCTCAGTATTAAAGTATTAAACATGAAAAATCATACCACTTATTTAATATGCATACTTCTACATAAATCTATACGTATGTTTTATTTATTTTCCCTTATTCTAAAAAAAGTACACGAAATGTGAAGCCTGGAAAAATTCCTATAATTTTAAAGAAATGTTCGACTTGCAGGGAAGGACTAAGAAAATGAAATTCGAACTATCATGTAACTTGTTCGAAATGGCCACTTGACCATCTCACGATGTTAGTTTTCTTTTTTGGAAGTGTCGAAAAAAGAAAGCTATTCAGTGTATCAACCCTGTAAAGCGAAATGGAGTGCATCATGTACTAGACCTACTTTAGTTTCCTCGTATTCAGAAGGCGTACCGATTATGTTCATGTCATATTTGTCTATCATTGGGGAATTTTCTTCGGCACTTTTCAGTCTGGGCTCGTAGACAGGAAAATACCTTTCGCTTTTGTAAAAGAAAATCATTATATGAAGTGTCAGGATATTATTTTAATACGTACGATAAGAATTTTTAGCACAGCATACCAGCATTTTTAGTGCTCTTTCCTTTTTCAGGACAGAAGACGTGAGTGGTATTCACTTGAGAGTTTTGATTTTTTTCGTTGAAAAGTGTTTATGATTTCGGTTTGTCTGTCTGTCCGTCGGTCCGTACTCTAACTCCCGTAAATATGCATTGATTTCGACGAAATTTAAATATGTTATTCTTATTTACTGTACCATGTACCCTATTGAAAATGGTCTATGTTGCATTTATAGTTTTTCTACCACTCAAAATATTCCCAATACATTGCGCTCTATGGGCAGTTATTCTTTAAAGCGTATCATCCTTAATATATAGTTACGCTGATGCTGATTGCCGACTTCAAGATAAAACTTTTTCCGCCATTACTGCAAAAAGATTGCAAAGTTAACACGAAAAGCCTAATAACATCTACACCGCTTGCACGATCCGCTTGAAATTTTTCATAATCATGTATAAAAATATAGAAAACAATCTGCGCTCCTTTAAAAATCTGAAAATGCACCAATTCCCTCAATTTTAAGCAATTTTTCGCCATTTTCAGCTCCATTTTATGTCCGAGAGTAAAAAAGTTTATGATTTGCGTGACAAAATTAGCTATTGCAAGTGGTAATTGCTTCATATTGACGTCACATTTAACAAGCTTTTTCCAGATTTATAAGTTGTTGATATACATTATTGAGAATTACAAGATGAAGCTTTCCATCGAAAATAGTGTCTGTATAGTTAAATAGTTCTTCTACAATCACTCAAAAGAACACTCAAAATAATTCCAATGCAATACGTTTAATGGCAGTTTAGAGACAGGCATCTATTTAAAGCATCTAATACTATAACCTACAACATAATTAGCTAATAATCCGACGACGATCAAGTGCCTCCCTCATATTGCGCAAAAAGTCGCCAATGTTGGCGACTTTTGCGATAAATTGTCAAATACGGTAGGAAAAGCATACTTTGAAAAATGAACCGAGATTGGAGATATTTTCATTATTTGGCGCTAAATCGAGAAATATCTAATGTTATAATATTAAGCTATGACGATTTCATTGGGAAGTTTGAAAATCCGTCACTCGTGCTGCAATCAACCGATTTAGTGTATTGTGTTTCGTTAAGGAATGGCTAAGGGCTATCTGCGTAGGAGTGGGAGGGGCGCTGCGTAAGTGGAATTTCTCCGACCGACGAAAATCCGTTAAGAACTCAAAACGGGTTAACTGATTTACATGGAACAAAATTGCAAACTTTGATTTTTTTTTACCGCTTGGAAAATGAATTTTAGACTGCTTACCCTTAAAAGAATAAGTTTCTCGTTCTCCGTGTTCGTCCGCTACCATTATGTTATACAAAACGAATATTAATATTTTTAACTTACCAACAAGATTGGATGATTTCAGTTTGTTCGTCCGTTCTGTTGTCCACTCGTCCAGTGTTCTAACGGTCGTAAATATGCACCGATATGTGCGAATTTTTTTTTCTATGTGAAGTAGGGTGGATCGAAATTTTTTTTTTCGAAATCTTTATCTCCTGAGGTCTCAAAAGTTGTATATTGATATGAATAAGACGTGTGTAAAATTTGAATGTTCTACGACAACGTCTTGGGGTTGCGCATTGAGCTTGAAATTTAGAAATATTTGAAAAATAGGACTTTTTTTAAAATTCGATCAAAAGAATTCTTTTCCGAATTATTAGGCTCCCGAGGTTTTATGAGTTGTATATTGTTATGAATAACACGTATGCAAAATCTGGAGGGGCTACGACAATTTCTAGGGATTGCACATCGAGCTTGAAATCTATAAATATTTGAAAATTAAGTGTTTTTTGAAAAAATTATGTAGAAAGCAAACTTTATTTGTTAAAAATAATTTGGTCCTTTTGTACGTTAAAACATATTTAGAGAAGCTCAGTAAATCACAAAAAATAGCTTTTCGAACAGTTTGATGCAATGCACACGTTATGCGATCGTTTCGTCTTGGGCGCAGTACGCAAGCTCTGCTCTAGACAACTAGCGCCCGTTTGCCTGCCGAGTAATGGCGATGCATATGCGTTCGGTTAAACCAGGCACGAGGTATTTCGTTGAAACAGGCATTTAGTATCACGTTTCAGATAGATGGTTCATTCAGTTTACTCCCCCCAAATAAAAGCTAAAAGCTGTGGTTGCCTTGCATTGCTACGATTCTGAATAGAGTGAAACTGTCTGCAACAGGACATGGAACAAAATTTGGTGATCTTAGAAAAGCTGGAAATATCGAAAGAATTACCTTGTACTAAGTTACCAACCCAAGAAGACATACTCGTACTTCTATATTACTATTTTGTACTTACGAAGAAAAATTTCTTAATAAAGTGCAGGAACCACCGGAAGGAGATGTAACCTTAGTTGTGGCGATCAAAATACAGGAAATTTGGATCAAGGCCAGTATCCCTACTGTGTCAATCCAAGGAATTCAAGAGATAGTTAGAAAAGGTCATGAGCAAGTTCAGCAGCGAAATAAATCGTATGTTAGAGACTGACATAATAGTCTAAGAGCCAGCGACCGCCAGACCTTCGTCATAGTATAAAAGGTGAAACTTTCTCTGCGCATACCCCCCAACAGAGGTAGGAACAATCGGCCACTATAAAGTTTGGATGACCGTGGCTTTGACAGGTAACAGGTGGCAAAGGTGTACAAAATTGCAGAATATTTTCGTCATTTCATAAAGCTTAATTTTTTTATATGTTCTTCTTCGCAATACTAGAAATCACTTTGTCCCTTGCCAGACACTTTTCCATCGTGGCAAACCCCCGCCAGACAATCTCAAAGTCATGGAAAACTGTTGTGTTCGTAAACTCCCGCGACGAAGTACGTCAAGCTGTCACAAAGTGCCAAGCTCATTTTATACTGCTACTTCTGAACTTTCTTACAATGCTGCAGCGCGCTCGTAATAGAATTACGCTTTCCATGACTTTGAGATTGTCTGGCGGGGGTTTGCCACGATGGAAAAGTGTCTGGCAAGGGATAAAGTGATTTCTAGTACTGAGAAGAAGAACATATAAAAATATTAAGCTTTATGAAATGACGAAAATTTTCTGCAATTTTATACACCTTTGCCACCTGTTACCTGCCAAAGCCACGATCATCCAAACTTTTAGTGGCCGATTGATCCTACCTCTATTGGGGAATATGCGCAGAGAAAGTTTCAGCTTTTATACTAGACGAAGGTCTGGAGGCCGCGGGCTCTTGCTCTATAAGGAATTGTTTGTGAAGAAAGTTGGAAAAACTCTCCCTTACCGAGCTATTGAATATCACACTTGCAAATGTACTTTTTCCGGAGCAGGTGTGGCGCAGAGCCTCACATACCTCACACAAAACGAGAGTCATTAGCAGACCAAAGGGGAGCTAGATATGTGACAATCGATGTAAATGTAAAGAAGAAAAGTTATGGAGAACGAGAGAAAAGTTGAAATGGTGGAAAGAGAAATTTCGAGATTGGTGGAGAAAGAGGTGAAAGTTCCAATATCCAGTCTCTAACTTTAGTCATTGATTTGGAAAGTGAAAACACCGAATGAGAAGTACGAAAGACTGAAGAAAACGCTGAATGCCTATCTACCGCCACTTTGGGAGATGCGTTTACAAATGACCAAGTTAGAATAAAAATCTCAGTGATTTCACAAGTCTGCGACACAAAGTTATTACGGACTAGGCAGCAGAAACTCTCGTATTTTTATTTCACAATCTCGAAAGCGGAAGGAATGCAGATGGAGAGAAACCTTCTCAAATGAGAGGAAGACTGAGATGACTCGCAGCGAAACAAACGGAAGAAGGATTTAAAAATTTCTTTGGATTGACCAAGCCAGATACATAAACAACACCAGTACAAAACCAGATACATAGAAATATTTGTTGACGGCAAATTACACCCAAGTGTTTGTCCCAAAGAACATATCTCGCTGATAATGGAACCTGGTTCAACATACTTTGGCCATATGTCACGATCTGATTTTAAGAATTTCACTGGAAATTTAAGTTAGTTTGACACGAATTCCATTGATCTTGGGACGCTCACAGGCATTGCCGGTGGTGGCGAATCATCGAATTCCGGAAAGAACAAAGAAGTCATCCGAAATCTAATAACGCAGTTCTCTAATCTAACTAAATCTCTGCAATGTCGTATTTGCCAGCTTCACACCATAGCAATCAGCCACTCCGAAATTTGTTGTCTATCCATCTATCACATGATGGTTTCTTACGATCTAGATTATTACACTTGACATAAAATGCCACAGTCTGATCTGAAGTCGGGCTTTACATTATTCATTAAAACGCATGCTCCAATAATTGGATGCTTGGGCTGGCACGGGCAGGACTCGGATAGCGTGCAAAACAACGAGGTGGGTCCTGGGTAATGTAGTTACGATTGTGGTCGTACTAGAGAAGAGCTGCGAACGTTACCGACTATTTTTCAACGGGACTGATTCATTAAAAATATAATTTTTACTTTCTACATATTTTTGTCAAAAACGCATATTTTTCAGATATTTATAGATTTCAAGCTCGATGTGCAACTCCTAGAAATTGTCATAGCCCCTTCAGATTTTGCATAAGTCTTATTCATAACAATATACAACTCCTAAAAACTGGGGAGTCTGATAATTCGGAAAAGAATTTTGTTGGTCGATTTTTAAAAAAAGTCGTATTTTTCAAAATTTTCTAAATTTCAAGCTCGATGCGCAAACCCCAAGACGTTGTCGTAGAACATTCAAATTTTACACATATCTTATTTATATCAATTTACAACTTTGGACACCTGAGGAGACAACGATTTCAAAAAAAAAATTTCGATCCACCCTAATGTGCAGTATCATGTACCCTATAGAAAATGGTGTAAGTAACATTTACAGTTCTTTTACCGGAGAAAAAAAAATAAAATACCTCGCAATCTATGGGCAATCATTCTTGAAAATGTATTTTAGATATTCGGTGTTTGGAAAGAAAACAATGTTGGAATACATAATATTAAGGCTCTCAAAGTAATGCTCTCCATTGAAAGTAGTGTGTGTATTATTAATAGTTCTTCTACAGGAACACTCAAAAGAATTCCAATACATTACAATCTGTCACATTTGAGAGACACTAATATATTTCTAGCACAACATAATGAGTATAAAATTTTTAGGTTCTTCAGTTAAACGATGGATATTTTTTTTAAATCCTTTTTACAGGGTCTCATGAAATTGCATTTATAGTGATAATACAACATCCTAGACAGTACAGCAAATTTGCATCAAACTTGCACTAAGCTTGATTTATCAAGTCAATGAAATTGAATTAAGCTTGAAAATTTCAAGCGTGTAAGCTTAATGCAAGCTTGAATCAAGTGTTCAAGTTTACACTTGCCCAACTTGCATTAGGCTTGACATAGCAAGCTTAATTTCAAGCTTAAAAAATTTTCCTAAATACACGGGGCGCCCGTCGGCGAACTCGCCTCACATATTTTATTTTTTCACGCATTTTCCCCTCTACGCTGAAATTTGAAGTTATTTTAATTTGTTTCCATCAATCGCCCATGGCTGGGATCGATCTCCGGACCTAAGGTGTGGGAAGCCAGCGCCCTAACCACACAGCCAACCTGACTTGCGCTGACATCACTAAAGTTTGAACTGACTGTTACGGTTATCACGCCGTTCTCTGGCGAGATTGATCAGTGGCCGAATCCGATTTGTTTCTTTTGTATTTCCATATGATGAATCAAAATTAAAATCATGTTATGTGTGATTTATAGACTCTACTAATAGGGAAATAAGCATAATATAAACTTAAAAGCAGCACACGTTTTAAAACTTTCAATATCGCGATACTCAAGTTGGGCAATATTGGCAAAAATCGCGACAAACGACTGAGTTTGAAATCAATTTCGTAGTATAATTGTATTTTATTTTGAAGAATTTCAATATATGGAAATGTGGAATCTTTTTTTTTAATTCTATGGTCAAGTACATTTATGACTGATTATAAATTATTTGGTATGTGGATGTGGCTTTCCAAATCACGCAGTAATCAAGTTGTATTCATGCTTGACAGTTCAAATGACTTCTCTAAGCTTGCTGCAAGCAAAATGAATTGAACTGTCAAGCTTGTATTAATACGTCAAATTCAAAGAAATGTCAAACTTGATTTAAGGTTATGTGCTGCTGTATGTGTATTATCTTATCTCCGAAATCGTGCCAAATTCGGTGGAAAAATATTGAAGTGTTTTATAATCAATGCGTTTGGCATGATTTATCTTTTTTTTTTTTTTTTGAGGAAGTAAAAATGATCTAAAACCGAAGTGGTTTTTTTTCCAGTTTCCATATTTATAGTTCATATCAGACTTCAGACAACAGACTTATTACAGTTATGTTAAAATGAAAGCTGAGAAAACATGATTTCAAATGGTTTTGTCATATTTTGCCAATTATTACTGTAAAGTTAGGTTATCACGATGTGACTACCTACCCCAGGCTATATATCAAGCTACACAAATAATTTCTTTTCGAAAAAAATGCAGGATTGTTGCATGATAGAGGCTAAATACATTTAAATTTTTATAACAATAATTTATGCGTAATAATAATTTTTTTTATGCAAAGAAAACTATGTATTGAATATAATGAAACATGGTTAATTTTAATTTATTTTTCTATTTCATATTCATGCAACTAAATCCTTTATTGCGCTAGGACCCTTGCGCTAGGAATCCTTTGCGTTAGTCAACTGTAAGATGACTGATGAAGTAAAAATAACTCATGAAGCAATGAAATATATATTTCATTAAATTTGGTAGGTATGCTGTTGTTTCCAATCGTTAAACCTGCTGGAATCCAGTGCCATTGTTTGCAATCGGCAGTACCTAGGTGATCCCGGGTTAGCGACAAATTTTTGTCGTCAACTCGTAAATGGCCAGCAAATCCGATACTAAAGCTGTTCCTTTCATGCGTCTGACAAAAGCTGGAATGTGTCAGGAAACATTGGAGTGGTCCATTTATTTATTTTTTAAACCACAGACTTGTTACAATAAATTAAAAGTTGAGAAAAAAAGTTTTGGCAAATAAAAATCGTGCATAAAGACTCTCTGACAGGGTGAGGGGAGGCAGTATTTTATAGCTTGAATTTTAAAATTAACATTGCAGATATGCCAAGTTTCCAAAATTGAAAAGCCTGAGACCTGCTGGTTTCAAAAGGCAAGAAGACGCCTGAGAAAATTAAGGAAAGAAAATAAGATTTAAAAGCCAGAAACTCAGGCCAAATTCCTGATACTTCGCATATCTGCCCAATATATCCATGGTACCTACAGAAATTTTTCTAAGGGGGGGGGGGTCTCGAACTTGAAAATTTCAGTTCCCATTTTGCTTACACCATAAAGCAATAGGATAAAAATTCAGGAGGGGTGGGGTGGTGGGGAGGCAAATGGTTTACCTTTACGGAGTAGTTTACGTTTCAAGGTGGTTTGGCTTATGATAGAAATATGTTTTTGTAGTTTTTCTCTGAATTATGCTTTAATTTAATTTTTCTTTTACGTAAAACATTGTTTAAAAAAACAAAATAACAAATCTGTGTTGCGTTCGTTGCTAGATAATAAGGACAATAAAAACAAACATGAATAGTTTATATAATGCTCGCCGTAGTATGTAAACATACATACATGAAAACCTGACAAATAAGCATCGTATTTTGTAAACAACACCACTCAACAGGATTTGTCCAGCGGTATAACAATCAAATAAATTAATTGAAGTAACATAAATTCTTAGAAAGTTTTGTTAGTTATCCTTGTCTTCTCGGGTACTTGTTGCAATCGTGCGATCTCTTGCTAAGATGGCGACGGCTGGAAAGCGACTGTGCGGCTCGTTAAGGTTTCACTTTCACCCAGGGGCGTAGCCATGGGGGGGTTAGGGGGGTCATAATCTCCCCATGAGAAATTTTTTGCCATACAAAATGCATATTCTTCACTACATTATCACACGAACGCATACATATATATGAGTTGTAGTAGTCGTAACCCCCCCCCATGAAAAATTTCGCATGAAAAATTTGGCTACGCCCCTGCTTTCACCAAATTCTTTGTTCGAATGCGATGCAGGTGTTTACTAAAGAACCGATATTTGGTGGAAACGTATATGGCATTACTTGTAACTCTGTGACTGAACAAGATATTCGGTAAAATGTTTAACTTATATTTGTAGCATTTCATGTTACAAATATAAGTTCAACATTTGTGTGTTATGACCCCGTTTCGTGAGAATCACCCATATCCAGTTCTTCATGACAAAGTTTCTTAAAAATCTTGTGGAATGCTTACCGTTTGTGTACGATCACTGGCAAAGCAATGCGGGTAGAGAAGGGGAGTAGTTTAAAGAATTTTAAATAATTGTTACAATATCTTGAATAGTGTTTAATACTTATTGCATTACTTTACAAACATGCCTTGAATAGCATTTGGGACTTATGTAACACTGACCGATGACTTTCGATACATATAAAATCCTTATGCTTTAAAAAATTCATTTCATACAAATGAATTCCTGGGGATAGTTATCAAAACATTAAACAGGGTGATATCAATATGCCAAGGGAAATTAAATGGTCTGTTAATTAAATTTCTAAGATGTGATTGGTCGAAAGTAAAATAATTTAAATGCTAGCTGCGAAATACTTAGTGACAGAAAATTATTCTCTCTAGTATCATTTTCCTACATAATATACTGACGAAATGACGAATCTATAAAACAAATATTTTATCAATAACTATAACAAATATCTATTACATCTCTTTAGCCATAAACTATAATTTGTAATTGAAAGTGTCTGCATTGATAAAGCATTGCTTATCGTCATTTTCCTTTTTGCCCTAGACCTAATATTTCAAATGCTTGCTATTTACGAAAAAATGGATATCATTTGTTGAAAATAAAGAAATTGCCTTTTGTTTCCGTTTTGTTACTACATCAGGAATTGTGACATTTAGCAATTGAATATCAGAGAAAATGTTTTGCAATTCATTTTTCTCCATTCGAGTCATTAGAAGAGATTTATCACACTATGCTTGCGCCATTACGTTAATATTTATTATTCGAAGTACATATTTCTCTCAAAATTTTTAATATATATCTTGTAAATATACAAAAAATATGATACATGGTTACAAGGCAGTCAGAAGTATTAGAAAATAATTAAAATGATTTAAAAGCAATACGATTGCGTTTTCGATTATTTATACTAAAATTTTAGTCTCAAGTTTAAATGACGCATTTGCTGTTAATTCTTTTCCTATATTAAGGTTAAATATCTAGTGTCCTAAAATGTTTGTGTGATTATATATTATTACAGTGTTATTATAACTTGTACACACTTCTATGCTTTAAAATTTCAAAAGTTTTTGGTTGACAGTCTATACGCACAGTTTTCGTTTTTAACAAAAATTGAACTTATATGTAGTTTAGATTTCGGTCCGCGCACTCCACCCAGCATCAACACCTAAAAGTTGTTGAGCTGATTCATGATGTATTTAGTCGCCGAATGAAGACTGGAGCAGTCTTAGTCATGAAATCTTCTATAAGGTATGGCATAACGGAATAATATATTGTAAATTATACTTTCCTCTATAACTAGTAAAGATTATCTATGATTATAAATTATATATCTATTATAAATCTTTCTGCGTCCGCGTTAACTCCGTCTTTCTGCGTCCGCGTTACAACACCTTCACAACATCGACAAATATCGAAGGTGGCGTATTGCACTTTTCTTGTCCCTAAGTTGCTTAACATTTATGCTAACGATTTTCGACGATTAACTAGTGTCGACTTAGCACTTTACGCTAAAGACACAGTCACACAAGCTCGCACTGTGATTGACAACCAGTAGCTCTACCTAGATAGTTATTCATACTGCTTCCATTGGTGGAGATTTGAGGTTCAACATTTCTAAAAGTGCCGTCACCCTATTCTATAATGGCCGGCTGCATTCCACAACAAACGTACTTTTCAAAAATGCTTCAACCCCATGGGCTGATGTTTATAAGTACCTAGTAAATACACCTAGATTTCAAATGAACTTACAAGAAGCTCTTTGCATATAAGAAAAACTGAATAGGCCAAGTGCTCCATCGTTTCCATCTTGGCTTATAAGAGTCATCTATCAATTCAGAAGAAATTACTCCTCTACAAGCCTTATATAATTCCTATTCTCACGTACGCTTGACCTGTTTGGGGCTGCGTGTCTTAATCTTTGATGCATAGGTTTCAAGTATTCCAAAACGCCATCTTGTGAAAGATAGTTAAGGCCACATATTACGGCTAAAATGATGTGATCTATGTCGATCTTTCCTTTACCCTATTTTCATCTTATGAAGGAACTTAAACAAAGCTTTGGAGAGACATCCTTCACCTTCCTAATACTACATTATACTTCATACCATCTTATAGCAATCTTCACAGTAAAAGGATACAGCCATCTTCACAGTAAAAGGATCAAGAGACCTCTAGCGATTTTACATAGATCTGCTGACTTCGCTCCTGTTACTAAGTGAAGGAGGTTTGAATCTCCTCAAATGCAATCCCAGGATTCAACGTTCCTTTTCAATTTTGTTGCTCTAAATACTATGAGAGGTAAATCGTATCTATGTTAACTTATGCTCGCGTATGGCATGTGAGATCGACCTTTCTCTTAAACTTGACACCTTCATTACTTTCTCAACACTTTATTTTATAGTAACCTATGGTTACCCTTTTTTGTCACTATCAACGTCCCATATGATAGCTAGTTTATCTCACACTTACAACTTCCATATGCGTACGTTATCGAATGGCGCCCCCTTGTCCTTAATTTCGAAGAATCTGAAACTTTCTAAGCGCACAATTTATATTTTTGGTCATATTATTTTAACATTTTCCGTACGATCTTTTGTTTCCGACAAGTTTTACGGGAGATATTCACCCTCCCAGTTACTCTATTGCCATGACCACGAAGTTAAACCTTTAGAAGGGGACAATTTTCCTACAAAGTGAGATCACGCCGTTGTTGCATATTGCTGACGCAATACCTCACTCGGTAACTGCTGGTGAAGCCATCCAAGAGAAGACAATATTTAAAAAAATGTTTATTGATAACGACGATCACACTTAAACATACACTATTTACATTATTTCATGCGGTGATAAATTTTATCACAGATTTAAATTCTCGCTAAACTTATAAAAATATTAAATTCATGTTACATAAAAAACTCAGACGAAAAGTTCTTTTTCGTCAGCCACTCCTTTGTTAACGAGTGGCTGACTTGTTGACAATACTCGAGTGGCAATACTCGTTTGTTAACGAGTATTGTCATATAAGCTCAATATTTTAATCATCTCAAGAGATAGAGCTTTTTCTTCTTTTTCCTATTCATATGTTACAAAGGCAACCAAGTAAGGAAAAGTAACAAAAAAAAATTAAAATTTAGTGCGCGCGTTCATTATCTAGTTCACATGCTAAGTTGAAGAAATAAAACCTGTAGATTTAGTTAGCAGTCAGCACGAGAAATATTTTATTCTTTAACTGCTAGGATCGTTGCACGTTACTCGATTTCCAATTCTTAAACATATTTGATAATTAGTTTGGGTACCACAAATCCCAGCACTCCTATAGCATATCTCCATGCCTATGACATTGACTTTGCATCTCCACGTGACTGTCAATCAAATGGTCGGGAGTTTTGGTCGGTTTTTTCAAGATGTAACGTTAATATGCGTGAGAACTCTAAAAAAAGACTTCTGCCCAAGGCATCCCCGTAGGCAGATGCCCCTCTTGTAGGCTTGCAATTAAAAAAAAACAATTGACATATGTTTGACGCCTGGTCCTGAAATTTATCTTTATGTGCTTGGATGTATGCAGCAATTTTGCATGTTTTACATATATGATTATAATTCATAAAGTGTAGTTCTTTTTTTGCTTGTTTGTTGATATTGTCATAGTAGTTCTTGGCTAAATAATTTAATTATTAAGTGTTAAAAATTGTTTTAGCTTAAAGCAATTAATTTAATTTTCAGAGTTTTTCTACAATTGTTTGAAAACATTTAGAATCAATAAGCTAAGAAAAGTAAAAATAAGTAAAAAAATGCTTTTGCTTAAATGCAAATGATTAATTGAATTTTAATTTATTAAATGCACCAGAACTAATTGAGTTATCATTCCCTTAGGGGTACATAATTGTGAATAATTTTCATTGCTTTTTTTCTTAAATGACTTAATTTCTTCAGAAGTTTTTCTTTATCAAAGTAAAACGCTTCTGTTTTATGCAGAATGTAACATTTTTCTTTTAGCAAAGCATAAAAAAAGAATTCGATTTTTTAATGCTTCTTTGATGTGAAACAACTCTGCTTATTTTATTGAATTTTTGATCGTAACATATATCTCCTCATTGAATTGAATAATTATATTCATGAAAATTTAGGTAAACTTTGAAATTAGTTTTTTTAATAAAAAATCAAAGCCTATTTTACGGTCCATTTAAGAGTAAAAGAAAATACTATTGAAATGATTTAATAAATACCTGGAGGTGATAATTAGCAGTTTTTATTTTTTCAAGCTAATTCTATAAAGGGGCATGTTAATTGGAACTACTTCACTAAAAATATGTCTTTTCATGTTTTCTCCGCATAAATGTAAGAAGTACGTTGTCAGTATTTATGCAGCGTTTTGATATTAAAATTAAACTACAAAGCTACATCTATGGACAACTACATAATATTTTTCTTCATAAGCGAGATGCATATAAACAGGAAATTCTGTCAAACTTTTAGAAAAAAACTAATGTATTTTACATAAAAACTTGCAACTATTCTCGTACTTTTCAGCCCCGCAGTGGTCTGGACGCTAAACTCCGTTCCCGTAAGAATACGGCAAATGCAGACTCATTCGGCTTGGCCTGTGCATGGGCGGGTCAACTCCCCAGCAAACACACTACTGCCCGCAAAATGACGGCAAGGTACCCGCCGTGCTGGATGCCGGGAGCACAGTACATTGCCGTCAGTTTAAAGTCACTGGAATACCAATGCCTGAAAAATGCTAATGCGCCAGTACATTGCCAGTAATGGCGAAATGCCTGTCGCGCCCATGTGTCTAAAACATGCACAGCATAGTTAACGGCGTGGTACTGTTTAAAATGTACCGGGCCAGCACTTTTTAGAGGTAATGGGCCAGTAAATATTTCGTAGTGTTAGCATAAAATTTCGTTATTTCATTTAAATAAATAGGACCTGTATCAGATGTCGGCCCGAGGCCGCACGTTGGCTTAATCAAACTCTGATAGGCGTTCATATTATTATTAGCGTTTTTAGCTTTCGGGCACCCCTGTGATGAAGATCACATATTTAATAATAGTTTTCATTTGTGTTTACTTTCTTAAATTTAATACATTTTAAATCAAGCATTTTAATTTTAAATTCTCTTCCCATTTTTAACTACTCTGTTTTTCAAAATTTTTATTACGCCTTTTCCCGCTTGTTTAATTTCAATTAACTGCCTTTTTATCCGGATTTAATGCTTAAATTATTTTATCGCCTTTTGTTCCATGTCAATAATAAGTCCGTTGCATTTCTTTAGCTTTCCTAGCTGTTAATAAACATCTGTTTCTCATGCAGAACATCTACTTTTTAGTATTAATATGCATCTACGCTTAACGTCTTTCTATACCTGTACATCACTTTATTCCTTTCATTACCAAATACGGACATGGCCTCATATCAGTTAAAATACAGCTGAAATAATTTCCTATCACACGGGTTTACTGTAATTTTGGCTGCCTTTTCATCCTCAATAATTTCGTGCCCGGCACTTTGTTATGTCTTCCCATTCTCTCTGTTGACTAGGAATATTCTGCGGTTTTTCGGCGTCTTTAAGAATGAATATATTATTGGCTCTCGTTTGGGCGTTCTTTAAATATGGCAAGTTTAACTTTCTCGCCAACCTCCTGATAATTCTTCGATTGAATTTGACTTCTGTTTACTCGCTGGCATCCTTCATTCCTGCTGAACTGACCGCCCTTCTACATAAGTTCTTGACATTTTAGTGCTATGTATTGGCGGAACACTTGACTACTGCCTTTTTTTAAAAATTGACTGCTACTGCTGATTGTTTTCGCTGTTTCTATCCCGTTAACGAAAGACATCGATGCGCTTCTTTTGCTGTGATTTATTTCTGCGAGGTGCCAATCCTCTGAACATGCGGATACTTCAACCGTCGTGTGTGTGTGTGTGTGTGTTTTCACAGCCGGTTATTTATTTTTATGTGGCGGACAGCTTTAGACGACTATAGACCTAGTCGAAATAGTTTCAGACTAGCAGGACGTCATCATTTGGAACAGTTATTTATATAAAACAACACTGTTTCTATGATGATATCTTGTTGGTTCATAATACATTTCGAAGCCCTTGGATTTTCTGTTAAAGAGTTGGGAAAATAACAGGTAAATTTTAAGTTTCACTTTTTTTAATATATATACTCTCATAGTATGTTTTAGTGTATAAAAGTATTTTCCTACGTAAAATTTAAGTCATGTGGTATACAGCAGGTAGATATGGGAATTTCTTTTCAGAATAGCTAACAAAAAATCTTTTGATCTAAAGAAAATTTATAATAAACAAAATGTTACCCTAATGTTATGTGTAACAATAGTGCAACTCTTTTTATTATTACTTCCTGTAAAATTTTGATTTATATATGTATATATATATAAACTCGGCTATTCGAGCCTTGTCAGGGGGACCCCTGAACCCCCTAATTTTTTAATTTCATTATTGTCATATTAAAACGATATTAATCGAGTATGTCATTTTATCTTATCTTTCGTGTATTTCGCCTGGTCACCCTATGTTGAAATTTTTATGATTGTAACCAGGGACGTACCCAGAAAAAAATTTCGGGGAGGGTCCAAACGGTGAAAAAGGTAGGATTTTCCACGAAAAGACTTCATCATTATTACATTGTTTGCAAAAACTGAAATTTCGAGGAGAGTCCGGACCACCCCCCCCCGGGTATTACGTTAAATGTAAGCTATTTATAGATAAATACATTGGATGCCTATTCACAGTTTACGGAATATTGTAACGATAGATGAAAGCTTTTGTGAAGTAATAGTACTTAAATATATGTAGAATTATGGCGCAATTTGGGGGGGGGCACATTTTTCGGACAATTTTCAATAGAGGGGGGGTGAGAGATAAAATGACACAGTCATTAATATATATATATATACTAACCGAAAAGTACTATAGCTCATTTATAAAATCTCTGAATCTTGAAATATTGAAATTAAACTGTTTATAAATGATTTTATGTTGGTTCTGAAATGTGTTACCGCCTCTCTTATAAAAAAATCTTAAGCGACTGCAAATTTGTAAGAAAATTGCAGTTTATGAAAACTGCACACAATTATGATCACTAATGATAGGCGCACATAATTTGCAAACGATTGACCAACTGATTTTGCTGTTTTTATCTTTCATTTATGTTGTTTTTTATCTTTTAAAATGTTACCCTTAAGGAATGTTTTTCTTTTGCGGGGTGGGGGTGGGGGTTGGTGAATAAGCCCCCTACCCCAAATCCGCCACTGGCTCGTATTTTAATTATGGCAGCATTACTGTAAATAGACACTAATCCGGTACCGTGCCATTATATTGCAGTCACTATTGAGATACCAGGCCAGTGCCTTTATTTTTAATAATAGCTGGCACCCGGCCGTTTCATTTTGGGCATTATAAACTTAATGGGCCAGTGCCTTTATTGTGAGTAACGGCCGGCACATGCAGTATGCCAGTAGAGTGCCGTTGCCTTCCCAGGCTTCTGGCAAGGTACTTCTCGGGCGACCACTTTTGGTACGATTCAGTTACTTTTTGCAGTGCCAGGCCGGCGCTGTACGTGATGGCAGAAAGGCACTGGCAAGGTACTCCGCCAGCAGGTGTGTGTTTGCTGGGTCCCTCTCGGCTTGACTACTTTAGGACCGTGTACACTAATGGAAGCTGGTACACGTAAAATCCGTCGTAGCTCCAATGTTCACGCTACCTCTGGGAGTGCCGATATCAGGGAGTTGGGCCCTCTTCTGGAATTCGTTCAAAATTACGGGACCCCGGGATAGAGTCGGACTTCCTCCCGCAGGGGCCCACTAAAAATGGAAGGGGCCCCCTCTCCCCATCGCCTCCCTATCTAGGGGGTTTAGGCACAGTAAAAGACAAGAGAAGGTTTATGAATTTCACGTTGTCAGAAAGCATAAGCAACAAAAATAACAGCATACTTCTAAACTCCCATCTCAAAAATATAGAATCAGAGAAGGACCACAGAATGAGCGAATGTTCATTCAGTTAGAAAAAATCATAAAACATAAATAGTGAAGCAGAAGGAAGATTGAATTTAAAACACTTTCATTAGCGAATTTAAAAGCAGCAACAAAGAAATCAGCTATAGGGTGCTTTGGAATGAATTGTTCCTGTGTAACATACACAAGTAACATGATATGTAAGACAAGGCATACAAGATTCAGACTTAACTAGATTCAACGGGACCATATATTCTGTGGCAATGATTCACTTAGTGATTAATTTGTAACAATGGTATTTCAAGCTTTATCAGTCAGGCTGTTTTCATAAACGGATAATCAGGAACGAACGCATTGTGAATTAGTATAACAACTTGTTTCAGAACTAAATACGTTTTGCAGTTGTATTGAAGAAATACACATATTGAGAGTTTGTTATAGTGCATTTCCTGATTAAGCATAAATTTGTCAGGATGGAAAGCTAAATAAAGAAAATTATAAACATTTTTGTATTATTAGTTTTCTTTATCATTATTTGTGTATTTTTAAGGCTTGTACGGATGTTCTTTTCCCTGGTATAATTATTTGATTTTAAAAATTATCCAAACGTTAACGGTTTCATTTTTAACATTTAATATGAATCACTTCAGCTATCAGAACAATTACAAGAATGTAAAATGTAGTTTGAGCGCTCTTTAACGTCTTATAATTTCCTTCTTATAGGTTCATTTTTAAATACACTATTATCTTCTCAGCTGATTTAATGTAGTACTTACACTATTATTTTCAAAGTAATTTCTATAAAAGTTTAGTTAAATTCAACCGACATACGAATGGAACTTTACACTCTTACTTGCGTTTCTTAATTTTTTTTAAAAAAACTAAGAAACCGAAAAATGTCAGTTTATCAGATTTTTGCATTGCAAGTTGTAGATGACAATTGCGAACAGCAAAAACAGCCCAAATCTCTGTAAAATTATGTATCATATGTAGTAGTATCATTGAAATAAAAGTAAAATTGGCAGAGTGTATTCTTTTTCCAGAACAAAGCTTTTACCCGTTTATTAAATTGAAGTTTAAAAATTTATGTAAACTTGCTTCGCACAACAGAAAACAGTAACTGTAGAGAGCATTAAATACCACAGTTAATTTAGTATTCAATTCACTCTGACAGTCAATAAATGCAAGTGAATTGTAGTTCCTTTCCATGATATTTTTCAGCAAAGACAACAAGAAAAAATACTATTACAATTTATTTTTTACAAGTATATCGTTTAGTCGTTAAGAGCTATTGCCAGTTTCCTCTTGAGACAGTTCTCCATTGCATGCATATCGAAAAGTCGTGTTTCCTTCCCACTGTTTTTTTAGTTATTTATCTATTTATTTTTTTACATTCGTGACTAAACTGTTCTCTAATGCGTTTATAATTACGGCTGTTAGTAATAAAAGTACATAATAATACTTTTTGAATTCCTGTTGCTTCTGAGATGGTGTTATAGAACAGATAATAATGATGTGACACTTGGGACTCCAGCGTTTTTTATTAAGATTTGCGAATCTGTTCTTTTTCCCCCCCTCGACATGGGTGTTTTTGATGAAGGATCTACAGATAAAAAATTAGGTTTTGGGTGTTTTAAGCATTGATATAAATTAAAAGGCAATGAAGGTTTTTGATTTATGTTGTTGTCAGTACATCTCAAGTGGTTTACATTAGGCTGTAAAGGAATGATGTATGTTCTGTGATCTTTTCAGAGTGATAACTCATATTTTTGCAAATATATATTTAATGTATCTTGTTTTACACAGCTTTTTTGAATGTTTTTAAATTAGGTGGTATTTAAAATAATGTTCGTGGAAAGTACAATTTCCTGCACAAAATTCTTTTATTGCTTTTTTGCGGAAGTTATTGTATTCCATTTAATTAATTTATTAATAGATATTTTCTGATTTTTTTCATAAGTACCTTTCAATTTATGTATGTCAAATAGCGTATCTAAATGTTTTGCTGCCTATTTATCCTACTATTTCACTTTTTCTATGTAGATTGGATTTTTGATCGTATATGAAGTGTAGTACAATTTCATTTACGTATTATGTCGCTTCTTATAGCTAAAGGGAAAATAATAAAATAAAGAGATTTATAGCTAAAGGTGAATTTAAAATTATTTTCGACTGCTGATGAAAATTATGTAAAAGATCCATATTCAAACTCCCAAATTGCTGCCAGAAACCTGATATTTAAATGATACAAATTTCTAAGCCATTGACCCGATCGAGGCTTAGTAACTCTGTGTTTATTCGTCTTTTTGATTTTGAAACCTTTGGAAATTTCATAATGACTTTGGGGAGTTTTTTTTTTGTTTTATTACATCATTTATATATTTGCATGGTTCATTTTAAACGGCTGTCTTGCAGCGCTTTTGCGCACATAAAAACTATAATCCACTAAACTATAATTTATCGCATGTATACATGGGGTAAATAGGAGAATTATCAGTTATTTGTTTAATTGCTATATTTTCATTATTTAAAATAATACTGAGGAATTGGTTGCACAGTACTCTGGAGACATAAAATAACAATAGCTATCTGTATGAATGCGAATGACATGTGAACAATGTCTTAAAAAGAAAAAAAAGTTACAAGTGCTCTGTTTGTCTGATAAGACTATTGGTTAGATAGACAAGTAAAAACCTCCAAAAAATGCAATAAAATATGAGATAAAATATGAGTAATATGAATCAACAGTTCGCGTTGCTACAGTTTAGATGTTGATTCACAAAAAACAGCATTGCAAAGTTCCATTTTATTCTCCAATTTTTCGAACCATAAAAGTCTCATTTATTTAAATTTTTAAACCAGTTCTCATGCAACCAACTGAAGCATGCGTCCCAGTCTTTCGATGCTGGTAGTTGTATTATAGTCCTCACTACATCCCTAACATTCAATTTCATTTATATAATAAAAATTATCAGCGCTATCATCGGAACGTTATGCAAACAACTTTTTGATTCAGACAAAATGTATCTTTTTTTTTCTGTAATTTATGATTAGGTATGTTCGGATTTCCAAAAGACTAAGAGGAATGAGGGATAGAATATCTAATTTTTCGATTGTTTATAAATGATTTTATTCCTAATAATACTATTTAAATGAACTTCTCGCCAATAAATTGCCCATACGTTGCCTTACATCCACCCTAACATGAATAACGAGGAAATATTTTTCATATTGAAAATCAATTCAATTGAAAATCATCAATTTTTATTCAAAGTTGGGATGTGACAACCTATCCCATCTCGAGGTACGTTGTCAAAGCTGTTGGGTTTGGCTGTCTGCCTGACCTACTGCACAATTTAATAAAAAGTTCTTTACAAAGGAACTTGACCCCACCAGTGGCTAAGAAGTACTTCTGCTTTCGAAACTGGAAGGCGGCAGGTGTCAGGTTCAAACCCCGATAGCACCTGTCAACCTAGCCGTTCGGAGTTTTCCTTGGTTTTCTGCGAAACCTAGGGTAAAAACGGGCTAGGATCCCTTACAAAGCCCCCCACGGACGGCATTCCCTCTTTAGACCATGTACCCTAGTGCAGTCTATTGGTCTTAATCCACAAACACGAAGAAATGAACTTCCGTTGATCACTGCGCCTCGCTGTTTCAGTAACAGGAGCTGGGAGTGGAAGAGTTATCACTTAATCGTTTATATGATGGACGCAGACATCGTTGTCTTTGGGAATGCTAAAGTGAAAAATGTTCATTCGTGGAAGGCAAACACCTCATGAACTTCGTTTCAATCTCATCAGTATCATGCAGTCCCTTCTGTACTATTCTCGAAATACTTCAGCGAGCTTTTGTCTAAACATTTGATTAGGATATGATAATCAATCTCAAGGTCACTGATGTTAGGATTGTTTCTGCTCATCAAATCTTTCCATTGAGATGTCGCTTTGTATTTTCAATGCGATATATCCATTATCAAATGATCCACTTATTGAAGAATCATAATTTTTTTCTTTTTGGTTTTCTTTTGTTAGAATGATGGTCAGGGATGTTCCTTTTTTGCCTTTCTTTTTGCTCGTAAATTTATTTTATGCTTCTCAGCTAAAGCAATACCGTTATTCTCCAGAGTAACTGTGTAAATAGTTGATCTTCCTGGTATTCACTTAGGTTTTGAAGAATGTATTGCTTGTGCTGTGGCATATGGTCTGATTTCTTCAGCATTAATTCTTTTATTGCACTTAAATCTATGTCATTTATTGCTTCTTTTTCTGAATATGTTTCAATCTTCTCTAGAAAATCTAGACTTTCACTTTGATCCTGACAATTACTTTGAAGATTTTCATCTAGGCTTATATTTGCAGGGCCAGGTAGGCTTTGTTGTTTCAATAGACGATCCATTCACGGATGCGGGAGCGAAGTCTGCATCTGAAAATTCATTCCGCCTACATGAATAAATAATGCCGGTGCATTTAAATCATGACTGGGTGTTTCTTGGCTCATGGCTTTAGGGAATGCGTACGGCGAAATTAAGGGAGATATATAAATTGCCATCAAAGCTTATGCACTTTCTGTATTTCGCATCCAACTGTCCACACATTGCTTGGTTAAAAGTAATATAACACTCGCGAACAATTACTAAATTCTTGGATAGGCCTAATAAATTTAATGAAATATATATTTCAGTGCTTCACGTGTTATTAATATTTCATTATTCATATCAGAGTTAGCGTAATCATGGATTCAAATACATGGGTATGAGATGAAAAATAAATTAAAAGCATTCATGTTACATTAGAACATTGCATGTTCTAATTTGTATAAAATGATACAAATTATACGCATAAATTATTGCTATGAAAATTTAAAATGTAGTTTATTTATGCACTGTGTTATCAAATTTAATAAAATATTTATTTCATTGTTTCAAGTGTTATATGAACTTCCTCATTCACCTAACATTTAGCATCGCCTGGGGTAGGTAGTCACATCGTGACAACCTAACCTCTCGAGTTTGTAACAATCACCCCTTTAGACATATTTGCTTATATTTATTATATAAGGCTCACAAACAACGTAATATTCAGAAGATATTAAAGAAAAATGTGTATAAAAGAATTTATTCGTATCCTAAAGGAATTAAATTTCCCCGAAAACATGCCGAATATGAAAAGAACATTTTTACACAAATACTAAATGCCAATTTGAAATATCGCCTACCTTTGCAGTCTCATCTTCGCTATTTTGATACTTAAATTTCAGTTCAATTGAATGGATACTGTCTACTTCAGAGAATATTATATCGATATATGTACTAAAAAGTGCATGCGGCAACCTACCCCTGCCCTGAGACAAATTAAACCACTTTCTCTACTCATTTTCGGCGTTTAAACATTTTTGAGACTTCTGTTCGTTTCTGAATTTATTGTGGTTGTGCACAGAGATGCCAATCTATCTGTTACAGTCTTAAGGCCCATTCCACTTGTGTTTCTACTGCTGCTAAGGGATGTAAATCCTCAAATGCTACAGGAGAATTTTGTTTCCACTAGCTTGTTAATTTCTAGTAAAATCGTACGTTTCCTCCAATGGCTATTAGCGATTTCGCACATGCGGGTTTAAACGTTTATCTTACAGTTTCCCTTTTTCCTTTTAAATATGTCCCCATTTATTATTTTTAAATACAGTAAAATTTTCCTAAAAAAAAATTGAGTTAACACTCTCGCAATAAACAGGTGGAAACGGTTTGGCCCACATTTACGTTTATGAAATAATAGAAAGTAAAATTTACTTTAAATATGCATTGTTTTGTTTCAGTGAGTCAAATATTAAGCTACACCATTTCAAAATCCACCGTTATAATTTTGCTTAAAGAATATTTTTAGAAAATGTATTTTGAATGGAAAAACGTCTAAATGCACTATCAGTCAGAATCGCAGTGAATTTTTATGAACTAACTGCCCAGAAAAAATCTGAGAGATTATACAATTTTCGCAGTTCTTAAAAAAATCCTTCGGTGGAGGATCCACGGGAAGACCAAATAAGTAGATATCATGGGTGGGGTGGGGTGGGGTTTACGATTGGGAACATTTGCTCTGTGGACTCATCAAACACTACAGTCCAGCAGTCGCAAAAAGTGTAGTATTTCACCATCCTCAAAGTAGAGGGAAATTTTTACAGCATTCCTCGGTTCCCTCTGCCCCCCCCCCGTAGCCGAAATACTGGATAGACATGTCCCCCGTTCCTCATAGCTTACAACGCCCATGCTCATGCACTAGAATTACCGGTTTTGAATCTACCCTCCGCTAGCGTACGCATCCATTTAGAGATAATTTAATTTCGGTGCAAGCACCAGATTATAGAGGAGCTATATAAAAATTGGGTAAGTGGGTTCAAATCGTCTCGTTCTATGTGATCTAGAGTATTTATATATATATATATGTGTATATATATTTTCAGTGCAGAATTAAAACTCTCGTAACTTATATTCCCCCCCTCTAGCTTAATTTTACAACTGCAAAATATTAACCGCTCCCACTGACAATTTTAAGAACCCTAACCTTTGAAATTATAAAACTGTTATATATTACTATTTTTACGGCTTTATTTCTATGTTACGTTAGAAGACTATGCTTTATAAATGCATTCTCAATTTTTGTGAACCTTTAGTGCAATCATTGAATACAAAAAATATGACTGCACACATAGCTTTCAGAATTGTTTCCTTAGCCACTCTATGCATACAAATAAATAAAAACCCACCCAAAATTCCTCAGCGCATTTAACTTAGGTTTCAAAAATATATGATAAATTGCTTGGAAATGAAAGAGTGAGCATAAGAGAGACCTAACATTTATATGTGTCGAAATTTTAGCCGGCATCGTGTACTCCTCTATGAAACTTTACCAATCTGTAGGTGTTATAATTAGGGTGATTACAGGGGCGTTGAAAAAATCCTAAAGTGATGAAAGAGAGTAAAAATCATAAATCATGTTTTGCTTTCAAAACAATTTTTCTTATGGAAACGTATTTTTTGTAAATGGGAAAGGATTATGGCGTTAATAGTATGGGAGAGACTTCTTTCTCGAAGGGCAATAGGTGCGAGGAGGTAAATGTCTTATGTTTTTACTTCGAAAAAGCACTTTATTTTACTTTGAAAAAAAAATCTGAGAGATGCACTCCCATACAGCGCGGCATATAGTTTAAATAGAATGCATGCTACACTATAGTGATTCATAATCAATTAACAATAATTTAAGCTAACGGAACAGCGAAAGATCATTATTTTAGTAAAATTATTATTTATTTACTAGCAAATCGTGTAGAGAATGTAGGAACTAATGACGATTTATCAGTAGAAATTGCAGTAAAATATTTTGTAAAAAGATATCTGCAATTTGTGCATTAATGGACTGAAGTTTGGACGAATTTTCTATTCTGTAAGAAAACAAAAAATCAAGACTTTAAAGAGTTTTCGTAAGTTGTACAATTTCTCTAATCAGTTTTCATAATTATGACCCCCAAAACAATTTTAAAACTCCTTTTACGATTTTGAAAGGCTGATATTTCTAGAAAAGTAAGAGTATACAATTTTCATAATTTCATAGGAAATACCACGTAATGGTTCAATTTAAAATTTAATTTTATGCATATGGTTTCTTATCTGTAAGAATTGCCTGCCCAGCAAACACACAACTGGCCGAAAAATGACGGCCGGGTACCCGTCGTGCTGCGAAGTGCCGTATACCGGAAGCAAGGCAGATTGCCGTCGTCTGGAAGTCACTGGAGTACCAGTGTCTGAAAAGTGCATATGCGCCGGTACATAACTAGTAACAGCGCACTGCCATGTATCTATGACATGCACAAAAAGTTAACGGCGTGGTACTGCTTAAAATGTACCGGGCCAGCACTATTTGGCAGTAATGGGCCTGTATATATTTCGTAGTGCTGGCATAAATTTTCGTTATTTTAATTAAATAATATTGTTTCACATTCATACTGTGTAGAAGTGTTAGGGGATATAAGTTCCGGGCACCCAAAGGCAGGGTCACTGCAAAGATTTTTTTTTTTTTTTTTTGAGGGGGTGGGTGTAAGGAGAGAAGTTCATATTGTGCCTTCAAATATTTTAGTACAAAAAACTAAAATAATACAAACGAGTTCAGTATGCTATAAAAATGTTTACTACACAGACAGTGGAACCTCCACTCTGTATATGACAGTATATAACCCCCACTTTGTACAGAATTATGAATTTTAATCTTAACATTTTTATAATTTATATTAATTTTTTTACAATTTTGCTAAACTTTTTCTGAAAAACATATTTGGAGACTTTTTTCTACGTTAAGCCCCTTTTAAAATCTACCGAATTAGGGTGCAGAAATATGTTAGAGAGTATTACACGAAGACCAGTCAGGGTTTTGCATGAGAGCTCAGCTCATGTAGTCTTTTTTTCTTCAGAGAATTTTAGAATAAGTAAAAAATTTTAACAGCCTGCATAATTGCTTCTATTGACATTTTTTATTAAATTAAATATAGCAGTGGTAAAACAAAATATTACTTAATTTTTAAATATAAATTAGGTAATTAATGCTCAAATTTACAATAAAACAAATTAGAGCTCCTGCAGCTATTTTGTTAGAAATTCAGCAAGCAATGAACCAGTATTTACATATTATTTCTTTCAATCTGTTTCGCTCTTTGTGGTTTATGACCGCAGCTTTTCGAATACTTATTCTGTACATTAAAAAGAATTTCTTTTGCAGCTGCTCCGTTTGGGCGAGGCTGTTAATTTTTGCTTTGTTCTTATGTCTCCCAGAGATGTCATGATCGAGTTGTTCTTCACTGACACGTTTTGGTAACCCTTTTAAATTTCTGCGCCTAATTGGTTTTTTTTTACTAAATTAAATACATTGATTTATTCTTAACCGCTGTGGTTGCGTTCGCCTATTTTTGTACATTGGCATATTTTTGTTAGCGCTGCACTGCCAAGTTTGTAAGTTAAGGCTCTTCGTTTCACTCCGTGAGAACATCACTTTAGCTCCAGTTCTTATTTTTGGTAGGTCGCATAAAATCGGCAGTCTTGATGTTTCATTTCGTTTTGCAAATCTTGAAACGTTGAGCGGGAAGCCAGTTATGAAATATGCTTTTTAGGATACAGTTTTTCCGGTTGTTGTTGCAGACTTACGAGAAGGCTATTGCTATAGACTAGTAAGATATCTCTGTTACGAGCAATAATAATTATAATAAGATTTGCTTCTGCAGTGATATCTTGCTGGTTATGGATACAGAAAATGGATTTCAATTGGAAGTTTTACATTTCATTGGATTTTACATTTTTTAAACAGTCTGGAAAATATTACAGGTAAATTTTTACTTTTACTGTTTTTATGTACACACGGTATCCACCGGTGAATTTAGCAATTAATTTAAAGATTAGGCGACTTTTTCAACCAAAAAACGCATTTTCATACTATTTTCAAGTTTTGGCTACTTGTACCATACTCCAGGCGACTCATTTGAAAATCTGGTGTTGGTTTTTATCAACTCCCTTTTTTTTTAAAGCTGCTACTGAGCTTTCAGCAAACATTCTAATCTGTTTTTAATCGTGCTGTAAAAATAAATGTATTATATGTTCTGTTATATATATATGAAGTTTTTAAATTTATCATTTTATTCAATCCTACTTAAATGAAGCTAAATTAAGCATGTTTATTTCTTAACTACAAAATCATTCAAAAATGTTACTATTTTGGGAACTAAAATGGAGAAAATAGCTACTAAACTGGTGACTTTTTTTAAGTCGGTGATGTTACTAATGATACTTATTTTAGTGTATAAAAGTACTTTCCTCCATAAAATTTGAATCATGCAGTATACAACAGATATAGATACAGAAAATTTCTTTTCAGAATAGCTAATATTTAAAAAATTATTTGATCTAAACAAAATGTACAATTAAGCAAAATGTTACCCTAAAATTATGTGTGTAATCATAGTACAATTTTATTTATTATTACTTCCTATAAGATTTTGATTAGTACATACACACACACACACATATATATATATCAACCATAAAGTATTATAACTCATTTATAAAATCTCTAACTCTGAAATATTGAAATTAAACTGTTTATAAATGATTTTATGTTGGTTCTGAAATGTGTTAACGCCTCTCTCACAAAAAAAATCTTTTGCGACTGCAAATTTGTAAGAAAATTGCAGTTTATGAAAACTGCACACAATTCACTAATGATAGGCGCACATAATTTGCAAACGATTGACCAACAGATTTTGCTGTTTTTTATCTTTCAAAATGTTACCCTTAAGGAATTTTTTTTTCTTCTGCGGGGTGGGGGTGGGCCAGTGCCTTTATTGTGATTAACGGCCGGCACATGCAGTATGCCAGCAGAGTGCCGTTGCTTTCCCGGGCTTCTGGCAAGGTACTTCTCGGGCGACCACTTTTGGTGCGATTCAGTTACTTTTTGCAGTGCCGGGCCGGTACTGGACGTAAAGGCAGAAAGGCACTGGCCAGGTACTCCGCCAGCAGGTGTGTGTTTGCTGGGTGTGACCCGTGTTTTGGGAATGTTTGTTGAGGGCACGCTTTTAAAAATATTTACAAATATATATATATATATATATGTCGTGCGTGAGAGGTTTAAGAACAGCACAAACGGCAACGTCCAATTGGAATATTAAGACATTACAGGTTTATGCACAGAGGAGTTTGGAAGTATCTCGAAGTGATGAAGAGCTGCTCTGCGGTAAATGTCACCTGGTTTTGTTAGTTAAGTTCACAGAGTGTCCGCTAGGCGGCAGCTCTGTCTTTCTATCATTTAGTTGGTCCACAAAACCATAACAAAATCCTCATTTGTTAAATTAACAGACATGGGAGGCGCCTGCTGGCGAGACACCTTTATTATTGACAGGTTAGACCCTCCTAGGCAACAAGTATTGCACCATCTTTTGAAATTACAACTTATAATCCAGATGCCCCCAAAGTGAAAGAATTTTTTAATTAAATGATCGCTTGTATGACATATCCCCCTTTTTAAGCGCTTGTATGACATATATTACTCTTAAGATATTGCCCTCACTTTGCATTCCCGAAACTTATACCATTATCAAGTAAGGTTATTCTAAAAATATGCATTAAATGTTCTGAGATTTTTTTTAAATTTCATGTGTCATCTTGCGAAAATCATTAAATTGATCTGACGGGCAAATGAGCCCTAGAAAATTTACAGAAGGCCATGGTCTAAATAAATACATTTCCTGGTCAACTTGCTAGCAAAATATAGTAAAATATGGATTTATGCATTATACTTTGCTAACATATTATTTGTAAATCGATATCTGAAAATTACAAAAAAATTAAAAATGTTTTATTGGGAATGTTAAAGCTTTATTTTATTGCCCTATAAATTTATAAACTTATAAAATAAATATTGATAAGAATTTTTTATTCATTTGCTTGTCCTTTTTCAATGAATAAAAGAAATTTTACCATTTTTCCAGTAAAAATACAAGGTTTCTTTAAAATGTATTTCTTGAAAACTCAAGGAAAAAGCTTTGTTCTGTTAGAAGTGTGATTTATTGTAGAAATTTATCATTTCATTCTCATTATTAAAAGGAAAGCGAACTCCTTTTCTCGGAAATAATTTCACAGATCGCACATTTGAGATAACAGGCTGTTTATTAGTGAGAACTTTTTTTCGTTCACAAATGAAATCGTTTCTTTTTACCATGACATTCCCTCTAAGAAATAACAAATCAGCCTACTCCCGACGAAATTCCTTACTTTTTTATGATCCTTGTAGAAACACGAAGAAAGATTATTATTCCAATACATAACTTATGAGTATAATTTTGATAGGAAGATAGCTTTTATGTATCTCGTATAAACAAATATGTCTCGAAAAACTTCTATCATGAGTAGGCATTTTATAAGCATAATGTCAGAGGTTTTCATAATACTTTCATTGAATTTAAATGACATACATGTGATAAATATTGTCGTTGCCGAACATATCAAGTTAAGGTAATAATTTCTTTATAGTAGAACGATATGCAATATAAGCTCTCAACAGTAAATAATGTGAGCCTAAAATTTTAAATTATAATTTCGAATATATAATATTAAATATACAGAGTGATTAATTAAACTTCCCCTATAAAAAGCATTCTACTGCTGAAACGGGTGAACAGATTGCAACCAAATTTGACACATGGATTGTACACGAGATACTCTAAAGGATAAATTTTTGAAAAGCTTAATTGAAAGAATGCCTACTAGGAGGAGCTTTGGGTGGTGAAATCAGCTTAAAAAATAACTCAAATGAGAGGATAAATGCTCAAAACCTAACCTATTAAAGAAATGTTAAAGTTGTTTACACATTTCAAATATGATATCTCCATCGTTAAATTTTCTATTTTTTTCATGCAAATCGTCACCTAATGGACATTTTGTGAAGCTTTTTTTTTTCAAAATTCCTTGCATAATCCATATACTAAATTTCTTTATAATCCATTTAACCATTTTAGCTGTTTATACAGTAATTTAATTATAATCACACTGGAAAGGGCTTTTATTAATTTTTTCAGTTATTATTTTCTATGGAATATGCCATTGACAATGTAAATATATTTTGAATTATGATACGCGGGTATTACGTACAGAAGTTACTTATCTCTGGATATTGATCTCATAAAATGTTTTGAACTTGATAAACTTGTTATTCTATTTATTTAATTAAAAAACATATTTCTTTTGTTACAAACAAAATAAGATTAAACTTCTGAAGTTTATCTACTTAACTATATCTTTTATACATTTTAAAACCAACAAAATAAAGTTTAACAAGTTTTTTGGCCAGTGATTTCTTTATTCGTTAATTAATAACCCAAGCAGGAATTATTTTTTTCATTTTTATATTAAGAATAATTTTTACCAGTGATTTTTAACGATTTTATATTCCGACGAATAAGTATTAATATCAGAACTTAAATATAATTTATTAAAGTATACACAAGTATTTTCCTTATCAAATTATAATTATCCAGGAATTTTACTTTCATGTGGAGCTTAAAAATGAAACTTCGTGTTAATAAATTTGTCATAGACGATAACTTATCAATATTACAACCGTCTGTAGCTCATTTATCAGGTTGTAACGAAAGTTTTCCGCCAAATCTGCTTGGAAAACTAACTTCTAACTCCTTAGATAACTATTTTTGATCTTTTGGTACCAAACCTGCAAAGTGTCACGTGATGCAACAATGGTATTTAAAGCTGTACTCATTATTCGTTGATATTCTGACTTTTTGCAACACAACTGGAAGTAAATGATGGTTCCGATCCTCTAGAGTGATAGCTCCATTTGACACACCTTGTACTTAATGATAACTATATTTTTTTACATATTTCATAACACAGTGTTATAAAGTAAGTCTCTTTCTTTCAAATGCCAAAAATCATTTGACAAAATATGAGCAAATACGCCAACGCGAACTGTTTTCTGACGATGTTTACGGTGGCGGGAAACTTTCGTTACAACCTAATATTTCAAATAGGTAATGGTGTAAAACATTCTAAATTTTACAGACATAGATTTTGAAACGAGTAATTCTTTAGAATATATTTCGCTTTCTGACTATAATTTATAACTGATTGAAGAATTAGAATTTCTGTACAAAATGTCACGCAAGTAAGTAGTTACCGTGTCATGAATTAAAAATGTATTGATCATTTAAGTGTATACTTAAGTAATATAATTCCACTGCACATTTAATTTTGCTAATCTTAAATTGCATTGATGAGGAAAATAATTATAGATCTGTACAAAATACATGTGCCAAATATATAAAATTAACTTTTGCTAAAAATGTCGAATACATATTCTTGCAGATATGATATATCAATTTACTAAAGAACAAGTTTATTTTACACTTAAACCGTAAGGTATCAGACAAAAGTTCAGTGTAATTTTTCATAAAATGACCAATATATACCATATTGGTTTTTTGGGCGTACATCGAAAAAAAAAAATAAAATGAGACAATTGCAAATGCGTTGAAATTTTCAGGAAAGTTTGACATTTTCGATGACATTAAAAGTTAAGTTTAAATGTATACCATTTTCAAAATATATATTTGCGAGTTTATACACATTGATCTGTTTAAGCTTGAACAAATTAGGTGAGAAAAAAGCTATAAAAAGATGAACGAGGAATTACACATCAATAGAGGATTGGAAACGTCGTTTTCTTGTGATAGTTATTAATCATTCTGGAAGCTAATTGCTATAAGAGACCATTTGTAATAAGATATTACTTCTTGACAACGAAAACAGCACTAAAAGTTTGTATTCACCGAATGAAAGTCATGGAGAATAGAAATAATGTCACTATGCCAGCGATAGCAGCAATAAATTCGGATTTACATAGCCGGATATCCAGCTGCACTTTTAGTACTGGATAATTCTTTTTTTCCTATCCATAATAAGCAAGTTGTTCTATAGACTAGTAATTATGTAACATAAAAAAATAAATTTCGAAAATAGTATCATCTGGTTTCGAAGGAGAAAATGCGAGTTGGGGGAATGACCTTAAACTGTTAAGAACTGCCACACTTTTCTTGTTCAGTTCTAACCTGAAACCTCTTGTTCAGTTCTAACCTAAGTAGCTATCGCACTCAAGTCAAATATTGGTGCAACAGCTCCTCTGAGAGGCCAAAGACTGCGTTGCCGAACCGCGCCTTCCCGACCATAGGCTCTGGGGTGCGGATGCATATCCCTCAGCCAGGTGGTCAGCCTGACACGAAGCCCCAGTGTTTGACCCCAACTTGAACTTGAACTTGTAATCAAGCTTGGTCCTCATTTTATCGAACCACTCAAGGGACGAAAGGCTGAGTCGACCTTGCCCAGCCCAGGATTCGAACACCGGACCTGTGGGACGACAGCGCGGTGCCCTAACCATTACACCAATGAGCTTCAGATACCGCAGTGGTCACACGTTTAAGATTTGAATGCCCTAGTATATAAAAAATGAAAATGTACACTTTTTTAAACTAAATGATCGCTAAATAAAAAAATGTGAATTTTTTTTTAAATCAAAATATGCATAGTCTTTGGATATTCCACAAGAATTCGTTAGCTTGATAGTTGTTTTGCAGAAAAAATAAAATTAGAACAAAGTTACAAAAACCTTACAAAAATGAAATCGCATTAGTTGTGTAGTAGAAATTCAGAGGAAAAAAATATTGGCTTAATCAAGACTGGCTGACAAAGTATAACAAAACGCAACTAGAAATGAAATAACTTGAAGCAAATGTGACAATGATATAAACAACTTAGAATATGGAAATTCATCAAAAGAATACCAACGCCGTGAACTGAGACGATATACTATCAAAATCTCCAAATACTATAGATTCTGCTGTTTCATGTCAATTAATCTGTTGTTTTGAGTAAATTACTGGAAGAATAGCCCTATCTTACCTTATTGTTTCACAATAAATTCCTATGTTTAAAAAATTCACCACAAAATCTGAATTTACGTTCAATGTCATTTGTTTAAATCAAATTGCTCTACTTCACCTAACTGTGTGCCATAACAGATTTGGTGAGTTACATTTGGAATATGTCATACTACACCACTAATGTGCGAACGATTTCCACTCTTCAAATTTAAACTCTCATTTTTTTACTTCCTTTTAACGCATAACTTAAAAAAAGGTAAATTTTAAGGACGATTGCAGACTTTTTTTTTTCTTTACTGTACTTCCTGTTACTCAAGTGATCCCTTTTCATTTTGAGTTATACAAGAATAGTCTTTCAAGAAGGTTAGAGAAATGAAAAGATAGATAAAAAAATGCCCTATTAAAAGTAGCTTTCACTGTAAAACTGCATTCGTAAAAACTGACAACCCGGCAGTTTGAAGGCAAGGAAACGCTGTAAAAATAATGCACTACTTCGGAACCAGCGTAATGTACTGCAGGGAAAAGAAGAAAAAAAAACACTCCGAGTTCTCGAATTTCTTAGAAAAAGATTTACCTGATGACTCCCTTAAGACTGAGGAGAATATTACTTGCAGATCATTAATATCATCATAAAAGTAATTACGGAATTTATACATTAATAAATTATCTCCAGATTTCATTATAAGTTCCGGGCATTAATGAGGGCCTAAGATCATCATTCTTGCAATTTACTTTATGTAACATTTCATTTTACTCTGGTTAATTCCATCTAATTATCGAAATACCCTTATTTTCTAAAAATGTTTAGCTGCATAGTTTATTAATTTTAGATTGTTATTCTAGTTTTTCTGTGAACACGGTTATTATTAATGAAATCGCAGAATACCTTTAAGTGGTTTAAAATGTATTTCAATAAAATTGTGCATATGCCGCTTTGATGGTTTCAATATGGCTCTCATGAGTAAAGCTTCGATAATCTACAGCTTTTCTTTTACGATTTATAATCTAGAAAATTTTGTAATAATAATAAGGAAAGTGAATGCAATCAAAAATATATTTTAAAAGAATGGGTGCACTTCTAACTGGAAATAAAGGATGGATTAAAAAAACAATAATCGTTCAGTATTGAATTCTGAAACATTACGAAATACATATAGATCTTAAGATGTTTAAAATAAAAAAAATATGCAATGACCTGCTCTTGATGATAGTTTAAAAATTTAAATGTAAGTAATTAGCATCAGAAAAACGAAAAAAAAAATAATAATCTTCAAATATTCCTTCACAGACAGCTTGAAATGCACTTCTACAAATAAAGTACATGCCCAAGATATGAAAAATTTGCAAACTCATTCGAAAATGTAATATTTCTGAACTTGTAATTTAAGCTTCACTTATGCACGTAGAAGTTTACCGTCGATTATGGAAAATGGAAATTTTATTTTCCGAAGTGGGAGATGTTTAAGGAAAATATACTGCATGTGAACGTGCACACGTTAACTCTAAAGGACCATCTGTCCTACAGTTGCAGTATAGTTAGATGGAAAACAAAAACGTAGACGGGAATTATTACCCGTATTTTCATTCAAGGAACAGTGAACCTCCTAGCTCTGAATAACCCCAAAGGTGGGATAGTTGCATAATAGTCCAGTACAGGTAAGCTATCAGTATTTGGTTTTAAGTTAAAACCTATTTAAAAATTTATGGAATTGTTTAAGAAATGAAATTTTATTTTACCGATTCGTTTTGTATTTTCGGGAGATGTCTTACAACTTAAAAGAAAAACATATAAAAAGGTAAGTTAACAAAATAACGAGGAACTACAAAAACGTAATAAAAATAATAATAAATACCTTATCTTTCGGCTGACTCAGAATATTTGTTTCATTCTATTAATCGGCAATGCGGTGATGCATGAGTGTTTCATTTATGCATTGCTGATGATATATTCTTGTCGAAATTCTTCAAAGTTTTTAAAAATTTTTATTGTTCAATGTAAGAATGCCTCAAAATGCTAGGTTTATTTTCCGATAATCCATGGGTGTCTTTAATCAAAATTGTAATTTATCCTTTTAAATCTATCTGTATAAGACATAAGACACGGAAAAAGAATTATCAGAAGGAAGTTTTCATGTTTCGTTTAACAGATTTTTTTATTGCATGTATTTATATATTTCAATTTCAAATGCAAAATTTACAGTCTTTATTTTAATTGATGTATTTTATTTATTGCTATCCATTGTTTCTATTTTTTTTAATAGAAGTGACATTTGATTAGTTTAAAATTCACGATTTTCATAGGATAATTTGAATTTCTTAATTGCGTTTAGTTGATATTTAAATACCAGCCCATCTTATGTCATAGCTCTACATTCAATAATACTGAAACTCTGATATATTATAACACAGCAATTGCCTTATTTTAAACTTGAAAGTAAAAGAGTCTATTTATTTGAAAGTACACTGGAAATTAAATGCGCTTTCAATCGTCCATAGTACTTTATACTTTCGTTTTGCTTTCAAACCTGTTGAAAATCTCCGAACGAAGTAAAATAATTTCTTCTTTCGGCTGTCTCAGAATATCTACTGCCATCTGGCGGTTAGAACACGAAGAAGCGTTTACAATACCCCTGGTCATCCCACGGTTGAAAATTCCGGTAACACTTTTAATTACCAAATGCTCTTCACTAGAAATTCCAGGTTCGTGCAAATAACTTAACCGTGCTAGGTAATGAAAGGTAGCCGGAGAATACAAAAGGTGAAGATTAAATACTTAACTGGCGAAGCGAGATCACGAGGAAAGCGACGACTATTTTTCTAAGAGTGAATTCGCTCTTTAAGTTTTCGTCATCCATTATATTTTTCGAAATAGTTATAGGTATAAAAGAAGTTTAAATTAATTTTTTTTGAAATTTTTAATTCATCAGCCTTTTAAGATTATCGGCGGACAGAGCAAATTCTTTTTCCCCCATCATAGAATGTTATGTAACAGTGCTTTAAGGCAATTAAAATTAAATGAACTATGCGACAAATATTCGCTTGAAAAGTTCTAAATAGATTCATTTGGTTCACGTAAGCTTTATGTTTAAGCTTCTGTGTGGTTATTTACATGTAGTTAGTAGGAACTTTTGAAAGGAAATATGTAGGAAAAAATAAAACGTGTAATCCGTCTGCATTTTATTTTAGTTTCGAAATGCCGTTCTTTAATTATTGGTGCATATATTGCATTTAGAGATTTATACCAGTTAGGCTTTCATATTCCATTTAAGTAAATATTTTACTCATTCCGTATTTAAATATTAAATGTGCTATTGGCTCATTGTTTGCAGAAATACTTTAATTCTTTACATTGATTTCATATATTTTTCTACAAATATTATATATCTACTCAAAAAACAAGCTCACACACCAGTTATTTTGCTTTTGCTTGTCTAATAGGAAAGTTACATTTACAAATAGTTCAAAAATAATGTTTAGTCTGTTATTCATTAGGATTTTCATAAGGGACTGTTTTACAATGAAGATATGAGACTACCCGAAAATCCTTGTGTGTTGAAAACTTTCGAAAATTTTTTTTCTTACTTCATAGGTCATAAAATTAGCATTCCAAAATCGTTTTACTTTTGTTTGTACGATAACTAGAAGCTAAATTATACAAAAAATAATGAGACAGAAGAATATTATTTTGTGCAGTGTTAATATCTTTAAATGTGTTTTCTGAGGAAGTGTTTTTTCTTAAATTTTCCTTACGGTAAAAGTCATATCTCATAACGTGTTTAAGATATTGACTTGAACTTTCGCCAGGATATTTTAAACAATGCGAGCTGTATTATGAAGCACAATATACAATGTCTGTGTTTATTTATTGGTTTTATGTCCATTTTTTTCTTAAAAAAATGCTTTTTTATTGATTTTGCGTAAAATTGAAATATTTCCAGAACTTTTGCAAATCTTTTGGGTCATAACACAGATAAATATGTGAGCTATGTACTGTACAAATATTATTTAAAAAATTTATTTGCATTGTTCATAGAAGGTTTGGTGTAAATGCTTTTTTTTTTACCAAAATTTCACCTAAATTTGCCAAAATTTAAAAGTTTACGTAGAATTTTATTAAAACAACATTGTAATTTTCAGTGGTTTTGTACCCCATTTTAATTAAAAACATGGATTGTTTATTAAAGTTTTGCTTAAAAAACTGCCCCTAAGATAGAGCTCATTTAAATACTCAACAAATTTCAATCGCATTTCACTAGAACGACTAATTTTCACATATTTGATAAAAAGTTTATACTATTTCAACACACACACATTAAACAAATTTTTACTATCCTTAGACCCTTTATTATTTTCGTGAATCTGCCAAGTTAAATTTAGGCACCGCTGTTACAACCGCCTTTATGTTTCTCTAGAAAATCGACATGTCAATGTCAGTTACACTAAAATATGAGAATTTTAGAAAGAACTTTTCAAAGATCAGACTTCGTTTCCCTCATTGGACTGCAGTGTTTACAGAATCAGCGATAAAATTAATTTAAAAAATTAATTTTTCTGCTCTTTAAATTTTTAAAATTTTAAGTATGCTGCCCTTTAAAAAAGTTATCGAAAAGAAAGAAACTTTATGGCATTAGAAAGATTTTTATAATTGTGTATATAATGCTAAGTTAGGGTGTCTCGGAAAATACCAATGTCTGAAAATGTTTGCTCCCCGGGGTTTTTCTGGTTCCTTTTGGTGTGAAATTTGAAGTTTCATGGTCGACGTTAGAGTATGCCTATCGGGCCTTAAAGATTTTTAAAGAATACGAAAAACGTAAATTTCGTAATAATTTAAAAAGTATTATAAATATGTTCCTTCAACTTAAGGAAAATAAATCTATTTCCTTAAGTTGAAGGAACTGATGCAAGGTTACTGATTATACTTTTACATAAAGGAACTGATTGCAATTTTACTGATTATATTTTTAAAAAATATCTACTACCTAACTATATATATATATATATATATATAGTTATTATATATATATTATATATATATATAATAACTATACAGTTATAGTTATTATATATATATATATATATATATATATATATATATATATATATATTGGTGTGTGTGCTTTGTGTTGTGTGCATACCTCCTTCAATTTTCTGAGTACTCCAATAATTTTCTTTTATACGATTACACCACTTTGAGACTTCTGCATTAACCTGTCAAATAATTATAACTTTTGGCCATTACTTTCAGTTCAAGAATTTGCAGTCCGAGTATTTGGAAGGAAAGTTGTTAGGGGTGCCAAATATACCTGACAAAACTCCTAAAGTACAAGCAGAAAGAGTTTTGAATTGACTCAAGAATGGGGTGTATCACAAAGTATAATTGGCCTTTCATTTCACACAACTGCATCAAATAGTGGATAGATAAATGAAACTTGTGTAAGGCTAGAAACACTTTCGGAAATGAAATTATTTTACCTCGCTTGTCCACACCATGTGGTAGAGTTAATTGAGTCTGCAGTGTGGAAGTCTATTTTCGGACAATCTATGAGTCCAGATAATTTAGATTTTAAAGAGCTTCAGTATCAATGGGTAACTGTTTGAAACAATTTAGAGATCAAAAAGATTGAAGTTCGTGACTGGAAGCTAAAATCTTTAAAGGAAGAAGCCATCACATTCTTAAAACTTGTTTTGAGCAAACAGAAGGAGCTCTTTCTTCGTGGAGACTATAAGGAATTTGCGGGAAGTCTTACTTGCAATATTAGGTGAAATTCCACCTCGAGGAATTCACTGACAGAAGCCTGGAGCTTTCCATAACGCAAGAGGGATGTCAACATTAATGTAATTTGTACGCATTTAATAATAAATTGGGTTATGATCCAAAAAGAGTCGAAAAACTGCGTAAAATATGCCTTTTTAATTCTCTTATTTAACTTAGATGATGCTTGAATACTCTAAAAGCTGTAGATGCTCCTGTGAATGACATTATGTTTTGGAATAGTTTGAACAGCTACAAAGCTACCGATCCTGAGGTTACTCAGGCTGCACTGGCAGCATTAAATCGACACTCCTGGTATTTGGCAGAAGAGACAATACCATTTTCTCTCTTTTCAAAAAAGATTTCTGAAACCGACATCGCCTCTTCATTCTTGAAATTCAAGAATAAATCGATAACGCTACCAAAGGGCGTCCCTGTATTCTCAAATTCGTATTTACAAACAAAATTATTTCAGCTAGTAGGGCCCAGTTCATGGCTACTTTTCAAAATATTTAAGCAGAATGGATCCTGGCTGAAAAAATGTCCATTGACATGGTAAGAGGATGCTGACTTTAATGAAATAAAATTATTTGTAAAAAACTTAAAAGGTCACTTGCCAAAGGCCAATGTGGTCACTTTAGTAGGTTCCACTGTCTATGAAATATTGAGACATACCCTTTGACAGAACATAATTCACACTCAAATAAAAAAAAAATAATGCTTTATGGTCGAATTTAGACCACTGGCAGACAACTAGTTATAATAAAAACACTGAAAAATAATATGTTTTTTATGCCTAGGTAAAAAGTGTCTATTTTTACCTAAATTCCGAAATTTCAAATCCGATGCGGGGGGCAGAAGATAGTATCCAATCATAATAATATTTCAAAAAAGGTTTTTCTTGAACATAGAGATAACCTTTTCCGCACTATTAGAATAGTGATTTCAAATAAAAAAAATTCGGCCCGCCCTACTGTTTAGTCCTATCATTAATAAATAACGAAATTGCAAATTTTCCTTACCCCTAAATTAAAAGTACTTTTTCCTAAGTTCATTTCACTTGAAGCACATTCAGGAATCTATATTGGGTGGTCTTGGGTGCCAAGAAAGCATGCATGTTAAGTAGAATATTTTATCATTTTTAATAATGTGATGAATACATGTCAAGTTTACTTTATTAAAAAAAGTATCATACGAAATTAAAGTGTCAGTCACTCGCAGAATCCAAGCACAATTTAGACATCCAGGAAATACATATCAGATCTCTCACAAATGGATATATGCAACAACATGTCACATTTGGAATATCTTTAAGAAAAAAAAAAAAACAGAAACGTTCTTTAATGAAGAGCCAACCAGCACATATTGCTTTCTACCATATTGCAATAGCTTGCTTTTGCAATACTCATCCTATATTTACTCAGATATTGGTTTAGACAGAACATTTTGCAGTTAGAAGAGGGCTGCAAATAAAGTAATAGCAACATCATCTAGAGAGCTGCAGAAGATCGGGCACGCGCAAATAAGGTATAGGAATGCAAAGATGAGTTACTATCAATGGGTGAAGTGTGCCCAAAACATTCGGCCAGTTAGAAGGAGTACACTATGTGCAACGTTAAATAGGACAGTTTCCTCATCAATGTTTTAAAGCATACTTACAAAAGATGATCTGCAGTCGTGCATCAAAATGGAATTTAATTGATACCTCGATTGTATTGAATGTAGTTGTATTTGAATGTTATCAATGATTGAAACTTGGGTCAAAAATGCTTTACCGTATAGCATTGCTGCAACTTACCATCCGTTTGCCACAGTTTCGTGAAATTTCTCAAAAATTAACTGACTTTTGAAGAAAATTTTAAAGGAATCTAAATCGAATTATACTTGTAAGATCATCATTAATAGCATAATAATGAAATATTCATAAGCAAATAATTAATAAATCTGTATTACATTTTTTACATTTATCTCTAATGCAATAATGTTTTGTATAGTAATTAGATATAGCGCTAAGTCCACATATATTAATGAAGATTAGCTTCTGCAAGAATAGAAATTCAAACTCTTTCAAACATTGAATGCACAATTTGAAAATATTTTTTTGACGTGGGAGATTTTTATGCTTTTTATACATACATACATATATATGTGTGTATGTATGTATATATGTATATATGTGTATGTACTCTTAACAGATAGATATTTTAAACGTCTCTATGGAATAACTTACCAGCAACATAAAGCACACTATTGCAGACGTCGTTTATTCCAAGTTAAAAGAAATAAACTCTAAAATTTGATGATTCTTTATTAAACCATGAAACACACGAATAACACAAAAATTGCTAGATTAACTCCATTACACAAGTTTCTTCCTAAAAGCACAAAAACTTAACGATGTTTATAGCATCACATATTTATAAAAGCTTCTTTCTTCAAGAAATTCGTGAGACCATCTCACTGGGTAATAGTTTGATAAGATAAAATTTTAAGTATCATAGGGTCGGTTTAAATTAACTTTTTATTGTTCTTATTTTATATCTCTAAAGGGACTTTCGTTTTCAAAAATAATATTATGGAAACACGTAATCAGAACTATGTTCTTTTAGTTTTTGTTCATGCTTTAATTTTATTTTCTGTCACTTATTTGGTTTCTATTCTTAAAAATAAATAAAATGTGTTTTATATTTAATTTATTTTACGCTCCGTAAGAGCACACGAAAATTTTCATTAGTTTAAAAACTTTCTAGTAAACATAATTATCTACACCTTAAAAGAATATTTTTTGCTGTGCATTAAAATTTAATCAATGCTAGAAAGAAAGAAAAAAATAATAAAAAAAAGCTAAGATCTTATAAATTTTAAATTTTACTTCATATTTGATACAAATGTTCAATTTTCAGAAATATATTTTAATGCAAATTTTTTCCAAAGGATATGTTTTATTCTTTTACCGCTGTATAAAGAAAGTACTAGGGATAAAACTATGTTTTTGGATCATATTTTACATATTTTTACAACAACAACGATGATCTTGTAAAAATATTACAGCATATGTGTATAATGCTACATTAAATACACATCAGGTAAGAAATCATGCAATAAAGCTTGCTAGAAAAGGCACATGAGGCTTGCTTATCTGAATAAAAAGTTTGTTGTTGTTGTTGCTAATGCCCTCCGGCTAACATGGAGTGGCTTCCATGCTCATGAGCCCCAATGGGAGAAAAACAATTTAGCTCATGTTCTCCTAGTTTTGAAAAAAATTCAAATGAGAGACTACCACCTGGATTGGCAACCCCTGAATTATCTTTTAAAAATAGAGGACATCGGGGCCAGGACACATTTTACGTGCACCATCTCCCTTTAAGGTATACGGTCCCACAAAAGTCTAGGCGAGAGTGTTTGTCACTTTTCCAAGCGCTGGCCAAGGTCGGCGCTGCTTCACTTTCTTTGTTCGTATGGGAACCGCGCTTTAGAGGGCCGGGCCACTACAGGACGAATAAGAGAATCACATAATATTAATAAAGTGCCTTTTTTCATCACCATCTCCTTGTAAAAAGGTGTTTTAAGACTTAAATTAAGTCTTTGTAAATCGAATTTAAGGAAGAGGTATATTTACCTTGTGTTATTGATATTGTTGGTCTTGTGTCCATATAAAAATAAATATGCTTCAAATAGTAGTTATATAAATATACTAACTCAAATTAATTCGGGTTATAATTCTTCAGCTAAAAAGCACTTGGTTTATAAATAAAATTGTGTAAACAAGCAAAAGTGTACTGCAAAGCATTGTTCTCCCTCAGTGGAAACATATCTTTCTAATGAATTATAAGTACTAAAAAAAAAACGTTTTTAAGTTGTAAATCCTATATTCATTAAAGATAGTATTTATCACGTAAATTATACCTATCATATTTTTTAAATATTTGCCGGTGTAAAATTATGAAACCTTTAAAGAGTCACTTTTTCAGCAAAGTTTTTCATCTCAAAGGACAAAGAACAGCCCCAAATAAAAATGCTTATAATGAAACTTAGTATTTTATAACCATTTTACTTCCTGATATTCTGAATAAAATATCAGAAGTCCGAAATGATTTGATAATTATTTTTTAGCGCAAATTCCTACTTAGTCGAGTTAAAGAAATTAGCAGTACACGCTCACTGGAATGTGAAAAATATCAAAGCAACGTTGATATGAAAGGTGTTATTAAAATGCTATGTTCATCAGTAAATTCTACAATAATTTAAATATATTATAGCTACTTTAAGTCTTTAAAACAATATGTGATACAGTTTAAAATTAAAGTGTAAAGTAAAACTATTTTAAATTTTATAATAAGTAGGGGAGACCGGGGCTAGTAGTGACATTTTCGATATTTTTCATATTATCGGCAAGATTTGAACTGAAGTACAAAATTCAGTGTATCAAAAGTTAGAGTAAATCTTGTACAACATATTTATAAAATTATCATTAACATTATTAACGTTTTTCATACACTGCAAAAAAAAGTCTGTAAAACGTACAGAAATTACTCTTATTATTTACAGAATAAGTCTGTTCGTAAGAAAAAACAGTTTTTTTCTGTTTTATCTTCACCCGCGCATGCGTACTGAACGAAGACGTCATTGCTCAATATTGAGGCTCATTTCGCCACCGGCGCAATTAAAACGGCAAGACATTATACAACGTGTCGTTAGCTGGAGCTGGAGAAAAGGGACGGTATATTTAGTTACAACTGCATACGTAGGTTCAGGTGAGTGTTTGATGTTATCTAGGGATTTTGTTCACTGGGCGTGTTGGCGTAACCGGGCTCGTTTCGACTTAGAACATTTTTAAGTACTTTAGTGTTTGTAGATAATGTTGACGCCACTTAATTAATTAGATTAATTAATTGGTGTAATTAATGTTAAATCAATAAGTAATTAGCGAGATATAAAGCAATACGTTAATTAATTAGATTGATTACTATTAATTAATTATTAATACAGTAATATTTAACTTGGAGGGTAACTCCCGAACCCAAGAATAAAAGGAAAGGAGTTACATAAAAAATGTAAGAATTCTTATTTTATTTCCATAAAATGGACATTTAAAATAACTTAGAAAAATTTTTAAGGCCTTTAGTGTTTGTGAATAATGTTCACGCCACATGATTAATTAGGATAATTAATGTTAAAGCAATAAGTAATTAGACAGATTAATTGATTATTAATTGATTTATTTAAGTTAGTTAAAAATCCAGAAAACACCCTGAATATACATAATATTATTAAATGGACTTGCAAAGGAGATGAATACTTAATAGTAAAAATTTAATAATTTCTATTAAAAAACATTGTAGTAAATTAACTAAATGTATTATTATGTTATGTTTATCTCCAGTAGTCATTCAATAAAAACAAAATTAATGATTTAATTACAATGTATAATTAATATTTTTTTAACTAATCACCTTTTTTTAACTTGAATAAACATGAAGATATCACGTTTGAAAACTAAATGGTGACACATATTTAGTAACACTGGACACAGAAGAGGAATCTCAGTCGCTGTTGTGTCTCCTCATTGTTGACTGATAGATGCTGGACCGCAGCGGGGCATTTACACTTATTGTGAGTAGCAACACCGGACTCAGAAGAGGAATCTTAGTGACTGAGTCTCCTCAGCGTTGGCTGCAAGATGCTCTGCCAGAGCGGGGCATTCACTCTCATTGTAAGCAACAATATCGGCCTTCTTTGGTAAGAATTGGCATGTAACATTGAGGGGAGGAGGGAAATGGTTTCTTTTGTAGAAAATATTTCCAAAAAGGTTGAATTCTTTTTTTTGGGGGGGGGGGCGTTACCCCTCCATCTTCCCTTTTAATCCGTCCTTGGCATTGAATGATGGGAAATAGAATAGTTATGGAACTTGATTGTGAATTCGAGACTTTTTACCTACAAAAAGAAACGAAAAAAATCACCTGTGAATTTGATATATTTATTTTAGACTTGCGGGTGAGACTTTTATGTGTAAAACTACGCATCGAAACCAATGGACCAACCAGACAAATTGGCATAATGATTTTAAGCAGTGCAGGGCATCACTTGATCTGACGTCATACTATGACGTCACCTTAGCGACTCTTTCTTCAGCTACTTGTGATTTATGTGCAAAAGTTTCTGGCAACACTGATCGGAGGTGACGCTCTGGGTCGGCTAACGAACGATACGTACCGTTCACCTCACCATGGCACAGCGTTTATGTCACTGGAAATGGTATACGGGTAACCGTTCAGAGTTTTCCGTGGTTTTCTCCGGAAGTTAGCGTAAATACGGATTAGGACCCCTTCGAAAGCCCCCCACGGAGGGCTCCCTCCTTTCAAGGAAACCTTCCCAAAGCTCACTCACCAAATGGAACGAATTTCACACAATCACAAGTACACACTAAAAGGAACGTACTGTGTGAAAATTAGCTGTTATCTCCTCATATAATTTAGGTTGAAAATTAAAGGTTAAAAATTAGTTAAAATCGTGCCAATTGTAACCCTTTAGTTAGTATTTGGAAAACAGGGATAATTGGTCGAAAAGTTGAAACGCTCACGCGAGTACGTACTCGAAATATTTATAAATCAGTGTTTGCTATACCGTGTTATATTTCAACGTACTGGGTTTTTAAGTAGCTTAATCTCGTTTTCTACTAGTTAAACTGAAGTCCTATAATCTTTTTACTTTAGTTCTGAAAGTCCCCGAAAAAAGTAATTTCTTTTTATTTGTATTAACACATTGCAAGCTGCAAATTCAGTTTACGCATAAGTGAGGCATTTATTTTAATTCTATTCTTTTTATCCACATGATGATACTATGGAGCAAATATACTTAATGTTGTTTTTATGCTTTACGCGGAATTTCCTTCGAAAAATATGACATTGTCTTCATGCACAGACGAAGAAAAAGTCTTCAAAATCAAATTGTTGAAAGCTTGCAAAATTATCAGAAAGTAAATGCAACAGATTTGGTAGCAAATGAGCAATGCTTATTACTCGATACCCCTGAAGATCCTTATTTTCTAGTTTAGAAAACGAAAGCATTGACTTCATTTCCAGTGAGGACATCATGCAAAATAAGCAATTTATTTCTTGAAAAGATAAGGAGACTGCAGTAAAATACTGGCGGGATATAATAGTGGCAAAATCCCGCAGTTTACAGAGTGTTCAAAATTATTTTAAATTTGTTACAAATAAAAGGCAGTTATATCTGTGGGAAAAGCAAATTCAGAAGAATGTCGATTATAAATATAAACTAAATCAAATTTAAAAATATACGTTTTAACACTTCTAACACGCAAGAAAATTACAGAAAAATGTACATGATTGTGATTTACAAACTTGGGCTTCAGAAAAGGCATTCGAATTAGGACTGAAATTCCGCGCATCTAAAGGAAGGCAGTACAGATTTTTAAAAAAGAATAAGATTGTGAGCAGGAAAGTTACAAAATTTGTTTTGCTGAAAAACTCTCGGTCAAAGGAAATCATTAAGAAATTAACGCAGGCGTTGGTAAATGATGTAAATGTCTTTATAAAGGATTCGTTGTTAAAAGACGATCAAATTTTTATGCTGATCATTCAGGTTTTAATTTAGAAATCCTTCTAGACGAACTCTTGAACATAGAGGATCGAAGCAAGTAGAAAGTGAGATTCAATCACAAAATGCAGTGACACATCCCTACACTACAATGCCGATTTTAAGTAAAAACAATAGATTGTTATAGCCATTACATATTGAACATCCCGAAAAAACTGGGAAATTCGGGAAAAATTAAGTGCAGCAGTTTTCTGAATTTTTGTTAATGAAACAACTTAATAATATATTTCTTTCAGGGTCAAATCAAAGGGGTGGGGAAGGGAATTATAGGGTGAACCCCCTCCCCACCAAAAAAATTACCTTACAATTTTTAAAAATTATTTTTTTAATACCAGTGTTTATTTCAATTCTTATTTCGCTAAAAAGCCGAGCTTCTTCTAAAAAGCTCCGTTTAATCTCCTATGCATGCATAGATTTTATGTTTAAAAAATATTTTTGGCCAATTTCCTCCCTCCCCCAATCCCCAAAACGGAACCAGTTACCGGCCTGATTTTTTCCCCACCATATGTTCTGCGGGATATCCAGTGAATCATTGCTGTAGATGAATCCTGACCTGTGCTTATATAAATGCTTATTAAATAAGCATCTTTTTGTAAAAGCATTTATAAAAGAAAATAGAAAGCACCTATAGAGGCTCTATTCTGTCGGCTCATACTCATTTTTTATTAATTAATTTTAGCTTTAATTTGATGAGATAACAACTCATTTTTACACATTAGGTTTCTTTAAGTGTGTACTTATGACTGGATTCAATTCGTTACGTTTGGTGAGTGAGCTTCGGGGAGGTTTCCTTGTTTGTGTTGTCCTTCTGACGAGGATTTGTAAGCGGATTCCGATCCAACCACACAAATCCGATATACTTGTTCACAACAACTACGTAGCGCAGTTGTTCTTGGTTTTGGCGGAAATGAACAATAGCAACTTCATGTAACAAGTTAAGTACTACTCAGAAACTGTTTCTCATAAGTTATTTCCTTATTATAGTGTTTGTTTATATTCATTGCACTTGCTAATTCGTCCTAGAACTGTAGTTAGCATTTCTTATTATATAGTTATCGATATGTTAAATATTTTGGAATGAGTGTTTTTGTTCGCAATCATTTTGTTTGCAGTGCTGCAGTAAGTGAAAGAATATCGCTGAACTTAAACATCGTGGCACTGTGATAAATATATTGTTTATTTTCAGTGTTTGTACTTGAATAGTCGTCTAACACCGAACAATTTATGATGTTTTTAGTGTGCATGTGTGCTCTGGGGGATTTCACATCAAATATCCTTATATAAATATCCTTATATAATATATACACTTCCCAGACTTATAAATTTCTATCTTCTATACTTACAATAAGAATTCTGATTTTCTAGGAGTATCTTAAAGTTTCCTAACGCGTAAGTGCCGTCAATAATTTAAATCAATAGATATATCTTAATCAAGTTTATGAGGTAAACCAAATTAAAGAAATGATATATTTCACCTTTTAACCTATAAAAGAACAGAAGAATTGTATCTACAAATTATTTATAATTTCCTTGTAATATTTGTTATGTAGTTTTAAATATGTACACACTTTGCAATTCTTTTTGCATATTGCATACTATTATTTCTTAATCCTAGTAAAACTGAATCAAAGAAGCATAGTTATACACTTTTTTCTCAAAGTTAATGAAACACTTTTAACTACAATTTTGTAAACATATAAATAAATCAAACCATAGCAATATTTTAAAAAGTATGAAATTTATATGTATATGGCATGTAAGTGTTTTATTTTATTTTATTAATACACAACTGGTAATTAAAATAGCAACACCAAGAAGGTGACATGCTACACACAGTGCAGCAATTTTAATGTCGAGTAGTATATCTTGTCAAAGAAATATTTCTAGCTTCATAACATTGTGATTTCCTTTTTCTACAAATTATGTCATTATCAAAAACAATAATCATTTTCTTCAGTTTTAAAAGTAATTTTTCATTTGTATGAGATAAACAGCTAGATTTTGATTTGAAGTAATTTTACAGTGGGGATTTTCTTTTTGTATATTCAGGGGCGACTTGGAATTCAGGGATTTGGGAAATTTTATGTCTGGAAAAGTCCGGGAATTCTGCAAAAATCTCTTCTAAATCAGGGAAATTTAAAACTTTTTACAATGTTTATCGTCTTTTGATGCAGAATACCGTGTTTACTCGCGTAATAGTCGCACCCCCGTTTTGAAGCAGAAAAAATAGCTTTAGAGTTACAATATTATATAAGATTTTATCCACATAATAGTCGCACCTGGACTTTCAACATGAAAAATTGGCATAAAAGTGCGACTGTTACGGGAACAGACATGGTAGTTTTGGCTTCTGGTGATCGGAACAGCTTTAGTATTGGTCATTATTGGCAGTCTTTGTCATAACTTTGTGAAATTTTCAATGGCATTAATATTTTATTTAAATATTATGTATTCATTTTTTAAATTCTTAAACAGGGATGTATAGATTTTTTTATAATTCTTATTCACTATATTTTAAGTTAACATTTACTCTGTGAGGGGGGTTCCACACCCTCAAACCCCGTTTCTTTCTTTTAAATAAATACAATTTCAGTTTACTAAGCTTTTTCTTTTATCTGACTATGGTTCTATCTGCGCACATAATCCAAAACTATCTGCAAACTCATATGACGTATTTAACGAAGAGAGGCGGGGGTCCTGAGATTTCGGACCTTCCCCCCCCCCTAAAATTTTGATTTTTGTCACTATAATGATAGTCTTTTAGTGAAAAATTCTGCTTTTTTACGGTTTCGACTTCCCCCCTCCCAAAATGTTTCCTGAATACGTGCTCGTAATAACTGAATACATATTGCGTATATGAACACGTGTATATGCATTCGAAGCACACATCTGTGCAACGCGTTTGCACTATAGTGACTACTGTTGTTGTGTGACTGCTGTATAGTGACTGCTGCTGTTGTGAACATGTATATCGGATTTGTGTGCTTGGCTCGAAGTCCGCTTGTAAATCCTCGTCCGAATGACAAAACAAGGGAGTTACCCTCTGTGGGGGTCTTTGTAAGGGGTCCTAACCCGTATTTACCCTAAGTTTCGGAGAAAACCACGAAAACCACCGAACGGTTAGGTCGACGGATGTGCGATGGAACCCGAACCCGGGACCTTCACACTTCGGCCGTCTACCATTTTCAGTGATATAGCCACTGTGCCATGGTGAGGCTTTGTGCAAGATAAATTGTTTATTTATTTTAAAGCATAAATTTTAAATCCATTTCATATCACTGTCTAGTTATAAAAGTATTTTTTTAATATTTTGCTTATTATACAGTCTCATCATCAACGATTTAAATTTCAAAATCTCGAATCATAAGTGTAGTCAGTGGCCAATATCCTGAACATAGATAGAAATTTTTTATTCAATACTTGATATGTAAGAAAGTAATTAAAAATTAGCGCAGATCTGATCGCTCTGTAAGCAGTTCTTTATAAAAGTTTTACATTTAAAAAGAGAGGAATGCTTAAAAACTTGAGCTTTCCCCTTTTAAAAAGTTGAAAATTTGATTCTTTTTTCTTAATTTATTATTTTTTCAAAAAAATTTGACGAAAATTTAGCATATTGTTATATGTAGTAAAAATATTTTATCATGTAAATTTATTTCGTATGTTCAATAGCAATGATGCATACAGTCTTCTATTTTAAAACAAGATGGTAATTTTGACATTTTAATTTGGAAGGGCAGGCCCATGGTCAGGACTTTTATTTGGGGATGCTCAAATATTCAAATACCGTAACTTAAACATAGGTATCATGGGATCCTATGAAAGGTGCAAGAAAGAGCCCCCCACCCTCCGACATAGGCAAGGCATAGTGATCATTTTTAAAATATACTGAAACTTTTTGTATTTTAGTACTGAAGTGTCTGAAATACTGAAATAAGCCTTCTCTGGAATAAGGGTCTTCCCTAGAATATAAGCCTTCCCTAGAATACTGGATGGATTGTGGTAATGGGGCCCCTTGGTGCCCCTGTCTTGTAGAGGACGCGGGGATGCAGAGCCTGTTTCCTTAAATCCACCCCTGTATATAAATATACATATTTGATTTTTCGGGGGAGGGTGTAGCTCCTCAAGCCTCCCCTTCCCTGGCTACGTGCCTGTCGCGGGGGAATTACAACAAGTGCTGCTGAAAAGTAAAATTATTATGCTCCTAGCTTGTGCTAACAAATTTCAGTTTATAGATGAGTCAAAAGTAAAATGTGATTTTTTTAAATGTGTTTAATTCACTGAAGTAAATTATTTTGTTTCTAGGTTTTTGCTTGGAATAAATCCTAACAGAGGATACAAGAAGAATCCTCATGTGAAAAAACGCGAGGCCGTTAATATGAAAATTCTCCCTACCCATGAACATGGAAATTGATGGATACTTGATAGATAATATCAAGAAATAATTTTGAAAGCATTAAAAAATAAACTTTAAACTATATGCTTGGAACATCTACACTCCCACCCCTGATCCATTCATTTGTGTATAAATTTTCGTGCTTTGAAATGCATTGATTCATTTGAAATCAGCTTCTTTGATTACTGTTTTACTTGATTGATAGCAATCGTTCTTATAAATCTTTCTTTTTCAACATTAATATTTTATTTTGTACAGTTACTTAATTTTAAAGTATGCCCTTGGATGGAATTGATTGAAAATAATTAATGTCACGTATGATTTCAAAACATACTCAAGAATTTATTTTCATTAACATTTCGTAGCAGAATTTTTTTTACCACTTAACAGGGCCGAGGTCGTCGAAAGAAGCTAGTATATGATAAAATTACTGAATTTTTTAAGTAATTGTAAGTAAGTAAAATTTTTAAGTAATTTTAAGTAAGGTATTGAATTATTAAAAACAAAAGAAATTTGTTATAAATACAAAATATATTTCATAAATAAACTTTTTTTTTTCTGTAAATTCCTTAAATCAAGCTGTAAAAAAATGGTTAAAGTCTGCTACATTGACAGAAATATACCGTCGACAAAACACGAGGAATCTGGAAAAATTACAGATTTCTTGAGTATCTATTGGGTTGGCAACAAAGTAATTGCGTTTTTCCGTATGTCAATATTTCGCCTGGCCAAAACTACTGAAGTTAATAATGCGAAATTTGGCACGTACGTGAGTTCTTCAACATAAGTGCTAGATCAGAGAGCATTTTCCAAAATTCGTAATCTTAGGGGGGTAAGGGACCAAAAAGTTCTTTTTACATATCCCGCATGATCTCAAATAAAAAGAGAGATATCCGTGAAATTCTTTCTGTAAAATACAGCAGTCACGAATACCTAAAAATTAATTTCAGGACATTTTCAATATTGTCCTCTAAGGAGGATAGAAGCGAAAAAAGGGGGAGGGTGGCCATCTTTTATGGACGAAAAAAAAATACTGCCAGTGAAATTCTTACTTTAAAATGTAACAAATATGAATCGTATGTTCAGGCACAGCTTACCTGTAATTAAAAACTTGTTGAAAACTTATTTGCTTGAATTTTATACAAGAAAACGCAATTACTTTGTTGCCAACCCAATAAAAAAAATACAAAACATTTCTATAAAATAAACGTAGAATCTGTAAAAATTTTTAAAAATACAGAAAAAAATCAGTAGAACGCATAGATTTCTGTAAAAGAAACAGAGACTCTGTAAAAAATTACGGAAGACTTCTGTAAAACACACAGAAGATTTCTGCAAAATAGATGCAGAATCTGTAAAAAATTACGGAAGACTTTTGTGAAACATACTAAAGATTTCTGTAAAATAAACGGAGAATCTGTAAAAAATTACGGAAGACTTCTGTAAAACACACAGAAGATTTCTGTAAAATAAACGGAGAATCTGTAAAAAATTACAGAAGACTTCTGTAAAACATACAGAAGACTTCTGTAAAACATACAGAAGATTTCTGTAAAATATACGGAGAATCTGTAAAAAATTACAGAAGACTTCTGTAAAACACACAGAATTTCCTGTAAAATAAACAGGGAAACTGTAAAAATTATGGAAGACTTCTGTAAAACATACAGAAGATTTCTGTAAAATAAACGGATAATCTGTAAAAAATTACAGAACATTTCTGTTAAATATACGGATATAAACTGGCGTCCTGGCTGAGAGTTTTTTTCTGTAAATTTGACAGACTTTTTTTTTGCAGTGTAACGTAATATGAATTCTGCGTAGCCTCGAAATTTGTCACAACTTGCCCCGTAGCGGGGCTTGTTAGGATGGCAGATTTCAAACATTTACGAGCGAAGCGCTTGCCCTTTCGAGGTCCTACTTTACGGAGCGGTCTTAGTTCTACAAAACTTACAGTTGATGCATTGCACTTACTTCTGAGGCGCATAGGAAGTCTTCATCTGTAAAAAATTTCCTATTAAATTTCCAAATTCCACTTGAACGAAATGCTGCTTGAATATTTTTGTAGTAGCAGCACTATGAAGGGCTATTTTGACAATACAGGGTATGTCGTAGATCGACACAGTGCTCAGTATTTCTCTCCGTATTAGTACTCTTATTTTTATTAATATATCTACAAAGGGACATTCGATTTACATTGAATAGTTCTTGGGCTTTTCTTAAACTGCACTTTCCGGAATTTACTTGTATTGAAGCCCTTTTATAATGTTCTAAAGTTGCTTTAGCTCTTTCAGTGCGCCTCTTGTAATTTCGTAAGATTTTTCCTAAAACATACAAACCTTCATTAAAAATTATGAAGGGCTAAGCAGTGGCAATGTCACAACGTGCCCCCAAGGCTTCGTCACAACTAGCCCCGCCTTACGCCATTTTGAACTTTATTCATTAGTTTCCGAAATGTTAGAATGAACAACAAATGAAATGCATAGAATAACAGCTCAAAACACAACCAATCAAAAAGTATTAGAGCAGTTTACATAGCTCAGTATCACTAGTGGCAAGGATGATTCCAACGTAGGTCACAAAATTTACTTTTGTAATACAAAACAGGATAAATATTTTTATCTCGAAAACAAAACAACGCTAAACTTCCAAACATTCACAGCACACTGCGATAATCAACCTGCTCACTCACGTGACGCGACAGGTGTTGCAACCTATCGGCTCAGTCTGGAAGCTCGATGTCACAATTTGCCCCTGGCACAACTAACCCCGGTCTCCCCTAAATATAATTAGCTGTAGTGAAAAAAAAAACATGCAGTAATTATTATTTTATTCACCAAAGAGAAAATAAATTTTCAACGAATTAGCAACTGAAATTTAGCGAAGCACTACTCATAATCAATGTAAACAACAGCTCAGAATTCAACGTAAAAAGAAACAAAGCAAAAGCAAAATTATTTTGCAATTCATAATAAAATTCCAGTTGCAATTTCCACAATAGCTATATTATACGCTTAAAAATATTCTGTGATATATTTTCTTTCTTCTAGTCTTACAAACCCTTCTTTGTTTCTGAAATATTCTTGAATTTAACTTTCTTAAATCTAAACGAAAAGAATTTATTCAAAAAGAGCAGCTATAAAATAAAATGCGTCTTTTCACAACTACTGCACCATTGAAAAGTATATATTCTAGAGGAATTCAGACGTTTACTACTTCAAGTTTTCAAGGAGTATGACATAGAAAAGTTATTCGTTGTTTTGGATTATAAGATTTATTTTTAATAGAAAGCATATTTTTATAATTCCAATTTTATCTAAATGTGATAGAAAACTTTTGTTAAAAATCATCGAATATAAATTTTAAAATAAGCTTATGCGCGTAAATACTTAAAAAAAAATTCGTTGGCATAGTCAGTCAATGAATATGTCATTGCTTGCAATGTTTTAATTTATCTGACCAACAGTATGTTAATTTTGTTTGTTACTGCTAAACTCTAAACGTGTGTGATCATACTGGAAGATCTTCATTGAAAACTGTAAGAGCATTTGAAATGCTGTACACAGATTGTTTCCTCCAGTCAATATTTAATGATAGCTTTCAATAAAATACTGGGTGTTTACAGTTAATGTAATTTTGTCATGTAAACTCTGTCAATACTTAAACTACAACTAAACATTGGAGCAACTGCCCGCTCGGGACCAAGGTCTGTGCTGTCCAATACCTTCGCGACCATGGGCTGTGGGGTGCAAAAGCATGTGTCTCGACCAGGTGGTCACTCTGTCTCAAAGTCCCCTCCACAAGTAAGCTTCGCCCTCATTTTATTGACCCACTCAAGGGATGAAAGGCTAAGTCAAGCCTGCCCAGCCAGAGAATCGTGAGTCAGATGTTTGTCCCTTTGCCACAATATTTTACACTATATTTTGCCCCATAAATATATTTTAATAATATTTTTAAAACACACTGAGTAACGAAAAAAAACAGAATTTTGAAAAAGAGTCCAAAGGAACATTTTACCCTCACCCAAAATGCAAAATGATTCTTCATTTGAAAATAATTGTAAATTGTTTTTCATCGGCAAAATAAAAGATGTAAAACAATTATAACTATACATAATGAAACAAAATAAGTTTTGCAGTTATATAGTAGGGGAGACCGAGGTTAGTTGTGCCAGGGGCAAGTTGTGACATCGAGCTTCAGACTGAGCCGATAGGTTGCAAGACCTGTCGCGTCACGTGAGTGAACAGGTTGATTCCGCAGTGTGCTGTGAATGTTTGGAAGTTTAGCGTTGTTTTGTTTTCGAGATAAAAATATTTATCCTGTTTTGTATTACAAAAGTAAATTTTATGACCTACGTTGGAATCATCCTTGCCACTGGGATACTGAGCTATGTAAACTGCTCTAATATTTTTTGATTGGTTGTGTTTTGAGCTGTTATTCTATGCATTTCATTTGTTGTTCATTCTAACATTTCGGAAACTAATGAATAAAGTTCAAAATGGCGTAAGGCGGGGCTAGTTGTGACGAAGCCTTGGGGGCACGTTGTGACATTGCCACTGCTTACCCCTTCATAATTTTTAATGAAGGTTTGTATGTTTTAGGAAAAATCTTACGAAATTACAAGAGGCGCACTGAAAGAGCTAAAGCAACTTTAGAACATTATAAAAGGGCTTCAATACAAGTAAATTCCGTAAAGTGCAGTTTAAGAAAAGCCCAAGAACTATTCAATGTAAATCGAATGTCCCTTTGTAGATATATTAATAAAAATAAGAGTACTAATACGGAGAGAAATACTGAGCACTGTGTCGATCTACGACATACCCTGTATTGTCAAAATAGCCCTTCATAGTGCTGCTACTACAAAAATATTCAAGCAGCATTTCGTTCAAGTGGAATTTGGAAATTTAATAGGAAATTTTTTACAGATGAAGACTTCCTATGCGCTTCAGAAGTAAGTGCAATGCATCAACTGTAAGTTTTGTAGAACTAAGACCGCTCCGTAAAGTAGGACCTCGAAAGGGCAAGCGCTTCGCTCGTAAATGTTTGAAATCTGCCATCCTAACAAGCACGCCTATAAAAGAGAAAATTCGAGCAGAATAAAAACAAGAGAATGCAGGAAACAAAAAGAAGAAGAGAAAGCAAAAAAGAAATTATATGGAAAGGCCAAGAGGGCCATAAAAGAATTACACCGAGAATATTGAAAAAAAAATATGAAGAAGCAAGAATCAGATAGCTCTGAAGATGACGAAAATTTCGTATGCTTAGTTTGCTTGTAGCAACACAAAAATTCTAGATCAGGAGAAAATTGGGTGCAATGCATGGCAGGCAAAAGATTGGCGCTTGTCAAATGTACCAAAAAAGATCCTTTTTACGTTTGCATTAACTGCAAGTCAGACGCTGAAACAAGCGATGAAAACGGGGGATTAAAAATATAGATAGGCCTATAGGATATACGTCTGCACGTTGTAGAAGGTCAAGCCAAAGATGAATATGATCAAATATTAGTATTGGCTACTCTTTATTTCTTTCTTATTAACCTAGGGTTTTTTCTTTTATTTTTATTGTTTAATGTCTCTAAAAGTAACTTTATAAAGGATTAGGAGTTTACAAGTGTTAGTAATTTAACTATTTTACTCATATTTAACTCATTTGATTTACAGTGTTATTAAAAACATAAATGTGTTTATCGTGTTAAGAGCATTATAAATGAAATAAATTTCTCCTTACTGATTTAAAAATTCCCATTTTATTGTCTTTCTTACATAATTTGTATATGTTACAATAGATCTGTGTGTGTCACAATGTGCCAAAAGCATGTCACTACTAGCCCCGCTACGGGGCAAGTTGTGACAAATTTCGAGGTTACGCAGAATTCATTTTACGTTATGAAAAACGTTAATAATGTTAATGATAATTTTATAAATATGTTATACAAGATTTACTCTAACGTTTGATACACTGAATGTTTTACTTCAGTTCAAATCTTGCCGATAATATCAAAAATATCGAAAATGTCACTACAAGCCCCGGTCTTCCTATACATAATTTATTTTATGTTTTAAAATAAAAAATGTGTCACAAACAATAAAATGGAATATTTAAAAATTGTAATTTAAAAATTATGCCCTACAATAAATTCAGAAATAAATCAAATAATGGAATGGGGAGTCACGCATTTTGAAAACGTCTGAAGGGCTGCAATGATAACTAGGACGTGGTACTGGAGTTTCAGCAGTCGATGGAGTAGTTTACCCGGCAGTGTCGCTGCCCACTTTAGGCAGTATTACTGGAACACGCCGGGAAACAAAACTAACTAAACAAGTGTAATTCGCATCTACATACTCTATTCAGTAAACCAAGTCATATTTCTATACATTAAAGACTGTATTTCTAAATAAATAGGAAATTTAGTGCTTACCTTATAAGAGATATGCTAATATCCAGTTTTTTGAAGAATTCTACTCAGACACATAATACACCCATAGCTTAAATATCGTCATTACTTCTTCTTGACTTGGCACAACTAGTTTATTTGCTACCTATTAGATAGCGTTGCTTGTCTGGAACATACGTGGATCGTTTTACCCTCTAGAATCATTTTGGACCCTCTTTCCTACATTTTTTTATTGTTAGTCTTTAGTTAGTCTGTTAGTGTCCCTACATTTTTTTATTGTTTGTTTAGCCTGTTTTATTTCTACTGTTATGTAAGATACGATGCTTTTGAGCAGAAATAATAATTTATTAAAATATAAAAGCACATTTATTAATCTTTGATACCTATTTTTAATATTTTTTCTAGTGATATATTTTCTGACAAACACAGTGTGAAAAAATACTAAAGAAAAGTGAAGAAAAGTTTATAGCTTTTCTCCGTTTATAAAAAAAGTTTTTCTCTCTTGCTAGATTTTTTTTTACATCCATAAAGTAAAATAAATAAAAATATATAAATGTAAATTTTGAACATACATTTTTGAGTCTTTCAATCTCATTTATAGTATTACTTTTTTCTATTATAACAAACCTGGAATGTGTTTACGAGACAGGTTTTAGTACAGATTATACTCTGCAATCTGCGATAAGACTATTTTTCTATTGTTACCTTGTTAGCGAAACTATACTACTTTAAAGAGTTGCAGTGTAAAAAATTATTAAATTTACCTCCCTTCACTTCTACCTCCCCACATAAATATTGGGTTAAAATTTCGGAGAAAACGTCTATCCAGTAAAATTCGAAAAACTCTATTTTTGTCTACGCAAATCATTTTGTTTTGCAATAAAATGCCTTGATTTGTCTACAATTTTACATTTATTTTATCTGTCCCCTCTCCCTTTAAATTTTCTGAAACGATGGAGATCTCCGATATATAAAAAAGTTATCTACAGTGAGAATATTGAATGACGTTACAAAGCCTCCCTCGTTTACGAAGTTACTTGTTAGTTACTAATGATTAAGACATCGGAACTAGTCCTACAAAAAATGAATACTCTACCTGTTTTAGTCCAATTTCAAATTTAGTGCAAAATAAGTGCATTTGGTATGGCTGCTTCCTAACTCCAGGTGCAAGTATGGAAGGGTAGCAGACTGAGCATGCGCACGGGATTCGTAAGATCTGTTGCGCAACAATTACGGCGAAATAATTGCTTTTGGGCTCTACAGTGATTTAGCGTAGGCATTGAGGGTGATTTCGCGTAAATTTTACTGTCATTTTTTACAATGTGGTGTGAGGTTTAAGAAGATTGATTACGGATAATTAAATAAGAAAAAAACTTTAATTATATAGCATATATTTTTATTTTTTTCACTTAAATATTACTATGACCTTCTCTAACGAATTTATCCTAACACTTTAATTTTTGTATTCTTTTTTGTTCAATAATTAACTAGTGCATGAAGACATAGTATACGAACCACATTTTCAAAGCATGATTTGCAAGATAATGTACAATTCTAAGTTCTTTTATGTGCAATTCTGTTAATATATAGCTCGGGACTGAACTAAATCATTGTATAAATATACTTCATAACCAACGAGTATTTCCCATCACAATTCAATAGAAAATTTACAGTCTTCTATCTCTAGAAGTTAATAAAATCTGCATATAATATTCGTCTAAATAGTTTCTCACGATAGCCGTCAAACAAACTTTGAAAGAAATTTTTATAGACTCTTTAAAAGGACTTTCAGCATTGATAATCATTTGGTTTGGCTACTAAACAAACACAAAACTTTAAATGAAATGTTAGATAAGAATAGAAAATATATAACGTTAAATATTTCTTTTGAAATATAATTTCAAATGTTTCACCTTCATTACTGTAAGTTTTCATTCTATATCATAATTATATGTTCGCTAAAGATTCATAATAAATTTCATTAAGAAATCTCAATACTTACAAACTATAAAACGCATATGAACAGTTTAAGCAGATGCACATTAACAGTTGACTCGTAAATTAAATTTAAAAGTATCAGTTTTCTTAAATATGCAGTGATCAGACGCAAAAATCTTATTATTACGTATGGTGAATTGCAGATTAAAGCGTTAGTTTCTACTGTATTAAAACTTTTATTCAAATGAATAAATGTAGGTTACAGAAACATTTTCACGGATACCCTAAATTCACTCGTATTGATAAATAGACGCAGCGTTAATGCTATATAAATTTACTGATAAAAGTGACTTATTAAGATGTTGATATAACTGTGTGTAATCATTGTAAGATCTCTACATCTTTATTTGAATTTAGCAAGAAGATTCGTTTTAGCATTAATAAATATATTTACTTAATAACTTGAAGCATAGACATTGAAGGAGAATACAATAGATGAGATGAAAGATTATGTATAACATACAAGTAAGAAGTTATTGCATTAAGATACATTGTACTGCGAAGAAGTTGAGAGATAATTCCACACACTACGAACATAACGGGAATTTAATTTACGTTTTCAAAATAACTATTCAATTTGATATAATACAAACAGAATAATGGTGGTTGTAGAAGAAAAATTGTCAAAGTAATACTTTGGAGATTCCAGCTTCATATTGGCGATGGAGAATAAGTTGGAAAATTTAATATTATCCACAATGCTATGACACTTTATATGAAGCAAATGCTTTGGGGGAAAATTGTGTTGTACAAAATTTAGTGTAATTCATCTTGTATTTATATGATTAGGTAGGGATATCTAACTTTTAAAAAGTAATCAATGAATCGCAAAATTTTTTGCAAAAGGTATTAAAACGGGGAGGATACAGGGAGTAATGGAGCAACTTTCAATCAATTAAAAATCACGGAGGAATTAATTGACAATTTTTGACCACTAACTCACGTACTACTTTTTCTATTATCCCTCCCACGAAAAAATTATTTACGATGGGTTGGGTTATTAATACATTTAGTGTGTCGTGTATTTTAAATGGAAATATTTCATATCGGATAAATTTCATATCGGAAGGCTTTTTTTTATGACCACCCTCTTATACGAAATGCAGGAGGAAAATATGTACTGTTACCTGACTTGCGGGTAAGATTACGCAGGATGTGAGGCCAAGATTACTCTCCCTGAAAATTTAGCAGTAGTCACCTGCAAATGCCTTCTTGAATGCTCTATTGCCTTCGTAAATAAACATGATTCTCTTTTACATATCCACCCTAGATCCTATCTTCATAATATGATTGTTCGCAGTCTGGGAATATTGTCTCCTCATTACTTGCTAAAAATGTTGATGGAACTAGGTTTTCGATAAAATTCAGAATGAGAAGGGGAGAGCGCTATACAGTGGATCATTGGAGGTATTTGTGGTTCCGATAATAGTTTACAAATGAGAAAATTACTTTACAAAACCGTAACTCTGTTTAAAAGTTTGAGCATCTCACTTTGATTGTGGCGGGAAGAAAGAGCCATACTATTTTCAGATCAACTGCATGAAATTGGAAGAAAGTAAGATTTTACATTATTACACTTGAAATTTGTCAAGTAAATATGAGTTATGTGGCATGTTTATATAGTCTGAAAATCCTTCTTTTCTATTATGTTGTATTTAAATGAATATTTCAACGATTTGGAATTTTTAGATGAAAAATAACACATTGATTCAAATGGGTCAGGGGTACAGTGGGTCATTGAAGGTATTTGTGGTTCCGATAATAGTTTACAAATGAGAAAATTACTTTAAGTAGTCATCAAAAACTTAACTCTGTTTAAAAAGTTGAGCATCTCACTTTGATTGTGGCGGGAAGAAAGAGCCATATTATCATCTGCAGCAAATTAGAAGAAAGTAAGACTTTATCTTATTATACTTGAAATTTGTCAAGTAAATATGAGTTATATGGTATGTTTATATAGTTTAAATTAAATTTTTTTCTATTATGTTGTGTTTAAATGAATATTTTAAAGATTTGGAATTTTGAATTGAAAAATAATACATTGATTCAAATGGATCACACTGGGTCATTTGAAATGGGGCACAGTGCGTCAGTGACTCTCTGTGTCCCCATTTATATATTTATTACCTTTCTGTAAGCTTCTTACTTTTGAATGATTTCAATTTATTTAAATAAGTGTTCCACATCAGACACGGAATCTTCAGTTTCTCAAGAAAATTATGTAAAATAAAAAATGAAACCACAGATGGCAAACACCCTTTCCTAACTATGATGCAAAGGCGAAAAAGCTGAGAGGCAACCTAAAAACATCAGAAATTCTTACAGATACACCTGTGAAAATCACAATCTAAAATGAAATGATTGAAAAAAAAGGAAGCTTGCAAGACCTAATGATTTGAAGCAGTAGAGAAAAAAATTGCAAGCAATTAATTCTGAAGAAGAGGGAGAATGAAAATCCTCTAAGGAATCTGAATTTGAGGATTTGGAATTTGAATATGTAGAAGATTTCAATGTTGACGTTGGAGAAGTCTGTGGCAAGAAAAATGCAGTTTTAAACACTATGTTACTGAAGTTGAAATGAAAGTAAATTTGAAGCACACTTCACGAAAGAAATTCAGCCAGTTTATGCAGTTATCTTTGATGAGGCAAACATTTATTTATCAGACAGTAAAGATATTTTGAGAAAGTTTCCAAAACCAAATGTATTGCAAGGAACTGAGAGAAAAGTGACGTATTTTTTGAATTTTAACTAAGTATTTTTGGCAAAATTAGCCCCAGTGATGTAAAGTAATTTATATAATAATAATTATTATTTTTAATAGGTTGATTAGTGCTAAACTATATATGAAACTAATAAGTATTGATAAAACCATGTTTATTATTAGAAGATACTTACTTTAAGTAAATATTTTCTATATTACTGAATTTTCATAGGATTATCCTTTAGTAAAAGAAAGGAACATTCTATAACAGAATAAAATTATTTTTTTCTGTTGTTTTGAGTAATATGAAATTAAGTACTCAAGTAAATAGACACATTTTTCAATGCAGTATGTAAGTTATTTATTAAAAATACCGTCCTGCTTGTTTATTATTAGTTTCCAAGTTTGCTTATTTGAATTATAAATTTCATTTTCACATTATTTAGAAATAATTAGCAGTTTTGAACTACATCTTATTTTAGTAGTCCCTGAGATAACATAAAAAAAATCTAGCTAAGAAAAAATACAAATTCTTAATATATACTTAAAAATCAACTTACCCCTTTTTAACTGTCGTGAGAACTTAGCAAAATGAAAACCAAAAAGCACTAACCACATTTAGACAACTTTAAAATTTTTGTCTAGTTGAGGTTAATACCAGTTAGTCTTTAGAAAAAAATCACAGTATATCCAGAGAAAACTACAGCAAAGTCCGATCTAACTGACGTAAGAAATTAGCCTATTTAAAACTAAAAAGCACTAACCACATTCAGACTATTATAAAATTTTTGTCTAGCTGCAGTCAGTGCCATTTAGTCTAGGGAAAAAAAATCGCAATTTATCCAGAGAAAAATGCACCAAACTCCCTTCATTGCTCTGAGAATACTCAAAATCTACGTTACTGAAAAGTTTACGTTGCGAGATGATTTCTGTTACAGCCTTGGAATGGAAATGGACAGGCAAACGAAAAAAAAAAAAAAAAAAAAAAAAAAAAAAAACAACTTCCGCTCTTCGATTGACCGTGGTGAATAGGGACCCAAAGAAAGGGAAAGGTCCATTTCGTCTTCCTGCGTAATACTGTGGTTCCTACAAGGGGTGGAAAGACCCTAGGAATGCACTCGTCCACCCTCACCCCCCCCCCCCTACTGCGCCTGTGCTACATGATGAGTACGCGGACACGGGGTAATTAGAAAAGAAAGTCCGAGAGATTTTAGCTTTTAAATTATTCACTTTAAATTAGATCGCGTGGAAAAATAACAAAACAAATTAGTGTTATTCTATTGCAAAATAGTTTATATTTGTATATCTGCAATGAATTAATCAATTAATTTTTAGAAAGATAAAGTACTATAATCAGCAAAAAATGGTTACTTTTATTCCTTTTTAAGGAGATAAGAGCATTAAATTGTAACAGCATTTTACAATGTTGTAGCAAAACATGATTTTGGCGTAATTTTTACTATTATTTTATTTGAACAGAAACATGACAAACATGTTGTTCAAATAACTGCTATTAAATTAATTATTCATAGTTATAATTTTAAAATGAAACTATTATTTTTTTTTTTCAATTTATAATTATTCAGTATTATCAGTGAATTAAAACTTTTATTTATGTATTTAATTTTATTATTATTATTATTTTTAACAACAGCAGCTAATGTATTATAAAAAAAATTCCTTAACTATAAATTATACTGATATTTTTTATTTTTATGGAAATACTAATGAAAAGGTATTTTTTCTACTATTTTAATCCAATTTAATTTCAGAAAGTTTTGTTGTTTTGCGTTTTTTGTAAGGCAAAAACACAGGAGTTAATCCTTAGTGCGTCGGTGCTCTGAGCGGAAGAAGGCTTCTAGCGTTTGTTCCAATATATAAAACAATTAATAAGCCATAAAATTGGGGTTGAACAGTAATTATAATAATTATTTGTTCCCTAATTTTATAAAAATCAACCATATTTCCTTCATTTTATAAATATTATATAATGTTTTGAATTTATATAAAATTTATAAAATATCCCCAATTTTTGTTCCAGAATTGGGGATACAACGGTGATTTGTCCTCAATTCTATGTTCAAAAATCTGGTTAATTTATATAACCCATATTCACATTACATCTGGAGAAAATCACCCAACATCCAAACTGTAAATGGACAGATGCGCGGGAGACCTGAACCCTGGACCTTCACACTTCAACTAGCGGCGGATCCAGAAAAAAAATTCTGGAGGGGGCACAAGACAATTTTTGTCACATTTTCTCAGAGAATGACTTGAATTTACAAAACAAGTCAATGCTCTATAGTGTAAACTTCATTCGTCTGGGGTGGGGGGATGGAGCTCTGGATCCGCGAATGGCTTCAACCATATTCGGTGTCTTATCCACTCGGCCATGGTGGGCTCCTTTTGTGAACTTTCAAAATGCAGCGTTTAATGTTCTGCATTGTATATATTTTATTTTTAATTAATTAATTAATTAATTTTATTATTATTTTTTAATTGGAAGTACTTAACAACTATCACTTTATATAAAATGAAATTTATAGTCATATAATTATTTCAGAGTTGCCCCAATTGAGGAAACTGCCCCAGAAACTGCCCCAATTGAGGGGTGGGGGTGGGCGCTTAGAAACCCTTTCAGTACTAAGTCATAAAAAACTGGTTAACTTGTCTAACGCATATTCACAATACACCTGGAGAAAATCACCAACATCTAAACTGTAGATTGACAGATGCGCGGTAGACCAGAACCCTGGACAGGACCTCAGGTAAATTAACCAGATAGAATGATTCCCCCCCCCCTCCCCTCCTTTTTCGCATGTGAAGGAGGCACTTAAATCCTACGGGCTCAAAACATTGTAAGTAGTAAGTATTGAAATCATAAATTAAAAAGAATTATTATAACAATATATATGTGCTGCTTGTGCTGGCTTTATACCGTTCAGTTTAGAAATTACACTTCTGGACCGATATCGGTTTTGACGTTTGCTGCAGTACATCGCCAAAATCACATGTTAACCCTAAAAGGCTAGCCGCTATCGACCGTTGCATGCCCGAAATCAACTTTTATTTGCCTACGCCAAATCGTTTTGCCAGCACAGAACCGACACCGTCCCAATTACCATTATGCCAATGCCGACATCGAAACGGTACTGCCGATGACGGCCCATCCCTAACCCGATACGGCTGTGTTTGCTGGGAAAGTTGACTTTTTATGTAGATTTTCAGTTGTATAATGGCCAATTGTTACTGTAAAATAACAGTTTTTGATTTAATGTCTTAAAAATAACTATAAAACTAAAATTTTTATAAACGTAATAGGACTCAAAGTCATATTATCAAAGTAAAACCCTTTTTATTAATTTTATTAAGAAATTTAGTTTGTGTATACATTAGAACCATAAAGTTAACATTGACCTTATAAAATTTGAGCTACTTTAATATCCAAATATTAAATGCTGTCAGGCAATAAAAATGTGTAAATTACTTACTATCGAGTGAAGGAAAATTTTTTATTGTGTTTCCCGTAAGATGACACGTTGTACCCCTTTTTTTGATCCAGTGTACCCCTGGGTCAATAAATCCCAGGTTTTCTCGTCTTTTTCATCTTAAAATCTTAGGTTTTCTCATTTTTATTTTGTATTCCTTGAAAATACCACTTTTAAAATTTAGTTCGTTACGTTTCTAAACAGAATTTTGGTTTTCTATCTTAATTTATGCATGCACTACCTTTTCTATTAGACATTTATAAGCCGAACATGACATTTACAACAAGATGTTGTCCCGACCCGAGTCGTATTGATGAGTGAACATAAGTAGATGGCTAAAATGTTAAGTTCCAGGGTTCTGGTCTACCGGACGGTTGATTATCTAAATATCTGGAGTTTGGGGCAGTTCCCTTCCCTTCCATAGTTAAATGCGAAATACCCCTCATCTAGGTTTACCATAACACAATACAATGTAACAACCTTTTTATAAATATTTATATACCTTTAGTGTATGTTAGAGATAAATTAATTAATAATATAATGTATTTTTAAAATTTTTAAACATGCAAAAAGTAGATATCAATATTCTATTTTTTATTACTTTCTTAGAGAAAGACAGCTTGCAGTACGTGAATTTATCGAAAATGTTGCTGCTTTTTGAATCTATCAAAACACCTCAATTAACTTGTATTTTAAAGCTTCTAATTTATGGGTACCATTGTGACCCAGGTTTTTTAACCATCCTAAAGTAAGAATAATATGTGCTAACTAAAAAAGTACCTCAAATAAGTACATCGCCAGAACTTGACCGATTCTGAATTACAGAAATTTCCAGATTACAGAAATCCTGTTGTATTAATTCTAACAAAAATCTTTATAATTAGGTAAAGTTAAAAAAGAAGTCGATGACTTACTTTTTAAATAGAAAAATGTATCAAAAATTAAACACATTTACGTTGATGGGTTGTCAATTTTAAAATACCATATTATATTCTATTTCAAGTCTAATATTTTTATGAAGTCGTTAAAATTTTGAATAGACGTATTTAAGGAGTGAAATTTATTTTTAATAATTAAATTACAGTCAAAAACATATCATCAAGCGAAGCAAGTTCCAATTGTTGTGATGAAAAAGCTACTGACAGTTCTACATACACTGATATATACTACACTACATACACTACATATACGAAGTTCATACTACATATACGTGTTCTACATACACTACATATACGAAGCAGTGGCTGAAGATGGAGTGGCGTATTGCGAGAGTTCACTTTTCGAAGATAATTTAATTGCGATGACAACTTCAGATACACTATCTGAAGAAACTATGACGATAGGCACAAAATTATATAATAGTATATTAGATCTGTTGAGTGAAAAGAAATTTTTAACTGATTAAGAATTGATCTATGCTCAAGACGAGTGTATAGAAGAAAATTTCGAATCAGTTTAAGATGACTCAATTGATGACTATGTACCAGAAGGAAAAAAAAAGAATGACTGATTTTATATTCAAATAGTCATAACTATATTATTGATTACAGTATAGTTATAACTGATTATAGTTATTATATCCAAATAATCATAGCTATTTTCAATTGTAAATATAAACTTTGAATAGTAGAAATTTAAAAAAAAATAATATACAAATAAATAAAAATATCGAAAAAAACCAATGAATAGTAAAAATAAATAAATGAAAAAGTAAATAAATATTCACTTTATAAAAAAATAAATTAATTAATAGCATTGGTGCATTTAAAAATAAGAGCTGCAAAAATATTTACCCAGCACGAGAATCGAACACTCAGCACCAACATAGAAATCTCTGGTCTTGCTGATTAAGCCACGGAGTTCAACAGCGCTTGGGTATAACTTACATTTAAAATTTCTGTGAAATGATTTGAAAATAAGTATTATTTTTTCTCAACTGTATTTGAGCACTGCGTCTTAGTATTGTACACGTAGTATATTTACATGGTATTTACCACTATGCCAAAGATCATTGAAACCCATTTCCCTGAAGCCGTGCCTCAACCTTGTCAGAATAATGCTTATTTAGAAAGCAAGCAATAATCCTTATTTACAAAAACAAAACAAAAATCTTCACAAACATAACGAAATCATATTCTACCTGATAAATAAAAGACAACAATAATGAAAATAATTACTTCTGAGAGCTGAAAACGCAGGCGCTGATATCATAATACTGGTTTCTGCTTGCACTGCTGCAAACAAATAAAAAATCCTTGTGCACTTTTACCCACATTTCCCTTATTTATTGAAAATATAAACAATTGCATTACCCCTGTATCTGAATCTATTGCTCCAATTCTCATCCTTTTGTCAAATAAAGTACATTTTACAAGTGATAATTTTTTTGAATATCAAAAATAGAATTATCAATAATAAGTTTTTAATAAAAAAGATATATTTTTGTGTAACTTGGAAAAGTTAGACCAAAAATTTCTTTCTTACTCACTGTCTTTTTCAACACTATGTTCAAATTATAAGTAAAAAGCATTAATTTTTTATGCATTTGTACCTTTTTTTCATCACTAAAGGTAAAATCATATTTGAGGTTAATGAGTTCGAATCGAAATAAATAACAAGATGAATTTTTTTTTCAAATAATTTTACCGTGGCTACCTTTAAAGGCATTTGTTTACTATCCCACCTCATTAAAAATAATAATTTATCAATATCATTCATGTCATTCCTAAATTAAAGTCCCAGGCTGATAAAATATGAAATTTTCTCTTCCATCTTGTAAAACGCAAACTTTCATGTTTATAGAAATCAGATATTCAACTAGTAACCCAGACAGTAATCTGTAATAGAAGAAACATCAGATCTAAAAGCCTCCATTGAAGATTGATGGACAGTAGAAAATGCAACAGTCATTATTGAGTAATAATATTTCTTAGCAATCAATGCTTCATTTTTTTCTTTCAGACCATAGAAATCGGTAAAATATTGCAAACGAGACTATAATCTGTTCATTAATTTGTGGTATATTTCAAAATAGATCGGTTCATCTAGACTTTTGAACAACCAAAGTGACAATTGTAGTAATGAGCAGAATTTATCATTACTTAAAAATATTTAATATGATTTCTACCGTTTATCAAAATTTTAAGAATATATTCTAAATTAATGTACAAATTTAGTCAATGAAATAAATGGAAAAGCATGTTTTTTTCAGTAAAAAGTGTAAAACCAAGCCTTATATATGCAGTACATTCTTTTAAAACAAAGTATGACTTGTAATATAAGTCTTTGAACTCCAGTTTAACAAAATATTCTTCATTACACCTACTTACAGGAGCTATAACATCCGAAATTTCATGACACAACTCCCTTTCTTTCACAATTCTTTCACAACTCCCTGTGATTTCCTTTATGAAAGTACTTTCAAACCCAAATAAACGAAAAATTATATAAGTTTTGTGATAAAATTAGGAAGTAATTGGTAAGAGCATGAAATGTGTGATATATTTAATCTACAGTGTAACGTATCATTTTTCATAGAAAAATTTAGAAAGTACGTGACTGTAATTTCATCTAAATCATCAAACATCACAAAGGACTATTATTACTTATGATGCAATTTATACTGGATTTATAGCTTTTATCATTTGCTACATCTGGAACTGAGCTATCAAAAGTCTACGTGAATTGGAGAAGTTCTGTAGTCTAGCTATTGCATTCGCCTGTATAGATATTTTTCAATATTAGACTTTATTAAAGTACTTGCACTACACTATGGCGCTAGATAAGAATTTTTTGCACACATCTTTTTTATATTTCAGTCAGGAACGAAATTCAATATTCAAATAATCTAAATTTATATCTTATTGAAAGTAAATGGCTTCATTACATCATGATTTAGTTCGTTCAATTTAGTTATAATCATAAGCCACAATAGTGTTTACGAGCTAATCGGGAAATATATAGCGTAATATTGCAGTCATTCGAGTGATTGTGATTTTCGCGAATTATCAAAATCACAAAATAATTTGACACTCTTATAAGAAATTCTACCGTCTAAAATACCGATTAAAGTTGAGATAACATATCATGTTAAGAAATGTCATTTTATTCTCTAAATATCATTTAAAGTGATGCCCAAACAAAAGATATGCATAGTTTTCATAATTGCATAAATAGTATAATTTTCATTAAATGTCAAAATTCTGAAAACCTTTGATTCTTTTTTCTTAGATTGAGTAAAACCTATCATGTTACGGAATAGGATGAGAGATCTCAAAATTAAAAAAAAATAAACGTCTCCTATCCTGAACAATTGCACATTAACGTGCTATTTAATAGAACTCATCAAAATATTCAACGAGACTGTAGGTTTGAACATCCGAAAGTTTTATAAAATGCAAATTTGAGAAAGGAAGTTTTGATAAAATGGAACATGTGTTCCCACACTGTTAAAAATAATCTGAAAATTCAGGATAGTTCCAACCTTAATTTTCAGGAAAATGACTGTTTTTCCCATGAATTGGTGACTTTCATTTAAAAGAACAACACTGATTGTAACTTTCAGAAATTGCAAGCGAAAAAGGTTAAATTTCCGTGTTTGATTTGGTTTGTAAGTTTTGCAAGTAGTTTTGAGAAATGAATTCATTAGACATGTATGGTAGCAAAGCAAAGTGGTTGACACTTACCTTAATATTCTTGAATGTTCTAATTTTCGAAAATATATTTGTTTCAAAATATTTTAGAATGTTCCAGAATGCTGTATGGCTAATGCTGATGGTTTAGAATTTTGAAGAATAATTGATAATGTTAAAGGATGTTCAGTAGTCTCGAAAATGTTTCAAAAGATTTTGGTCTTTCAAAGGTACCTCGAATGCTCCAGTACAGAAAGCTACTTCGACGGTCTAGAATATTCTACACTGTTAAAAATAATCTGAAATTTCAGGATAATTCCAGCCTAAATTTTCAGGAAAAGGACCACTTTCCCCATGAATTGGTGATTTTCATTTAAAAGAAGAACACTGATTGTAACTTTCAGAAATTGCATGCGATAAAGGTTAAATTTCCGTGTTTGATTTTGTTTGTAAGTTTTGCAAGTAGTTTTGAGAAATGAATTTTCATTAGACATGTTAGATAGAAAAAACTATTGACACCAAGCGCATTCTCATGAGTAATTGAATATTAAACTATACTTAATTACCTTTTTAACCAAGAAATCCCTTTTATAACCAAGAGTGTTGCCTCACCATGGCACAGTGGTTATGTCATTAGAAATGGTAGACGGACGAAGTGTGTAGGTCCCGGGTTCTGATCTCATCGAGCCGTTCGAAGTTTTCTCCGAAACTTATCGTGAATACGGTTAGGACCCCTTATAATATATATAAACGGGTTTCGAAACAAGCACACAAATCCGATATACGGGTTAACAACAGAAAAAGTGTTTAAAATCGCATTTATAAATGTATAAGTCTGGCTAGAAAAAAATATTTGTGTTATTTTTATTATTTCAAACAGAACGAAAAATCAAGGTGCAGTTTTTTTATATTTTTAGTAGCCAATGAATTTCTTTTCCAATTTTTGTGTTTGTCAGCATATATTTATAGACCTCTAAACGGATATGTCAAATAGCCAAAGAGTAAATGTTTTTACTGCTTACATTTGTGAAAATTGAAATTAATTTCTTGCCAATCCAATAATTTGACTATGTTAATAATAACTGGACAGCCCTTTGTCACGATTTTGAAATTGTAAATCATGAAAAGAATTCCTCTCCCCTGCAAAAGAACCTTCACCTCACCCTATGGCCGCACAGGAACCAGTCGATTTAGCATCTAGTAGTTAGAGTGGCTTTCTCTGAGTCCACGGGTTGTTGGTCAATCATATCGATTGCAGAACAATATTTTAATTAGCAGTTTTAGTGAAACGGAAAGTTACCTTGCAGAAAATTGAAAAGTAATAAACAGAACGGACATTTTCTGGCAATTTTGCTGCCAGTCATTTTTCCGTTAATTTACAGATATATTTTAAACAGTGTAATGTTGCTTAAAAATTTAGCAATTTTTAATTCAATAATTTAAAAATGATAGATGATCACACATATTGCCATGTCTGTTCTAGAGGAAAAAATCAGACGTAAGATGTAATGACACATAAATTAAACAAAACTTAATTCATAATTAAACACAATTTATGGAAAGTTATTTTTCAAGTAAATTGATTCTCACTCTCCTAGAACTTATGTAAGTTTGAGTAAATAAAACAGTGTCTATTTAAGAAGTTATAGGCAAATTAAGATTAAAAAATTATCTTACCGTTTCATTATTTTAAAAGCAAAACTAGAAAAATAAATAAAATGTCATTATTAATAAGACTTCAGATACACTTTCACCACCTGTGCGTAAAATTTTGCAATAGAGGCAGGACCTAAAACAATAGCAAAATACCGATTTCGAAATGCGAACAGATCGATAATAGATTTCTTCGCCGAATACCTGTAAAAATTACCAATGTTACTATCAGTCCTTCACCGACCTGTCAAAACTGTGTTTGCAGAAAATGAGCCATATTGATCAACGCTCCTCGAACGATAATAATGTAAGCATATAGAATATGACAAAATCAAATTTCATTTCAGTCTTAAGACGAGCTAACTTTTAAGTGTGCAAAAAATATAAATATTAACCTAATGAATAATGTTTACTTAAGCAGATTAACGACACAACACACCAAAAATTGATGGATTTCAATATCCTATTTTATTTTAAACAGCCAAAAGTGATATAGCTTAAGAAAAATTTTAAGTGGGGTCTTTCTAAAGTTTTAGTTTCTGGAAAAACCTATAATAAATGATGTCATATTCCATGTGACGCAACATCCACTTTCAAATCTATAAATAAAGAAGTCGCTCTCATAGTGTGTTAGTGTGTGATAGACTGTGAAGGGATGCTTTGAGTTTGCACTATTGTTATTGTTGTGTTAGTTAATGATTTGCCTTGGCATGTGTATTAAATTCTGTGTTTTTATGGGGTATTAGTGCTCCGATTTGTGGAATAAAGTGTCATATTCGTTTTTAGGCTTGTTGTATTATTTTATCGTTCACCCACTACCAGATTTTTGTAAAATGGGTGTTAAGGAGAGGGATTTATATGTATCCGTGAAAGCCTTTGACCTAAGGAGTCATTTATGAGAAAATTGAACAGCTTTTGGCCATGATGACTCAGATGCGGAACAGGAAGATATGCGTTCCACACAGGAAGATATGCTTTTCAGTTACGAGGAAGTGAAGACTAAAATACAAGGTGTGCACGGAATTATTGAAGAAGCAAAGGGCGGAATTCTCAAAGTAAAATCGAGGCCGTAAAAACCGAAGTGCAGCAGAAGGTTCAAGAAGTAAGGAACGACGTGCAAGGGAATATCAGCGACATTGAGAAAAGACTTTATGATTTTGAGATCAAGCTGAACAGTGAAATACAGGGATAAATCAAGATCAATCCGAGATCAATCCGAGCATCTTTTCGGCGAGTTCATTCTAAACCGACTATTAAACACTTGACATTCAACGGCCAAACATATTCGACAATTTTCAAGACTTAGTTCGATGCCGGGAGCTAAACGAATGGATGGACGGATAGATTTAAGGCCAGTCAACTTTTAGCATGTCCACAGGGATTAGCGGCAGAGGTTCTCCGCCGCTAATAACGACTAATAAGTTGAGCGACCTACCGATTAATAAGTTGAGCGACCTACAGACCATCGAAAAGGCTCTTGAATCTCGGTTTGGAGATGACTATCTTACCCAATTTTATAGGACTGAACTGAAAACAAGGCGGCAGAGATCTGGAGAAAATTTGCAAATATTAGCCTCCGATGTAGAGCCATTAAAGAGTCTTGCTTATGCCGAATGCTCTGTATATGTCCAAGAAAGTCTAGCAGCTCTGTACTTCGTCAACGCGATCACAGATGAAGACACATCATTCGAAGGGACTGTTGAACCCAAAGGATTTGAAGTCAGCTCTAGCTTATAGCATGAAGTATGAAGCTGCGAGAACCGTGTCGAAAACATCCAGACATGTAAGGTCAATGGGTATGGAAGGGGAGACTGGTAAATAATATGATGACAAATTGTAATCTGTACTCGATGCATTACCAGAATTATTGAGTAGTCGCAAAACGAAAACCGAGCTTAACGTATTGGAGATGCAAAGAAGGGAACACTTGCAGAGAGAGCATCACGTCACTATTCCCAAACAGGAAAACTATCATGGGCGACGGCTGCCTTTTCTGAGTAAAGCCCCTGAAGAGAAACTGGAAGTTTCCGCACCTGGCGGGGGAAAGAATGGACTCTATTTCGAAGGATATATTTCGGGGTATATATTGTTTTATGTAAATGGACATGGGTGCGAGTGTAACTCTTTTAAGATCGGACTTCGCCCACAAATTGAAAAACCAACTTATTTACACGTCTCTGAACGTCTCTTTAAAGACTGATACTGGTGAAAAGGCAGAGATACAAGGGAGACTGAATGCATCAATCCGATGTGGATCCAAGAAAGTCCAGCACCGAGTCTACGTAGCTAGCATTACTGATTCATGTATTCTTCGACTGGATTTTCTTCAAAAATTTAATTTTACTGTAGACATAGAGAAGAACGAGATACGGACAGAAGGAGAGGAAATCTCTTTCGTTTCAGGAAGCAATCAACATTCAAAATCATGTTCTGTGTTCGCAAAAGAGAAGACTATAATACCAGCGAGATGGCAGTTCCTTATTCAAGTATAAACTTCTGGACCACTTCGGTATGTTGTGACAGACATTCCTTGACAGACCTGCCAGAAAAGTGTCCTGGTGGCGGTCTCACTCTTTGATTTAAAAGGGGAAGCTATACCCATGCAAGTTCATAATTTGGATGAAAAGCCCTAGATTGCAGAAAAAGGAGCTATTATTACGACGTAGGAGCCAGTGGTAGATATCGTCGTTTGTCTCCAAGAATTTTTTAATTGCCAACACCATCAGCTGATTATGGAGAATCTTAAACGACTTGATAAACATCAGCGAACAGTAGTACAAAATTTGCTTCATGAATTCCAAAATTTATTTACTGCTTGTGACGTTGATGTAGGTCACTATAATGTAGCGCTGCATAAAATCATTACAGGTAATAATCCACCAATCAAACAGTATCCAAGACGTCTACCTTTTGCAAGGAGAGAGGAAGCTGAGTGTCTAGTTGAAGAAATGATGGACAGAGGAATAATCGAGGAATCATCAGGACCTTGGGACTCACCTATAATTCTTATTAAGAAGGATGGATAGACACGGTTCTGCGTCGACTTCCGGAAATTAAACAAGATTAAGAAGAAAGACAATTAATCTCTCCTGCGAATAGACGACACCTTGGATGCATTGAACGGGAACCAATGGTTCTGTACACTTGCTTTGAAGAGCTGATACTGGCAGGTCGAGGTCCAGCCTGAAGATAAAGAAAAGACAGCTTTCACCACCGGGCAAGGACTCTTGCAATTTAAGGTAATGCCTTTTGGACTTTCTAACGTCCCGCTACATTTGAAAGACTAATGGAAACCGTATTACGTGGACTTTTGTCTGAAGCCTGTTTAGTATATCTAGATGATATTATCATAATATGGAAAACGTTTGAAGAAAGTTTGAACTTCGTAAAGTATTCCTGAGACTATGAAACGCTAAACTTAAATTAAATCCAAAGAAATGCAAATTGTTTCGTAAAAAATTACTTATTTTGGTTAACCCGTAAGCAGGCGCGTCTACTTTTGTAACTTAAGCACTCGCATGGGGTAAATCTTACCCCATTTTGTCTTCTTTATATTTTTGACTAAAAACGTTTTAAAAAGAAATTTGTGGACTTATAACATAAAATACATCAGTTCTATTACTTTTCATGGGAAGAAATCGTGCTTTTTATATTTATTTAGAGATTTTCTGGCAGTTTCTTTAAATATCATGCTTTCTGAGAAGAAAATCGCATATGATATGCTTTATACCTAAAAACACTAATTACTTTATTAATGTGATATTAATTTCATTTAATAGCCTTTTGTCAATACATACCAGTAGTATAACGTCAATTTATAGTTAATTTACATTTAGTTTATACTTAGTTTACGTTAACAACTTAATGAAACGTTGTTAGTCGCACGGGAGTATTTAACCCTCCGAGCGGCCTGGAGTTTGCCTAGTGATAACTTCAAAAAAGTTCCAGTGTATGGGATCTGTATCTCTCGAAAATGCACAAGAAAAACCTGCTTCCCCCCATTTCCGCATGGAAGGCGTGGGGAACAAAGTAATTAACAAACTGCCGACGTGACAGCCTACCTACCGCCTGATAAATTACTTTGTATTGTAGGAGCACATGTCCAGTGAATCTGACCAACTGGTCTCCCTCACCTCTTTCCCCCCTAAATACTCGGGAATCTACGCAACGTTGTAGGAAACCAAAGTTCTTTTCTCGGTGGCTTACATGTACACTCACCCAGAGCCAGATTTTTTTCTGATGAAGATTGGAAAAAGAGATATTTTGTTTTTTGCCCCCTCTCATAATGAGCAGGTAGTGAGAGTGACGCTTGTGCTCTAAAAATAGTAAAATTAGAGATTACCTTTTTACTATACTTCTTTATCTGAAAAATCTCTTTATAAAGTTTTAATAGAAATGAACGAAAAATAATAAATCTAATAGGCCCCTTTCAAGATGAGGACCTGGACACAGCCCCGATTTGCTCATGCGATAAGACCCCGTGTACATATTTTCAATAAAGTGTCCAATGTCAGATATATCCCATTCACCTGAACCTTATATAAGACGCTGTCCTTCATAAAATGTGCAAAGTGTTCCATATAATTATTATTATTTCTTATAATTTTTTCGAACTGTGCATTTTTTCATAAAAGTTTATACAGTTAGCTAGGAAAGAGAAATAGGAAATTTGGCTTTCACTCGATCATTTTTGAAGTTGTAATGCAAAAAAATATGACAGTTAAAAAAAAAAGAGAGAGAGAGAGAGTATAATGTACTCGAGTGTAGGGTAATAAAGCTTTCATTTAAATTATCTCAAGCGTACGAGAAAAATAAAAATTAAAAATTCTTCGATGTTCCATTTAAAGGACTTGTTTAGTAAATTTGTTAAATGAAATATCTATATTAATCTTTGTTAGATAATAAACGTTTTCAAAGACCTTTATTTATGTTCTACATATGCGAAAAAATTCCAAGAAAAATTAAGAGCACGAATCTGAGAAAGTAACACACCTAGGATTCATGCCATCTGAGATTTTTACCAAAAAATTCCCAGTTGTTATTAATCTTATTAATGTAGCAAATCCAGAATATTTTGTCTCAAAGTGAAGTTGTTCATCTTTTATGGCCCACTAAAAAAGCAGACCCGTAGCCAGATTTTCTATTCAGGGGGGCACCCTCTTTTTTTCAGGGGGGGGCACCCTAACGTAAGTGGGGTGGCATCCTATATTTTTTTAATGATAACATTTTTATCTATATTTCTCTTCATTAAATAATAGCATAAGTTTATAATTAAATAAATTCTGAAAAGTCCAAACGGCTTCCAAGCAGTAAAAGTTCCTTGGCTTAAACAGAATGGATTTAAAGTTGTCATCTTTGGATCATATTTGGAAGATGAGAACACAAAACAAAAATGACAGAGTATTACAAACAAAAACTTTGTATATATAAAACTTTAATATATAAAACTTTGATATAAAACTTTGATAACTTTACCTTATATACAAAAATTTTTCAAAGCATCTGCATTAAACTTTTTTTATGTGAAATTTTCTAGGGGGAGTGGGGCTCAGCCCCACCTGGCACCCCTTTGACTACGGGCCTGTAAAAAAGTCTGTGCAGCACACAAAAGTGGGCGTTTTTCTCAGACATAGAAAATGCTGTGGTCAAAAACTCTTTGGGGGCAACTTGCCATGATATTTATTTCACATCTATAATGTTAGACGATAGAAATATATGAGAAATCTGTGGCAGGTTATCGACGCAAAGTCACTGAAGGTCACAAAAACACACTTTTTTTTTTCTTTTTTTTGTCATTTTTAAGGCTTAACCATAGCTTGCACTATGGTTTTTTAGGCAAAAGTTTCTAAGGCAAAAGAGGTGTCCTTTGAAAGATATGTATTAGAACTTATAAAAAAATGCATGTATAGTTGACGCAAGTTGAATGCGCTTTTAGATTTATAAGACCAAAATCTGAAAATTTTCGATTTTGACTGAAATTTGAAGTTTCATAAATTCTTGCGGCAGAAGTTTATTGAAAGTAATTCTTTTGGATCGTTTTTATGTGAATATATTGTATTATTTGAATGCTCAGCGCTTATACCAAGTTTTGCGCGCAAGATTAGGACCCACTGGCGCATTGACTTAAATTGAATTAAATGAATTAAATTCAATTTAAATTATCTATATTCAATAATTTTAGCGACTTAAATTGCTAAATTTAAGCAGGGCTGATTATGACCAACAGGGGCCCCGGACATTGATGAATTTTGGGGGCCCCATCCATGAATTTTTTTTTTGTTCAAAAAATTTTGATATAAAAGAAGACTATTGCAGAACATTTGAAATTGGGGGCCCTTTACAAAGTCCCGATTTTCCCATGCGATAATAAGGCTCTGAATTTTAGTATTTTTGGGGAAACGGGTGGATTTTCAAAATTTTAAGGTCGCCTACGTCTTCTCTCTATCATTTTGCGCATCTTTATGCAGTTAGAGGGAGTAATCAAAAGCGAAGCGCTGTTAATTTGTCAACGGTAATGGTTAAAAAAACATGAGTACAAATTTTTGTCAATTTTAAATGTATGACGTACAACTGGCGCCATTCCCACATGTAATCCAAAAAAAAAAAAAATCCTTCGGAATTGGACCACTGAAATGCTTAATATATATTAATCCTTATATCAATGCTTTATTTAGGCGAAAACAATTTATTAGTTTTAATATTCTTAAAAGAAGTAGAAGTTTAATAATTTCGAGAAGCTATTTCATACGATTTAAAATCGCAAAAATTTGCAAACCTTTTAGATTATGGCATATAATTTGTTAGAGTTAACCTTTTAACTCATTTGGAACGCTTTCCTTCTTAGAAAAAGTCTGCATTTTAAATTAAGCCTTTCTGCTTAATAATTTGATTTTTTTTTTTTTTTAATAGCCGAATACTGACAGCTTAGCAGTACGGGACTGATTTATAGCTATTATGCCAGACTTGGGGATCGTCGAGAATCTTTTTTCCCTACAATTTACACTCTTAAAAAAAAAAAATCAGTTGATTACCAAGAAATCTCTAGGAAACAATGATTCCATTACTTGGAAAGTATTGTAATCATGAAAAAATTCGACTTCGAGACTTTGATCTATTTACACGTTTTGAGGTCTTCTGAATTCATTTATGCTGTTTTTACGAGATGTATGTGTGTGTGTGTGTGTGAGTGAACACGATAGCTCCTAAACGGATCATTCGATTGAGCTCAAATTGGACATACATGTTATAAACCACCGTCGCAAGACCGGTATTGATTTTGGTGTATATAGGACTTATAGTTTTTCTACAGAGCTACGACAAAGATTTCTTTGACATTATAGTATATGGGGAGAAAGTCTTGAAAGTATGCTAGCGTTTAAATGGTGCATTCGATTGAGTTTCAATTTGGTATATATGTTTGAATTATTCATCGATTAAAATTTACTTAAATGCTTGGTAATGATCTAATCGTAAGTCTTCGGAAAGTCGAGTGGAGGCACTCCAGATTTTTTTAGCCATAACTTTTCTTAGTATTACTACTAAATAAAGCCATGTTTGCCAATTGATTTACATTACTTTATTTAGCAGCAATACTAAGAAAAGTTATAGCATCTTTGTTTCAAAGAGATTTCTTAGTAATCCACAAAATTTTTTTTTAGTGTAGGGCATCACCCAAAAGGATGTTATTTTCGGATCCGCAACTTTCGTCCGTATACAAGCCTATATACAGCTAGAGGAGCTGCGGACCCACAGATTTATCGTTCACGTTTGCGTCACGTACATATAGCGGTTTTTGATCAGCGGTTTTTGATCAGTGAAAACGAATCCTTTCACTTTCTGCACACAAGGTTATTACAACTCCTTAAAAATTTATTTTAGGATGAACAGGAAAAATTAAATTACTTAATTAACTAAAACATTTTTCTAATTTATGTGTATTGAAAGAAGAAAGGGTTGTCACCCGATCGTTAACACTGCCAATAAATGCTTTTGGGTCATCGTATGACAATTGAGCTAGCTATGACAGCATATTTTAATATCCATAACGCTAGGTTCGAGTAAAAGTTTTTGCATTTTTTCAGTTTCCGTATAGCTGGAATAATTTAAAATGCATGTGTAAAAAAAATCATTACTTTCTTCGTCGTGAAGAACTGATACGCAGCTAGTTATAACATGTTATGTATATGTAAAAATAAATTACTTGAAATTCAAATTAAACATTTAATAATTTTGCGATTTCTCAAAATAATCAAACGAAAATCCCCACCTCTCTCTCCATGTATTTATATATCATGGCTTTGATTTGCAACAGCCCTTCGATTTGAACTTCATATTTTAAACAATTACACTAAAATTAATCTTTATTTTTAAATTTAGCTAATTGGAAATTTTATTTATTTACTTTTTCGTCTATTTGGCAGCTTAGTTTAACCAATTGTTAAAGTAATCTCTATTCCCGTGTGATGAGCGGGTACATCAGCTAATATAGAATAAAAATAGAAATTAAAATTCGTATTGTTCAATTAAAAGCAGCAATAATAAAATAATAAATCGATGACAAACTGACGCTTTCGATGTGATTCGGTATAAATTTAAATGCCTCGAAATCTAAGATGAAAATTTTGGCTTTATACAAATTGTTCTATTTCTGTGTATTTCTTTACGTAACAATTTCTTTAATTCTTTACAGGTTGAAAAGTTTTTCTAGCATGTATACATATTTACATAAATGAACTGACACACACACACACCACATAACACCAAAACAACAACAAAAAATCTTGCAGTTCAATGTGGGAAGTTAGTTTTTCTGGAAAGATGTTGTAGTTAGGGTAAAACTAAGACAGTGGAGGATCCTGAAAAGTTTCAACGGCAGGAGGCAATATACGAGAAATTTTGTAAGAAAAATGGATCTTCTTAAATTTAAAATTTTGATTAAATAATTCTTATCGTCTGAAACCAGGTTTAGGATGGTTGCTCTCATCATTCATTATTGAGAAGGCGTTTTTGAGAAGATTCCTCTTCTATTACATGTGTAATTTCTTAGCGTGGATCTTTGAACACTCCGCTAAACCGGCAGATTATTCAAAGACCCATGCTAGGTGAGCAGGGAAACCACACAGATCATAGAGTGTAATGTAGTGCATTTATTGCAAGCCTGCACTCAGGGTATTTGCCAAGTCGGAATGCCTTGGTCGGAGGATTTTTTCAGGTGTTCTTCCGCGTCTTCACGAGACATCTAACGAAACCGCCCGAAACCCTAGACCGTTAGATCGACTGCCCCGCGATAGTCCAGAACCCTCGACTTTTACTCTTCAACCATCTACTATTTTCAGTCCCTTGTGCAATGGGCGATGGTGGGACCGAGACCCACAGATCACAGAAAGGGAATCATCACCACTGAATCCAACTGGGATTTAATTTTATTTTATCTTAGACTACTGTTCTTTGCAACTAGTTATTTTAATTTTGTTTTAATCTTTAGGACGGAATACAGCTTTACTAATAAATTTGATCGCGCATTTAATCGTGTTACTTTTCTAGTAAAATCAAACTGAAACATCAATAACTGAGGACTAGTTTACAGCAATACAGTCTGGACACATACTCAACTTTCCTCACTATTTTTAGGAGGGCCCAGTGTCACTTTGCCTTACATTTTTACCTTACATTTCAATGTTTACATGAAAAATACTATAAGGACGTTTTGGCTTTTAACTATGTTTCAAGAATATTATTTTCATCATTCCAATTTTAATGAACTAACGCATTATGTAGAAGTTGTCTTTACTTTATTTTATAACACCAGGCAGCTTCTACATAATGCGTTAGTTCATTAAAATTGGAATGGGAAAAATAATAGTCCGGAAACATAGTTGGTTGCCAAAACGTCCTTATAGTAAGTATTATTGATGTAAACAATGAAATGTAAGATAAACATTTAACCTAAGTGACATTGGACTCTCCTAAAAATAGTGAGGGAAGTTGAGTACCTGTCCCGACTGTCTTGTAATTTAGTCCTCTGTTATTGACGTTTGATTTTCATTTTACTGGAAACTTAACGCGATTAAATGCGCAATTAAATGAAGCTGAAAATAGCAAAAAATCGCTTAAAAATGAGAGAACAGGTGGATTTTCAGATTTTTAAAATAGCGCAGATCGTTTTTATATATTTTTTACATAATCATGAAAATTTTCAAGCCGATCGCACGAACCATGTGAATTTCATTAAATTTTTACACAGTAACTTTTTAATCTGTTTGGATTAATGATGGTAAAAGCTTTGTTTGGAAGTGGCCGGACCGGATTTGTTAGCGAGTGAGTCACGGATCAGCGTAACTATATAATAGGATAGTTACATAGTTAATATTTATACAGTAGTGTTTTATGACATGTAAATTTGTATTAATTTAAATAATAATATGCACTACATTTCTTTAAAGCCCCTCTTCATCCGTAAGCATGTGTGCCCAAGACCCCATATATGTTAAATCGGTCTCTTCTAATAAAATATTTTTTTTTTTTTATATGCCAACTGTTTTGTTGTATTCGAGGCAACACCTTTTCCTTTTCAGGTAACATTTGAAAGAATTAAAATATTTACTCAAAATTTGTTATTTTAATTAAACATTTAAAATTATTATAAATGAAAAAGTATCCTGGAGGTCTTTGAAAAATACGAAATATTCAAACTTATTTCCCATGCCCAACCATGCTTAGAAGGGACACCGGCTCAAAAGATTACTTATCTGAAAAAATACCGAAAGAATTCGGCCTCTCTCTTCTTTAGTTAGAAAAGGTATGGTCACCACATCTGTAAATAATTTTGTGGGGTGTTGAAAGCTACAATTAAAGTATCGTAGGCGTGTTTTGGCCATTGTGCGCTCTCCCCTCCTTTGCAATCCATTAATCTAAGTGTCACAGGTGTTTTGGCGAGTGGGGGTAAGCAGTAACGGGATTTTATGTCACAGCCGCTTTCGAAGCAGAAAAAAAGGAGCAGAAAATTATGTCTCAGCCGCTTTGAACAACTCTTACAGATAACGGGATTTTACGTCTCAGCCGCTTGGAGGGTTAATCCCAAAGTGGAATTTTCTTCCCTTAAGGATAACAAAGAAACGAAATTCCTTCACTCACCCCAACTAGACCTTGACTTTGAAAGGTAGAAGACAGGGCAAACTTGTTCTCAAAAAATTTCTCCCATTTTACGAAGAACAAAAGTCGCTGGGGTGAGATTTACCCCAGCGCGCCTGCTTACGGGTTAAATTATTTCAGCGTAAGGCGTTAAAACTGATCCACAAAATATTAAACAGTTGTCAAAATATTAAACAGCTGTCCTCGTCCGGAGAACGAGGGAGCGCGATCTCCAAAGTTTTCTCAGACTCTGAACTTGTTATCACCGTTTCATAAGTAATTTCTCAACAATAACAAGGCCTCTACATAAATTGACCGAAGCTAAATCAAGTTTTAAGTAGACAGAAGATTGCGAGAAATCGTTTAACAGTTTAAAGCAGGCATTGACGACCTCTCCTGTTTTGACCTATCCCCGAACTGACAAAGATTTCATCGTAGATACGGATGCTAGTAACGAAGGAATAGGATCCGTTCTTTCTCTAAAAATGGAGGACGGCGAAAGAATTATAGCTTACTTTAGCAAGTGCTTAGGTAAGCCAGGGAGAAATTATTGTGTCACACGTAAAGAATTACTAGCCATTGTTAAGTCTATATAGCATTTCCATCACTACCTTTATGGACGGAAATTTCTTCTCTGAATTGATCATGCTTCCTTGAGATGGCTTTTGAGTTTTAGAAGGCCAGATAGCTCGTTGGATGCAGAGATTCCAGGAGTATGATTTAAATATTGCATAGTAAAGGCACTTCTCACGGGAATGCAGATGATTTCTCCCGACGACTTTGTATAAAAAATTGCGTGAACACGGAGAAAAACTAAGGAATGGAGACGGGCAGTAACGTGAGAGTTTTAACCCCGATGACTGCGGATCCGTGGTCTTCGAGTGAAATCCAGAAAGCGCAAATGGCAGATTCCAATGTTAGACCAATTCTGGTGAAGAAACTAAAGCCGGAAGATCGACCGTCTTATTAAGATATTGTTCATGAGAGTCCGGTTACAAAACGGTAATGGGCTCTCTGGGACTCCCTATAACTTGATGGCGTTTTATATCGCAAGTGAGAGAGTGGTGATGGACTCTCAAGCCGATATATTTAATTCTCCCAAAAACCAGAATACAAGAAGTTCTGCGAGGAATTCATGACAGTTCAAGTGTAGGGCATTTTGGAGTGATGAAAACGTTAAATAAAACCAGTGAGGGGTTTCACTGGGATCGGCTTCGTGTTGATGCTGAAAAATGATGCAGAGAATGCCATGCTTGTGGAGCTCGGAAAGGACCGAAAATTTAAACAAAGAGTCGTTTGCAGCGCTATAATATCTACGCGCCTTACGAAATAGTGGCTTTAGATATTTTGGGACTTTTACCTGTAACATCAAGAGGAAATCGTAATGTCCTGGTATTGATGGACTACTTTACCAAACGGCCGGAAGCAGTTTTCATACCACATCAGGAAGCCTCAACTGTAGCGGAAGAATTTGTTCGAGGCTGGGTCTCTTGCTACCGTGTGCCAGTACTACATTTGGATCAAGGTACAAACTTCTCAGCAATCTTTACAAAACTTTTCGAACAATGGGGAATTACGAAGACTCAAACGACAGCGCTACATCCCGAGTATGATGGCATGCTCGAGAGGTTTAATCGAACAATTTTGAACTATCTGTCGTTATTTGTTTTGAAGAATCAAACCGACTGGGATGCACATTTGCCACTATACTGTTGTCAAGAGATTGAACGATGCTATTTACAAAGAGCAGAAGTCGAGCAATACCAAACCAAATGCCGTTCACATTAATCGGCTCCATATAGGGCTAGTGATCAGAGTGTTATGTGATTAGACTGCTGAGTCCTACGCATTTGAAAAGGGCAGCAGTGTTACAAAATCGTCTTGTTGTTTTCCTGCAACAATGTGTATTGCATAAAGTTCGTTGTACAGGCATTGTTGCAAGTGAAATAAATATGTAACCCCTTGACCTTGGCGACTTGGACGGCAAAAATAAAGTTCTCGAAACTGGTTTAATTTTGGCTGTATATCAGTTAAGAAAGAAGTTTCTGGAAAAGACTAGAAAAAATTATGTCATATATTATGTGACGCACATCCGCCTTTAAATCTATAAATAAAGAAGTCACTCTCATAGTGAATTAGTGTACGATAAACTATGAAGCGATGCATTGAGTTTGCGCTATTGTTATTGCTGCGTTAGTAAATGATTTGCCTTGGTTTGTGTACTAAATTCTGTCCTTTTGTAATGTATCAGTACGCCGATTCATGGAATAAAGTGTCGTACTTGTTATTCGTGCTCTCTCTCTCTCTCTTATTGGATTATTTCATCGTACGCCCACTACCAGATTTTTGTAACATAATGCTTAATTAACACTAAGGGAACAAAATCTTTATTTAAGATTCAAAACCTAAGCAATCAAACTAAACATGTTTATTCAAGGAACTCAATTTTTGCTGCCTAGTGTTGCCCCCGCCCCCACCCCCCCAAAAAAAGAAATACTGACAGTTAAAAAATGCAAAAAATGAGACTGAAAATCTATTACTTTTGAATTCTTTCAATATTATAAGCTTACAAATATATATCACGTCTCTAGCACTCACATAGTTGACACTCTAAATACTAAAGTCCTGGATTTCGTGCTAATAGCATGTATGATGTTGCTATTACAACAGAAATTGAAACAAAAATGTTTGAATCTACGTTTAAAGTCAAACATTGGCGCAATAGCCCCTCTGCGGGGCCAAGGCCTGCGCTGCCCAACCGCGCCTTCGCGACCATAGGCTCTGGGGTGAGGATGCATATGCCTCGGCCAGGTGGTCAGCCTGACGCGAAGCCCCCAGTGTTTGACCCCAAGCAAGCTTGGTCCTCATTTTATCGACCCACTCAAGGGATGAAAGGCTGAGTCAACCTTGCCCAGCCCGGGATTCGAACCCCGGACCTGTGGGACGGCAGCGCGGTGCGCTAACACCATTACACCATTGGTCTTCTGAATCTACGTTTACTATGAGGAAATACAGCACATCGTTTGGTCAAATGTCATAAATAAATTATTAAATAAGTGGGGCTCCGTATGAAAATTTCCTGCCTGTATTATGTAATAAATATACAATATGATTTACTGTCTATAACCAATAATATATAAAGGAATGAAATTATTATAATTAATTAATTTTACTTACGAAAATTGCTTTCCCATGTTTTCATTTCGGTAAAGAATAAAGAATACTTTTATACCTTTAGCCGAGGCAATTTCTTCCAAAACAGATATTATATGTTATAGAAAAAATAGCTGTGTACAGAAATAAAAATATATAGGCAAATGCAATTAAAAATTCTCAATTTATCATTAATCTTTTCTGTCAGCTCTTTGATGTAACAAGTAAGAATCTTATGTCCACAAAAATGCACTTAAAAGTAAAATAACAGATACGCACATGTATTCCGTTTCATTAAAATAGAAATAGATTTTGTTTCATGCGTAATCATATAACTTGTAAACAATCCATACTCTTCAGAATTAATCTTAAATATTTACCATAGAAATCTTCTCACGCGTACCGCATATTTTTAATGCCACTCTGTAGAGATATAACGACTTTGATTTAAGTAAATAAATAAAAGATGTCCCCATAGAAAACATTTGATAAATAACAGGGCGTTAGGGCTAATAATCACATGAAGAATGGGCCTACATAGGCGGGCCGGAACCCACCTCGAGGGTGAGAGGGGGTGAACACCTATTGTGTGATCTTTTTGATCGGGTGGAGCTGATGGTATGGAATTATGGATGATGTGCGATGTAAAGCGCTAAACTTTTTGTACAGCTGTAACTATACTGGCGATACTGATCTCGGTGTAACAAATCATGCGGTTTTACTTTTTTCCCAGCGTGTTTTGTAGCAATGTCTTTATCTACTTAATGGGTGAAATATGCATAATGTAATGGATGAAAAGACAAAAGCAAGACAAAAGGAAGTCCGATATGAAAAATAACGATCTTCTTTTTAATAAAATTTATAGGCAGTCAAAATAGTTTCATTGTTACAAATTATTTTCAAGGTGTTAAATTAGGCAGAAAATAGTTTTTGAATACATATAATCATATTTTATATGCCATGACTTGCTACATTAGTACTACGTCTTCTATTTAAGAGTACTGATGGTGAAATTTAATACCCGTTATCGTTAAGCACTGTTTTTCTTCTTTTAAGATAATATATCATATTTAAACAATAGTTAAGCTACGATTACTTTTATCATATTTAGATAATTTAAATATTGCTGGAAGCATTTCAAAAATCAATCACGGTTTTGAAAAACACAGTTCACGTCTTCACGTAAGTTAAAAAAATATTGACTTAAGACTGATTTGAAAGAGGCAAAATTTTTAAAGATTTAGGAGTTTTGAAAATATGTACTTAAATTTCTGAACTTAATAAAAGTATAGTTTTAGAATCATGAGAAAATAATCAATTGTAACATATGTCACACTCACAAAAATCCCGAAATTACGAAAAAATGACACTTCAAACTTTGCATGTTGATTTTGCTGGATATTTACCACTTCTCGCAACATATGATACAGAGAAGAACAAACGGTAAAAAATTTTACCAATATGGTACTGTTCTTTTGAAAAAAAAAAGGCATTTATTGCGCCATTTTGATAAAAGAAATTCACCTTTAGTTAGAAATGTGCTCGTCGAAAGAAACAGTAAGGTACTGTTCTTTTGAAAAAAAAAAAGACATTTATTGCGCCATTTTGATAAAAGAAATTCACCTTTAGTTAGAAATGTGCTCGTCCAAAGAAACAGTACCTTACAAACGACGAAGTACTGTGAAATAACTTAAACTTTGTAAAACAAACACACATAACAGGTACTTATCAGTCTGTACGTACGCGCATTTCAGCCGAAAACTTTTCACCCGAAAATTTTGTCTATTTTTGGCTTTTATTTATTTTTCAGTTCCACTTTTCTGCGACAATGTGTGTGGATTCCTTGAAGAAGGTGAATTCTTTTTCTGCCGAAACGCGCATACAGGCTAATATGTACCTGCCATGTGTGTTATTTTAAAGTTTTAATTTTTTATAAGCACCTTTTTTTATTTGAAGTGTTTCGTTGATGTGAATTCTGATATCTACGTGGTCAAAAAGAATACAGAACTAACGTTCATGTAAAACAATTACAACCATAGCACGAATATCATGATAAGGATTGACTGCGCTTATCCCTATAGCATGCCAACCACCCTGGAAGGGATTCAGGCGCGAAGATTTAGCTATCCGCTATAGTCAATGAATTCTATCTTCCTGGAGATAAATTTACAGTCTATGAGTACGGCTTGCTTGATTAAGCATCAGGAATTTTACCTTCATAGATTGGATCATTTACAGTTCCAGTTCGAAAGATTAAGAGTAGGGTGGCCGAAAATTGGATATTTTAGATAAGCGACTTCTAATTGAAAAAATAAAGAAAGAAAAGGAAAAAATTTGTACTTTGGCATCCTTAATTTGGGAAAAATAATATATCTTTAGCTCGCGCATGAGAGACCTTCAAAGTTAAAAAAAAAATAAAGGTAAAATTAATATATATATATATATTGAAATACAAACATTATTAATTTTTGTTCTAATACCATTCACGGGCTTCATTGTAATACTCTTTTCACACATCTTTAAAAACATTTATATTCTTTTGCAGTTTTTAGTTCGCGCATAAGCCGTTAAACTTCGCAAAAATAACCAAAGTTGGACATTTTAGCTTTTTTTTACATGTTGTAGCATTTCTTTGATTATAGTCCAGTTTTACACTTTTCTGAATAAATGTACACTGTGCAGCTCTTTGCTTAATTTGCAACTGTAATTTATTGCATTAACAACCCAAAACGCACCACGAGGAGGTGGCTATACTTCGAGTTCCGTCCTTCCCATCCACCCAGCTATGAAGAATAGTTATTGAAATATTTACAATATATCTACAATTACTATATGATTTTAAAAGAGTTTTTACCTTTGGGTTAAGGTTTGAAGTTGGACTTATGACTCAGTTTTGCCATTAATGAGAGCGAGTATAACGTTGGTGTTCTTACAAATCCATCTCTTGTGTGTTCCCCCAATACCCTTTCTGCAGATTCGCTGACCAGTTTCACCATCCTTGGAATAACTGGAGTGTGATATGGGTAAGAATTCGAACGTTGGCAAATGTTTAGCTTCGAGAAAAGACATATCCTGATTTGTCACGTTTTCCATCACTAGAGAATGAGAAAGTGAACACGTTGACCATTTGAGATTCTGGAGAAATATATCTAGGACTTGTAGCACCTGAAAACGTACTGTATCCAAAATAGATGAAAAATTTATCATTATTTAGAGCAAAAGGTTGACGTGAGACAAATAGTCACGACTGGCTGTGACGTGTAGCTATAAATATGGGCCAGAAAAATGTCGTAATTTGTAACATTGAAATGAAACTTCAACGACCGTTAAAACGGTTCATTTGCCTCCTCCATTTCAATGAGCTTTTTTTAGATATATTTGTCAACATTTAGATGGTCCTACTACAGGCCCGGCTAAGTTTTCGGGAATTATTGGAAAAGTCTTAACTAGCTGTGAAAAAACTAACTCTTGTTAACTTTGAAAGAATTCAATAGAAAAAAATCGAAGTTTCAGAGACTGACTTAAGTAACGACCAAAAATAGTTATTTGATATTGTCAGAGCAATACAGAAAGGAAAATGTGACCTTGATCTCGCTGTCAGAAATCCAGGACCTTTAAGTCAGTCACTTTGGTTAACGTGTGCTAATCGAATTCTGCGGCTGCATATTTCCCATACTGAATTACTAATAAGATGTAGATACTTGTAAGTTATATCTAAAAAATCTATACTCCAGTATTGTTCGATTTAAAAAGAATTCTGTGAAACATGGACCTGTACACTTATTGAAAGTTATGCAGACTACAAGACATTTGCCTGATGATCTTCTAAAAATCGCGGATCGAGTGCTTCAAAGAGATGTCTATTTTGCCAACCCTGCAAACTTGTTATTGGCCACGGCAGTAGACAACAAGCCACATGTAAGGGAGTTGGCCTACAGAAGAATACTCAAAATAAGAGATCAAACATCAGGAAACACTTCTCTATCTATAAGAGAATTTCTTCTACCTATATTAAAAATTGAAGCTTCGAACTATGAGGAGTTGATCGACCGGTCAACGTGTTGAATTTCTCCTATTCCAGCAGTCAAAAATGTGGGAAATAAATATATTTTCTCATTGCTATAAAATAACAATTGCCAAAGTTTGAATTCTTAACCCTTTAAAGCGCAGTGGTCCCGCTCTGGGATCACCAAACTCTGACGTTTTGCCTGTTGCCAGTCACGAAGAATAGATTGGATTTCTATAAAAATAGTTGGGGTTGACATAGCTCCATGAGAATCCTTTACTTTTTAGCAAGTCATTTCCCGTAAAAAATGGTCACGATTATTTTTAATAGCACGGACATCTGCTGAAAAATCGAAGAATGCGAGAACAGCTGGATCGATTGCCCAATACTGAAAAAAGGGCAGCCGTTGCCATCGCTCGACTTAACTACCAGCAAGAGGGCGGACGATCGAAATGTTCATCGCGTGCCACAGATCTAGAGACCCTTTTTTGACGCAGCTGGCTGTGCCCGGCACAGCCAGCTGCGTCAAAAAAGGGTCTATAATTTTTTAATTTTACCTTTTAATTGTCCTACATTTTAGTTTTTTAATTTTACCTTTTTTTTAACCTTTTTTTCAAACTTTGAGGATGATGCGCGATCTAAAGAAGTAAATATTTATTTTTTTATTATTTTTTCCCAGATTAAGTATGACAAAGTACAACTTTTTTGTTGCTATTAGAAGTCGCCTACGTAAAATATCCATTTTTCGGTCCACCCTAATAAAGTGTCGTCTAATCAGACAGAAAGCACTCCCGACACACATATTATAAAGCATTTCGAAGAACAGAAACAGTGGAGCAACTATGCTTGCGTGAAATAAAGTTTTAAAATAACCTTTTATTAAACAGAAACAAAGATACGACATCTGCATCGCATAAAATTTGAAATCAATCTATGCAGCTTTATTAGACCAGAGACAATTTTAGTTTGATCATAAGTGGGAAGTACTTAATTTTAAAAGAAGTGCTTTAGTAGATAACGTTTTCCATTTACTGTTTGAAAATTAAAGAAATACTCCTTTTAAGATGTTTCTCTCTTTCTTTCTTTCATTTTTTTTTTTTTTTTTTTGTGTGTGCAATTTTTGCAGTTTTCAATGCAAAAATTTTGCAATCTAAGTCAGAAACATTCATAAATAAATAAATAAATAAATAAATAAACTGAACCAGTAACTTGAATTTAAAATTTGTTTTCCTCCCTTAATCTATTTTATTAAAATTTAATAATTTTTGCTATGCTATTTTATTTGAAAGTTGAAATGACTTTACGCATTCCCACTCATTTCTTAGCATAAAAATGTGAAGATTAGGCATAGAAGTGTATATATTTTTTATTGCAATCTAAGGCATAGTATTTAAAAGGGTATAAAGCTTGTAAATTATGAAAATGTTGTTTATCTGAATTCTAGAATAATAAAAAGCTATACAAATTTCATAATACTAAATTATTTCCTTAAAGAAATTTAAAATTTCTTTTCAAGGAAATTATAAAATCTATCTTTCGACCTAAAATAAATAGTATATTTCTTCAAAGATCACCATGAGCTGTTTACAAACTGTGAAAGTAATTAAATACGAGAAATTATTTATCTGAAAAGTAATTCATCTTGTTAAGCAGAAAGTTATGCAAAGAGTTTTGAAAATACTTTTTTCTCGATTAGCAATGCATTATTTAAATGTGAATACCATTAATTTTGCTTGTAAAATAAGAGCGTATAAGTTTAAATAAAAGCTAATCAAACATGACAAAAATGTAATTAAGGTTCTGTATATAAAATAGTACATGGCTTAAAAATAAAATTTGTTATTATTTTAATGCACTTAAAAATGTTTAATGTAAAATTACATATAATTAAATGTTAACTTTGTTCAAACATTGAATAACAGAAGTAAATATTCTCATTCCCTTTAAAGCTCTAATGCCAATATAGCAGTTGTATTGAAGTTTTAAAATAATTTGAAGGATTTCAAGTTAAGTAAATTTTCGGCAGTTAAAAATTAAATATAACACTCAATTTTTCTGACGTTTACTAACTTCATCATTGAATTAAGGTAATTAGGAACATGTTCCATGATTAAGTTATCAAATATTGAGGATTATTCGAGAGATATACAATTTACAACGTAACGCGGGAAAAAAGGGATTTTCATTCTATTCGTTTGAGTCGATTTAAAGAGATTTTAGCGCAAAAATTCCACACAAACAGATAGAGTGATAGATCGACAGTTTGAAGTGCTTGAAATTAATTAACAGTTTTTCGCAGGAATATATTAACAAATATCTTTTTTATTTTTATATACTATCAAAAAACTTTAACGTTATTATCACACTTCTGCATATGTACGCATGTTTTTACACGTTCTGCACTCAAAGTTACATAGTACTTATGCTAGATCAAGATCGTCTCCCCAAGAAAGCGGTTTTCTTGGCGTGATGACTTTCAAACAACAAACAAAACTAAAATTTACTAGTGGGCAACCTATGTAAAATGAATAACCCTCAAAAACTCCTTCGAATGTCAGATAAAAAAATCCTATTTTTAAGAAATGTTTAGTGTATAAAATTTCATGGTGTAAATCTAATGTTTGTGATACCATGTGTTCAATATAAAGGTGTGTGAGTAGCCCCATTATATATGTTTTATTAATATAAAAATTATTGAGTTTTGCAGCCAATAGACAAATAATATCATTGATTTTTATTTAATTTCTTAATTTAGTTTCAATCCCATATGAAATAATAAAAGAAGTGTTTACTAAAATACCTCATTATCTTCCAGTTTTATGTGTTTTAAATTTATTGCTAATGAAAGAATTAAAATAATAAATACTATTATTAAAACATAATTTTATATTTATATACAATAGATTTTCTAAAGATCGATTTATAAACCTTTTCCACTAAAAAAGCATCCAAAGTTATTTCTTTGCTATTTTACACTCCATATAAAAATCTATATCAATATTCTTTAAAAAAAAAACATCTTTTGAGCTTATCTAAGAGATCAGAAGTAACAAACAAGCTTATAGATTTTTTAAAGGACCTAGAAAACAAAGAGCAATGGTTGCATTCTCCCCTAGTACGTTAGAAACTTTCAGCAATACAGTTCTTAGAGAAAACTTTTAAAAAGGTTTCAAGAAGCATTAACAAAATCAAACACGTTCTTAAAACAAAAGATTTTTTCCAAGTACACTTATTCTACATAGTGGAGACAAAGACCGAACTTCAAAAGAATGCTGTATTCAGAAATCTCAAATTTCTTGAAAGGAATGATGGTGTAACTTGTATTATTAGAATTCAGTCGAGAAATGTATTTGCTTTTTTAAGAGGGCTTCAGTATATTTAGAGATGTAGATGGAACAGAAGAAAGCGTGAATAATTTCAAGCACATGTTTTAGTAATGCATATATTTTTGATGCAAGTTTTAGAAATACTAAAAATCAACCAGTGAGGTTTTGTAGACAAAACAGATATTAATTACCTTAATCCAATATCTATTATAGTGATGTGGTACGTATTAACTTTCATAGAAGCAATAATTACAAATACTTTTCTAATCCTCGCACTCAAGACTTAGATCATCAATATTTTCATTTACATGGTTTTAGTAATATTATGGTTTTAGTAATATTTGCAAGTTTATTGTTCGAAAATTTCTTTCTTAAAAGTAAAATACCAGTTATCTGAAAGGTTAAATCAGATGGTGAAAATAAACAACTAAGCGAATGTTTCAATACAATGAATTAAAAGTATATGCAATTATAACAGATTCAAAATATAAATTTTTACAATAAAACTAATCAGGTTCTAAAAATAAAAATAGGGGGAGTAGGGACACAGTGTGGTCCGTTTTTATGCATTTAATTTTTTATCTCATCAAAAAATTAACTACACAACTCGTTATTTTCCCATAAGACACAATACACATTTCTTAGCATCCAAGATTTTTTTCAAAATATTCTGTGCATAATCTTTTCTTTATATTTATTTTTCAAAAGAACCTTGAAAAGTGGGCGAAGATACCCCAAGTCTGGGGTACCTTGGTTCACCTTATGGAACGCATTGACGTTTCCTTAATTTGGCACATTGGACCATGCTATACCAAAATTTTTAATTATAGTAATATTTGAGAATAAATATTGTACAATATTGTTATTGAATTATTACTTTTTCTTTTCATAATGAAACATATTACTTTGTGGATTTGTAGATTTAGTTAAATTATTTTTTATCAGCAAAAGAAATCCTGAATTGTAAAAAAGAAATAAAAAACAATCACTCTCTCAAAACAAAGTTATTTAGTAAACATTGAAAAAAAAATTAAATCTTTGGCATTTATAATTAATAATTTAAAATAAAGTTTAATATATGTTGAAGTTTGAAAAGGATATGCCAAACGAGATTTGTGAATGGAAACCCTCCTACTTTCTGAGCAGACAGGAGGTTCTGGAAGAATAAGGAGAATGCCATTTTTGTGGATTATTGCTTCATCAACATTTTATAATATATCATTTTTGTCTTCATTATACAGAATATCATAATCTGTTTCATCTAGTTTTGCAAACACTAATTCTACACAATGAATTATTGTTTTCTTGGTAGCAAACCTCATAACTACATCTTGACGACTTCGTAGTTATTTATATCATAACCATCTACAATTTCACTATCAACAGATTCAGTATAATTTGAGTCTTTATCAAATTCACTACTCTGCTACTAGAATTAATTTCTTCCAATTCTTTTAAAAGTTTTCACTTTTTCCATAACAAAGCTGCAGACTCTTGTCTTTTTTTCTTTTGAATCCTTTTATTTGCTTCAGCTTTTAAAATTGCCATAACTGGTATATCAGTAATAATTCTAGAGCATTCCCCTTTTTGCTTAACCTTTATTCTCCAAAGCTTTTTTAAAAATTGCTATGTACTTCAGGCTTACGTATAGTAACTTAAAACAAATAACTGTATGTAAGTGTTAACATAACTGTGAAAGACATATAAAATAATTTGTAATGATTCTAATTAAAATAAAAATGAAAGCTAAAAAATTATTTTTTATTACTTGGGGTAGGATGGACCATTAAACCAATTTTAGAAAACAAAATAGCACACTTACTCAGCAGTGCTAAAATATAACTCACTGAGAAAAGGCTTCTTATCACTTTAACATGTGGTTTCTTTATAGAATTTGTGCAACTACTAGGAGCATTTGTTAATAATGAAATAAAGTGAAATAGTATATCCTTTAAAAATTGAGCCTGGTACATTGTGCCCCTAGGTCCAACGAGCCCCAACTCCCCTTAAATCTATCTGATCTCATTAATATATAAACCTCACACCTTAAAACTCAATAATCAAGTTAGCAATAGTGATAACTGGCTACACTTACATTCATAAGTAAATTACAGTAGAACCTCGATTATCCGAAGTAATTGGGACCGAACCTACTTCGGATAATCGAAATTTTCGGATAATCGAGAATTCATCAATAATCATCTAGTTTAATATGTAATATCGTCATTGAACTGTTGTTATGACTATTTTAACTGTTAAATAAATTAAAATTATATATGAAAATAAATTCATTTCTGAAACAAAAACTTACAATGGTTTAAATGGGAGCTTCATCTGGTGTAAATTAGCCATCCTTTGCCGTGCAGCTCTATTCCGAAGTTTTCTTAAAAGCATGATTTCATAGGAATCACACTGCTCCTGTTGTTCCAACCAAAGAAGACTTTTTGAGAAATACTCAAAAGGATCATTGTTACTGATTTTATTTACTCCAGAATCATTCTTATCTTCATCCTCTTCTTTTGGAGATTTTCGGACTTCTGCTATTAATTCCTCAACATTGAGCAACTGTAAGCCTGCATCTTCCACGTCACAATTCAACCAATCTGCGATTTCTCTATCCCCACAATTTTCAAAACCTCTTATTGTGCTAAAATGTCTTGAAAACTCAGGAACACTATATTTCACAATTTCTGTAGCATTTTCATCTGCGCCAGTTGAAAAATTTGACAAAAGTTTTCGCCAACTTTCGTCTTACGCCAACTTCGTCGTTCGATTCTTAAGCGTTAGTTCGTTCGATTGCGGCATAGATTCCCACGCGTCACTGATTATATATAAATGCAGTCTTTGATATTGACAGTTTTCCAACACTCAATTGTTGAAACTGCACCAGATTCAGAATCTCCTTCAAAAAGTAATTTTCTGATGAAAAAAAAGGTGAAGAAGAAACCGACTTCGGTTAACGGCGAGTTTGGTTAATCGAGGTTCGGATAATCGAGGTTCTACTGTATATTTAAATTCTTTTTATTTTTCATTACATATTTATACAGAGCAGTGCTCCTAAACTATATCTCAAAAGTGTAAAGGTTGGTAGAGTTACCCAAGACGGTTCAGAATTACATAGTAATGTGGGGTTGAACATATCGTCTTCATGAATCTGTTAATAATTACTTTGGAAGAAGTGTTGAAGTAACAATGAACTTTTCGACCATCGTTTGTGAAAAATAACTTATTTTTTTTAACCAGAAAACACTTAACTAAAACTGATAGTTTACAAATTCTATTTTGTTTCACTGATGAAAGCCTTCGAAGAAAGCCCATTGATTATGAAACTTAAGAATTCAGGCATTCAGTTATTCCAAAGTGACTATTTACAGGTACATAAAGACGAAATTTCCGACCTCACATTGCTATGTGATCCTGAACCATCTTGGTTTCTTCAACCACCCTTTACATTTTTTACTTATAGTTTAGGACCACCCAGTACAATGATATCCTATTTCCACAATCAAATGTACTCAAAATATTTCTCTCTCTTTCTTGTAATAAACCTCTCCAATCACAAAATTCTAACCCCTAAACTATTTTTATTCATGATGCTTTGAATAATATTAATATAACTCATCGATTTTTAAAATCTATTTCAATTTTTCCTATTCAAAATATTGATATAAAATACCTCGTGTATACTCACTACCCTTAGAAAAGAAATATTTAATTTTATTCCTTTTTAAACATTGTTTAAATGTAATGATACACATCCTTGTATATGCACCATACACTTACTCTGTATATAAAGACTACACCTATATGGATTTTGAGCATTTTATTACTGAAAACCTTGTATGACATTAATCTAACAAAAAAGATTTGAAATAAGATTATAAGAGCATACTTATATGTAAGTTATTTGTAAAGCGTTCTATTTTCTTGTTATTGACAATACTTTATATGTTGATAGAGCTCTGAAATATATATTTCAACAATTAAGGCTTTCAGTATATGGAAATGTAATATTCTAGTCTTACTTAAACCCACTTTCTACAAAATTAACTTTTAGCAAACGATATTCACGATATTTTTATGTTGTTTTTAAATTTTATTGTAATTATACTGAAAACTCCGAATCCACCATAAGCTGCTGGCTTCATCTCTTAAGGATAATTGAATTTATACACCAACTGACACATTTTCAATAAAAATACCCAAGAAAACTTGTGTTTAGAACTGATTAAAAATAAGTAACTTTGTTTATATACAGATAAATAGTGAAATAATGTACGTGCAGTATGTTTCGGATGGTATAAAAAGACATTTTTTCAGCAATAAAGTAGCCAATCTACAAATGAGCAAGAAAACGAGAGTTTCAATAAATAGAAGAGAGAAGAAAGATGTTTTCATTTCGAAGGAAGAAGTGAAGAATATAAGGTGTACAAAAACAGAGAAAAGAAAAGAGGAAAAGTGGATTAAATTATAGAAAAGAGGTAATAGTGTAACAGAGAAAAGTGCAAAATAAAACTAAATATATTAAAATAAAAATTAATTTATAAAATATAATGAAAATACTAACTTATGAAGTGTGCATTAAAACAAAAATACATTGAAAAAACAACGCAATATTTTTATACAAGTAACATAAACAGTAAATACGCAAACGCACAGAAATAAAAGAAATGAGACTGGAGAAGAAAGGAAACATATACATAAAAAGAGTGGTTCCAAGCAAAATGAATGAAAGTAAGAGAAGAACAGATGTTCACAAGAAACTTAGGTGCTCGGTAATGGACAAGCCATCCAAGGAGTCCAGAGTAAAAGAAGATTCGGAATCGCAGAAAATCATAGCTTTAGAAAATAGAGAACGATGATTACACATGACATACATGATTTGAAAATGCTCTGATTTGTTCCATTGTGCCGAAATTTAAGAGATCTCTTGTTCTGAACAATATAGTCTAGATCATATTATAAAAATATATAAATAAATACCAGAACGGTTCTCAGTGGAAATACGGACTTGAGGAGAAAAAAAATGAACTGCTTGACTGTTTTAATATGAATTTGGTGTCAAAATGATAAGTTTAGAAAATTGGTTCCACAAAGGCTTAATAAATGGCAGCACTGTTAATTGATTAAAGGAATGGGAAAGATAACTAAATTTCACAAATAGCTGTTTTAGGTAATGAATCTCATTACTAACAGAAGTTGAGTCAAAAGAAACTTTGACAACATGGAACACATATGTGAAAAACCGAAACATTTTGTCGGTAATGCTGATTAGAAATAGCACGAAAGGGCAAAGAAAACATATGCCGAAAACATAGTTAGGAAAATCAAAGAGTTCTTACGTACAAGAGAATCAAAAATATTTTAAATCTTTTCGGAGTTCTCATCAAAAGTCAACCGAACACAAAGATCACGATTCATTGCTTCAAGGACCATTACTTCTTCTGTAGGGCTAACAGAAGAATCAATGTATGAACAGCTCAACTGGAATCCACAAGAACAGAGAATAGCCTCACCATGGCACAGTGGTTATGTCACTGAAAATGGTAGACGGCCGAAGTATGAAGGTCCCGGGTTCGGGTCCCATCGCGCGGCTGTCGACCTAACCGTTCGGAGTTATCCGTGGTTTTTCTCGGATACTAGGGCAAATACGGGTTAGAACCCCCACAGAGGGCACACCCTCCCTTGTGTTTTCCTTCTGACGTTATAAGCGGGTTATATTTAGAAGCGGATTTAGAAGCGGATATCGGGCCAAGCACACAAATCCAACATATATGTCACACAAACAAACAAACAAGGACAGAAAATTGTCTCATCAGTTGACGATAATTAAAAGTTCTACGGTAGCGAGAGATAGAGGGTGAAAGAATAAATCATTAAGATTTGTTTGAAAAAATTCAGAATAAGCGATAAGAAAAAAATCTTAGTGAATTTTATTTATGGATTTAAAAAAATTTACTTTAATAAACATAGACTGTACTTCTGTTAAATAGAAATATCTCCTCTACAGGAACAGAGAATAGCATTTACGATAAGTCTCACTGTACAAAAATTTTATGTTCCTTGAGCTTGCAATTTTAAGCCTAAATAATTAAAGAAAAATTCTAAAATTAATAAGAACTTTCATTATTAAAATATACTCTTCTTTTTTAACCTTAAATTTGATACTGAAACAAACTCATAACAAACATTAATTAAAGTAGGCAACCAATTTTTTACTAGAATCTTTATCATCCAAATACGGAAAGAAAATTGCAACCTAAAAAATTATTTTATCTGTTCAACCCATACTTTTTCGAAGAAATAAAATTTACATAGTATTACGATGAAAAACTAGATAGGAAATAAAGCATGAATATTTAATGAGTTTATGGTTGACGCAAAATGGCCGATATGAGGAAAAAATAACAGAATTCGATGTAGACTTTAATTATGCGTCTTAGAGTTGATGGATGAAAGAAACTTAATAAGAAAAGTTTGTGTATGTGACAGCTTTCGCGGTAAAAAAGGGTAAAAAAAAAAGATAAATTAAAGATTAATAAGGCGTAGTTGTGGTGTTGTGGAACAAGATTTGCTCCTCATTTCAGATTTTTGATGACGATTCAGAAATTAACATTGAAAGAATGTGTACAATTTTGCATGTGTTTAACTGTATACTTTTGTTCCGTACTGCTTGCTATAAAACAGCATTGATTATTCTAGATTATGATTTTTAAACCACATCTTTCTTAAAAATCAATTAAAAATCGTTGAAAGATACATGATTCAAAATGTTTGTAAAAATTTATTACTAAATAATAAACTTTTAAAACATACAACATGTGTGCTTCTTATGCAATGAATAATTGGGTTAGATATGCAAATATTGTGCTAGTACTTGTTAACATAAGTGCTCTTGTTAACGTAAAGACTAAAGACGATATTACGAAAATCTTTCTTAAGTCCCCAGATACACAATTAACTGAATGGCTGCCTTCCTGTTCCTACCTCCTTCTAAATCTTCTTTTTTTGTATTTTTTTTGTAGGAAAATGCCCCGTTTTTTTCCTTATTTTAAATCGAACTCTCATATTTCTTTTTCACTCTTTGTGTTTCTTTACTCGAAGACAGAAACATGACTGCTTCAAGCACGCATTGATTTCATTAGCAGATTGATTGATTAAGAATTAATTTTGTAATAACGGGAAGATTTGTAGAGAATTTGCAGAAAGTATAACTACTGCCCTTCCCTTAAATTTTGAATTATATTTGAGTTCTTCTGGTGTTCTATCTAATGCTTAGAGTTACTTTTTATGTGTCACTGTGCATTTGTCCGAAATGAGTACTTTACGTTATTCTGTAAGCTAACTTAGTCGACCTGTTCTTCATGTATTTAAGACTGAGACTTCTTGACCCTCGACATTTCATAAGTTTTCAAGTAGTTCGTTCTCATTTTAATGTTATCAGAATTCCAGATGATGTAACTGAAGTGCAATCTCTTTGTGGCGTGTATTTCAGCTTATATTAGACATCAAAATATATCTTTCCAGTTCTACTTGGTGTATCCAAGTACATGACTTCACGAATACGTCTGTTAATATAGAAAATTCTGGCCTTTCGTTTCCAGTTTCTGATATATTCTCCTTCTTATGAGCTTCCGGTTCCGAAATGTTCAAGAATTTCCTAGAATATTCTAGACCATCGAAGTAGCTTTCTTTACTGGAACATTCGAGGTCCCTTTGAGAGTCCAGAATCTTTTGAAACATTTTCGAGACTACTGAACATCCTTTAACATTATCAATAATTCTTCGAAATTCTAAACCCTCAGCATTAGCCATACAACATTCTGAAACATTCTAAAATATTTTGAAACAAATTTATTTTCGAAATTTAGAACACTCAAGAATATTAAAGTAAGTGTCACCCACTTTGCTTTGTTAACATACTATGTATCCCTTATGGTATTTGAGTGAAGTTTTCGGAGTCAAAATGGCACGCACGGACAAACCAACGTCTGTTTAATATTTATAAAGATTATCAAGTTGCATGAATGAAAAAAATTACAAAGTTGCATTTACCACAAATTTGATACAGCTATAAGGGCACATTATGACGCTAAGTATTAATCACCAAATACGCAAAAATAAGAGCTATAAGTATCTGTACGTACTGGCTGACAATTATTTAAAAATGTATAAAAAAATTATAAGCTATTCAACTGTTGAAGAGACTCAGTGAATTCAAAAATAATTTTGATTTGAGAGAATGGTTTGAAAGATGGAAAAGAATCCTCATCCTTCAGCGAATTATGCAGATTTTTGTAGAATTTTGCTATTCATCAGCACCACAACAAAGCCATTCATATCTGGCTTCTCTAACATGTCATAAACTAAATTCGGATATAGTTTCTTTTAAAATTTGAATTACATTTTTAACTCGGAAATTTTTGAAAAATGCCATTTTCATTTCAAGTAGTTAAATGACTGTCACATCTATAAATCGTGAAATTCTGTACAGTGTGCTTAAAAAGAGATGATTCAAAAGAGAAGATTATGTAAAATTTACAGAAGAATTTAAACATCAACAAACATTTAAAAACTTCACTTAAAAGAATAATAGAAAAAACCTCCTCCTAATAAAAAAATTAAAATTGCAATAAAATATTTTTGTAAAATTCCTCAAAGTATTTCTGCAATTCTCCCTATTTGTACTTAACGAATTTTAAAACTGAAGGCTTTTAGAGTTCTTCAAAAATGATTTTCTTTCCACTTGGCGATTATTTAGGTTATAGAATGTCACCCAAAGTTGGTAAGAATAAAAATATGTTTCACCGACTAATATTTGCGAACATTTCATTTTTTCACTCCCTATTCTCTTTATTCCTTTATACATAAAAAAGAAGAGATATAAAAGTTTAAGTAGTTGAATTTATTTCTTTTTATTTAATACTTTGTAGTTTTTATTTCCATATTTTAAACTTTTTTTGTTCTTTGAAAACGTAATTTACTTCTTTGCTTGTTTATTCCCTAAATGGTATTTTGTTTTATCTTTAATATCCATGTAATGTTTCGCATTTTAAGCTCTCAAGACTTAGTTGCATTTAAGTACACAAAAAGTTTAATAGCACTTAAGTCTTTTTATATTCACATTGTAATGTACTATTTTAATTACCTGCCATTCATTGTTGCTCTTTCTTTCTTTTTTCTTCGTTTCTTTTTCAACTAAGAGAGATATTTCTATAATGGTACACATTTGTAATCAATTTCTAAGTAGCCAAGCTTCCTTTTTTATATTTATTAATTTTTTTAAACTCAAACTAATCTTGCGTTGTTTCCTAAATTTCTAAATTTATCTTATTTAAATATTTTAATCATTAATTCATATCATATTTTTTCTCAATAAAATTCATTTATATTTTATCCTGGAATTGGTCTTCTTTTTCGTCTGTTAAAATGAATGTTTCGGTGTCCAAAGGTCATTACAAAAACTAAGTGATACTTCAGGTACAGAATTAAAAAGATCAAAATGATGTCTTTATATTATTTTAATAAAATTTCAAAGAAAGAAATTTGGGATTTTTTTTTCCTTTGAGCACTCATTATAAACATTCAAAAATAATGTGCTTCACAAAAAATTTAGACTAACATTACATTTTTTGAATCAAATTTATTGTCTTGAAACAGTGGTGTTTCTAGGAACATTTTTAACTTAAAATTTGTTTCGTTTAATTACATTGGACAAAATATTACCTGATTTATTTATTTTTACTAAATGTTGCCTCTTAAATTTGTATGAAATTCTGCTAAAAAAAAATACCAAGATCATGATGTCTTGCTTTAGTCGTTAGCAGCCACTAACACAGTTGCGAGAAACTAGGGGCTGCATGAGCCCCAGGTGGACACCCCTGATGCTTGAAAGATCCTCTAATGCCTCTGATGTCTTCAAAGCCGTGGATTACCATGAAGCGCCCGGCACAACTACGACTTGCCGGTAATAAAAGCCAGTCGCTGCAAAATGGGTCAGTGCTATGTACCGGTACAGCCCCTTACAGAAGAATCGCCAAAGATGTTTACTTGATCGGGAATAGATGGTGTTTGTATTTTTTGTCCCTGTCCTGATAGAATCTACGTTCAAGCTTGTTTCGTTCACGCCCTGTCAACGCATATTACAGGTTTGTGAACAGTTAGTACGCAGTTTAGAAGGGATAAATACGAATTAGAATGCCATTACGAAGTGATTGGCGTTACATCGGCGGGTGTGTGTGATCAGTTCTTGACTGTCACCGGTTCCTGAAATCCCGATCATTAGTTTGAGAGGAAGCGCAGGGTAAGCCTTCAAAGCTTTTGATCGCATCGGGGGAACTTACTTCGGCTCTTGCTCCCGTATGTCCGGTCGTCAACGGTAAGGGCACATGAGAAAATCGGGCATGAAACTGAGGCGATTAGCTGGTTCCTTCTCTTGGAAGAGCTGGGCGCCTACAACGTACGATGTAGAACCCATGACTTTTGTTCAAACTGGGCAGTCAATGAAAATTTAGGAAATTCGTAGCACTGCATGTTGACTTGTTCATTTCTTTTAATGTTTCAATTTATTCCTATTTTCACACACATGAATATATTTTTGAAGTGAAAACTTCTTTAAGCAGGTTGGCACTTTTGGGATGGAGTAAAAACTCTGAATTCGCGTGACCGTCATGCTCAGATACATATGGGGAAAAAGTGTATGGAAAAAAAATCTGTTATCACGCGTAAAAACTTAAAGTTACTTTTAAACTGAATCCTTGTAGCTTCCGCGACTGGTATCGAACCATAGACCCAAGGGGTGGTTGGCGAGCATTCGAACCACGAGACGAGTTTGACTCGGAATGAAATGACTAAAGTTTGAAGAGTTTGCTGATTTAGTTTCGGAATGGGAACTTTTATCTATCTAAATAAATAAAATTAGACTTTGCCTGACCAATGTGTAGCACAGTGGTTAAAGCCACTGACATTGGGAGATGGCTCAAGTGGAGGAACAGGGTTCTGTCCTCTCGAGGGGCCGTCGGTCTATCGGTCTGGAGATACCCAGAAAAGTCTTCTCCCGAGGCATTTGCCCCCCCTTGTGTTTGTGATGGTCCTTTCTTTGACGTGGATTTATAAGCGGTTCCCCGTGGTGAAGCACACAAATCTGAATATATGTCCCAACAATAATAGACTTCGCCTGTATACTACTTGGTATTAAAAAATTTTACGATTTCTATCCGTTTTAAGCTCTACCCCGGTACAACCGTAAAAAAAATAAAAGTTTGTCTGTCTGTCGTTCTGTTGGTGAATTTTTTTTTTCTTTATTCGCACTGCAGATTTTTTTCTTTATTGCACTTTAAGCAAAACTGACTGAAGCGAATAAAGTAAACGATAATGTGTGATTTATTGTCAGTAAGAAGTAGATGTTCATTGTTTAAGTATCAATTTTTTGAGAACAACCCTATGCTGTAGAACTTATTCCATTATTACTTCAGTTCTGTCTTTGTAGGACTCGCACAATGAGCTAAGTTATTGTTACCATATGTCGCCAATGTTATATTTCACCTAATTTTTTTAGTTTTAATTATTTTTGTATATTTTGTAACGTTTTTTGAGCTCCCGTTTGTTTTGAAATTGGGATTAGAAAATATTATCACCATGAACATGTTCTATAAGAAGTGTTTTTTTTTTTTTTTTAAAGTTTCTTCCAGATTTCTGTCAACGGCCTTTTCCTCAATCTGGTGCGGGAGTCTAATCTCATATGCAGATATTGGTGGTCAGTCACGCTCAGCCAGGGGATATTCAACAGGGTGTCAAAAAAGGGTTTAATTGTTTATCAATTAGAGGTGAATTGGGAATGAAAATTTGTCAAAATAATGTAAGAAAAAGACTACATTAAGAAAAATTCCTGTCAATAACTCACAAAAATGTTAGACATTTCAAATTTGTATACAACACTCGTACAAAAATTTCCCAATTAGTAAAATGTACCCCGCACGCTAATGAGGTGATACACAAACTGTATCCTAAAAAGTGTCAGAGATGAAAAATAAATATATACTGACTCAAACCAGATTTCAATGTACAGGAAAAGACCACGTCGAACGATCGGATTTCAGGGGTTCGCTCAGAAATTACGACAAAAAATACTTTTTTGCTCTCTAGCAATAAAAGTTAACATTCAAGTTCATGTATAGCCAATGACCATATTTGTTATAAGATTGCGCGTTGACCTTAAATATTGATTGTAAAGGTAAGGAATGTGAATTCTCCCGCTGCAATGGTAAAAAACAGGACATGGGACTTCCCGCTGTAACAAAAAGAAAAAAGAAAAGAAAAGAAAAGAAAGAAATCCACACAGGACTTTCCCTGGAAGAAAAAAAAGTGGACACGGGACTTTCCAACGTACAGTGGTTACCGGGAACTGTACGTGGCTAGAATTCTCAACTTCCACGCGTTTCTGTTCTAACTGAACAGTTTCAACAACGTGACTGCCAATGGACTCAACCAATAAAAACTTTTTTTTCAAGTGAAGTTTGTCCTGCAGGAACACGATTGAACCAGTAGAAACCTCCTATTCATATAATGCCTGTCCACCACGATTAGATTTTGACATAATCTGAAACTTCCCTATACTCATTTATTTCTCTTTTCCTATTTATTCAGTGTACCGAATTTGGTCTAGATCTCACAAACGATCTAGGAACAAACAGCGATCAGTCAAACACAAACACATAGACAAGAAAGCTATTTTATATATATAGATGGACCCTTCGTCTTACAGATGTCAGGAGATCTCAAGAATTTCCAGGGAGCTGAGATCTGGGCATTTTAATTGGCAATACATGTATAAAATTTTTCACAATATGGCCGTCGTTGTGATTCACGTTACCATCCGGTTTAAAAGCTGTTGCAGCTCGAGGGAGAGCGATTTGCCATAGCCATCTAGCCTTGCAAATCTGTATGGGATTCTGCTTTATAAAAGTAACGGATATCATAGTGCATTTCTTTAGTAGTCGGCAGTCACTAACACAGACTCGGGTGACTATGGGTAGTATTGGAGGCCCCTTTTTGGGGGCCAGGGGCCTCCAAAACTACCTTATGATATATTGGCATTTTTTAAAATGTAACAATTTTTAGATTGCTGACATATGGGAAAACCTTAAAAATTTACTTAAAATTTATTATATGATGAGCTTAAATATATACCTGGATACCTTAAAACAACTTTGGATATAAATTGTTTATATCCATATGCTCCTATAATAATTACTTTAAACGAAGTGTTCGAGCATGGGGGGAAGATAAGTAATTATCATGGTTGTTATAACTCATAACAACCAAATTCTGGGCTGCCCAGCGCTCCATTTACATGTGCCTGATGCATCTAACGAGTGCACGATGTCAAAGCAACTCTTCTAAGTTGTGGATAAGCGTGAAGCGATCGGCACGACTACAAATCTGCTAAAGCGGGCCTGGCTTACAGCACATAAAAACAATTCAGGTACTTTCCTTGGAAACAATGGGCTGAGGTGTCCTAGAATTCCAGGGAACGTCGTTTCATGAAAATAGCAGGAACTTTACTGAACAATACAATTCAGTGGAATTTTCCTGAGTTATTTAGTAAAGTTCCTGGTATTTTCAGGTAAGTTTCTTGGAATAATAGGTCAACTCAGCTGGCCATTACTTCCACAGAAAATTCCTTGACTTTCTTTTTACAAGGTCGGTCATTTTAAAGTGAATTGCTTAATTTTTAAGCTAATAGTGAGAGTAATATTCTCAGGAGTTAAATTAAACAGTAAAGTTTTCAATGGGAATGTTTACTTTCTGTCTGGTATATGTGAATCTAACGTTTCCCATTATTTCAAGGAACGTTCCTGTATTTTTTACAGCTCGCGTGTACCGGTCGCCCTTTGTATAGAATTTCTTTTCCCCGTTTAGCAAAACATATTGTCCATAGTTTGCATGAATAAGGAAATAGAACATCAGTACCGCGAAAATAGAAGGAAGTATTTTTTTCTGAAGGACATATTTTATTTTGAATCTTTTATTATAGAAAACTAATTAGCACTAGATTTTTTAAAGTAATCCAATTTGAAATCACAAGAGCGTACCATGTACGCTAATGAATATTTAATTAAAACAAAGGTCACATATGTCAATTTGCGTTATGATGTATTTTAGGTGTGCCATCTCATTTTACCCTTACGCGTCCAAATTCTGTTAAGAAGTGGATACATTGTTTATAATAAATTTTTCGGACTTTTTCACTAGTGTATAATACTACAATTATCTGTGATTAAAATTTCGTTTTGTTATAGACAAGTTTTTTATACATGGCTCCAATTCGAAATGTACCGATATAGTATTTCGAAATCAACATTCAATGTAGGTATTGTACGACACAGCATGATTATTAATAACATACGATTAAAAAAGATCACCAAATCACATTTGTGTAAAGAAAAATTAAAAGAAAAAAGAAAATAAAAGAAAAAAAATAAAAACTCTGAAAGCGCAATATCTCAGGATATTACATAGCTATAACACAAATAACTATCGATAAGTGCATATTTAATGTTTGCATATAATAAAGTAAAAAATATAGAAGAGTATATTTTAATTACGTTCTATTAGAAACATACTGCATCCAACCATACCCATTATTATTGAAGGAAAAAATTATAAAATATATGAAAACTTTGAAAATCTAATTTTATTTCAAGTTACACTTTAAGAACACAATCATTTTAAATACTTAAGAATATATCACGGTTCAAAAGAGATAATTTAAGCAAATAATATATGTTAAGTTTTAAACATTAAGTTCTTTATTATATCCCTGCATTTTCTAAAAGAACCCATTCCATTCTTTAAGGTTTATAAATTACAGACGCATTTGTCAACTGCAATTACTTTAAAGTAATTACAAAAGACTCTAGGATTTGAGAAAAAAAGATGCAAGTTCAATTTCATTTAAGCTGATTATCTTATTTTCCTATATTAAATGAATGATAACTGACTTTATAAACAGCTGAACTAAGTTTCTTTCCTTGATGTATTCGAGTGCATTAATATACATAATATTTTAAACAGTCTCTTGTAAATTAAGAATGCAGCTACCGAAAGTGATATATTAAGCTAGAAGAAAATTATTACAGTGAAAATGCATATTTAATGTTGTATATTAATTCACTTTAAAATAAAATCCTGGATTATCTTTCTTGCTTTGAGTCAGTTTAAATTTCTAGAATTCGGTAATTGAAAATTAGGCCATAATTTTCAATTAGGGAATGGATTTTGCGGCCATATAATTAATGTTCACAATATATATATATTATTTTTTAAAGGGTAATCTGATAGTCCTTTGTCTAGACAATGAGTCTACATCGCGATTTCCATGATAGAAGATCTTTTCGTAAAATTGCTTTTGTTTTTCGTTCCACAATATTCCTGAGTCACTGTACATTTAAAAAATCTCCAAACGAATATCCTAAAAATGTATGTACTGTTTCAAATGTTTCTAAAGTGAAATTGCAGGTAATAGGAAGAAATCTGCAATTTTAAAATTTATAAATACTACTGCAGAAACAACAAATAAAATAATAAACAAACATTTACAACTTAAAAAGGCTAAAAAACATAATGTTAACCAATTTTTGCCGAAGCATGTGCTTCAACGCAGTGCAGTTCATAGAGCCCTGTATGCAAACTATTAAGCAGCAGAAAAATAGAAATTCATTATGACACTGGTGGAAGCATGAATATACCTCGATCATTACAACCAAGAAAGGTCTATTTACTTTTGAAAACGAAGAGAAAAAGGTTTATGATTGTCGCAGGGTTCTCCTACGGTTCCGTGCTCGTAGCGTACGTGCTCATAGCGTACACCCCATCAAGCGTGCTTGTAGCGTACATGTGGTGCTCGTAGCGTACATCTTCCCCGCCACCTGTTTTCACCACAGTAATAATTGAAAAGAAGAAATAAAAAGGCAAATCCAGCTAAATATAGATCTACTTTAGAAGCGGCCATTTTAGTCCACAAAATTGTAGATTTCATTACTACTATTTATTTTGAACAAATAAGGTGAAGTTTAAATCAAGTCAAGAAAAAGTCATTGTAATTTTTTTTTTTTAAGGAACTGTTTTACGGCCGATTCCCAATTATAATGAAGTGTTTAAAATAAAAAATTGTATCAAGCGGTGTATATTTCAGAATGTCTTTTAGCATGTTCGAATACTGGATAGAGCTTCAAATATTAAAAACAGTGCTGGCTATAAAACATTAAAGTAAAACAAAAGGTATCTCAGACGCAAAAAGAAGCATTTTTCTGTTTAGTAATATTTTTATTATAGTAATATTTTTTTATAGACATAAATGTCGAATACGTGACTGCGGCTTTTCTAGAGGAAAAATATTTTTAGAAATTTTGTCTGCTTCAAAACGGGGGTGAAAGTATTATGCGAGGGCGACTATTACGTAAGTAAACACATTATGTTTAATTATAAAAAAATAAATAATAACGAAATAATTTTGTTTTCTTTCTTTCATTTATTCTGAAATATCGTTAAAAGATCCGCTAAAAATGCGTATCCGGATTCGGATATTTTTTTTTCATCCGTGGATACGGATACGGATACGGATATCCGGAACACCTCTAAAAATAATCATATATCGATGTCTTTCAGTGTCCAGAATCCCCCTCCTCCCCCCCCCCCCCAAACCTACTGAATTGCTACGTTACTGAGCTCGATCGGATTGAGGGAGACCTAGAGTTGAGCTATGGATTATTATTACTGGTTTTCATTTTATAAGTGCAAGAGTTTATTCTGATTCATGGTAATTTTTCTTGTTAGCTCTTTGTTTTTAAATAATAAATTTTAAAATAAGGAAGATTTATAAGTATATATATTTATATAATATTTTTATTTCTGAAAATAATCAATTTAAACATTGGTACTCTTATTTTAAAGATGCCTTTTTAAAAATTAAGTTATGGTATTAATAAGTCAAAAACAACTTTTTAAAAATCTTTTTTTAATTAAATGTTAGTGTAATTGTAATGTTTTTAGACAACTTTTTAAATGCTGAAAAAAAAAACAGCAAGACTTTTTGAAGGAAACTGGCTTAAAATGATTTAAAATTCATTTCTTAAAATGTAAAATATTGGGTATATATAACTGTGATTAAAATTAATAGTTAATTAGCTTTGTTTGAATAGTTTTAATAATTATATGTTTACTATTTTTGATATTGAAAAGCTTATTGCCCCTCACAGACTTTGATTGAACATCTGTAAGCCCTCTGATGAGAAAGCTTAAACTTTCTACATCACCTCATTAATGCAAGGGAGTATATTTTATTTATTGGGAATGTGTAAGAGGTGTAAGAGGGCTGTATAAAAAGTAAAAGTTTGTATTTACTTACATTACTTACATTCCTGAAAATTTTATTCGACACCATAAAGTAACTTTGTAATTAATTATATATGTCTAAGATCAATATTTAAAGAAGAAAACCCTAGGTCAGTGCTTGTAAGACACCTTCTCTAATAGGGTATAGGGCTGGAAGAAATAATGATTTTTATTTAATATTAAAACTATAAAACTTTTTACTTTCAGTGTAAGTTATCATGTGAGTTATTTTGATTTTGTGTTTAAGGCAGATCTACATGAGGGCTGCCTGCTTAATTAAGGCATGCCTTAATTAAGCTTTTCGGAGAACTTTTTGAGGGATTCTAGCGCTTATTCAGGTTACAACTACTGAAAACAGTCGCGCTGTAGGCCAGAACCCTAGATCTACATACTTCAGCCCTTTACCAAATTGCCATTAAATTAGTAAAAAGTATTTATATTATAATGTAAAAAGTTAAAAATAATTTTTTTAAGCTTTATAAGATAAATTTATATCTTATAAAGATCTTACACAATATACAATCATATGTATTTTTGTTTGGCGTCCAATTATTTCTAGGAATCCTACGCATTCATTCCGCCCTTCTTTGTTCTTGCGGGAACCTGTATACAAGGGCGGTTCTACAGTTGCAGTCTGGGAGGGGGTTTATAATTTTATATAACCCCCCCCATTTATTTTATAATTTATATAAACTCAGTGCCTCCGAGAAGGAGTGACTACTGGGGGACATAGAGAGGAAAAGGGTCACCTTTGACTGCACAATACACTTCATATATGTGAATAAAATGTTTAATCAATCATCAAATGTGAAATAAGTGTTTAATTAATCATATAATTGATGAAGTATGTAAATCCCAAAAGTAATAACCATGCATCTTCGACCCCATCGATCAAAATTGTCCCCCCCCCCCTACTAAAATGAGACGGGCTCGGACTCTGTAATTCGCGATTGTGAATTTCCTATGCAGAATTATTTTTTTCACTTTCGTTTTCAAAATCCTGGGAGGGGTAATTACCCCCCCCCGTAAAACCGCCTAATGCCTGTACACTTTTACATTTTCTTCCTTCTGATAGCTTGATTTTCAGCCGGGAACGCAGCAAGAAGGCATTTATACAGATAGAAAAATTAATAGTTTAAATAGCAATACATTTTTAAATGATGGTTTTTTATCATTTTAAGAGGTTTCTAGTATAATACATTATGTACACAGATTGCTTGCACACCTTTAAACAAGAGAACAGCAATAGGATGACCAGCAACTCAATTTTCTTGCTAAAGAAGGTGGTTTTTTCCCCATATTTTATTGATTTCTAAACTACGATTTTGTGGACTAAAATGGCCGCTACTAAAGTAGGTCTACATTTAGTCGGATTTGCTGTGGTGAGAACGGAAACAGGTGGAGGGGGAGATGTACGCTACGAGCACCACATGTACCCTACAAGCACCCTTGATGGGGTGTACGCTATGAGCACGTACGCTACGAGCACGGCACCTCTCCTACAGCGGGTAATTGAAAATAAGGAGTGTGGGGAAATATGTAAAATCAAATCAACTTACTCTCAAGAGAAAAAATTTTGCGACTGATATTTACTGAAAAATTCCATTTCTGTATTATAATGACTTTATAAGAGTGAAACATCAAACAAAGCCACCAGACATACTTCGAAAAGTGCCACTGCGTTTCTTCAAAAAATTAGAACTGACACAGTTACTGCATATGCAGGCGATTCTGACAAAAAGGGAAAAAAGCAAAGTATCTGCTAATTTTCTAGAGATTCTTTTACTTATTTTTTCGAATTTTCAAATAGAAAAAAAGTTCATAAAAATCATAATTTATTAGGCATTTTTGAATTTTACTTTACGGTTTTAGCGCTGTAAAGTAAGTTTTTTTGTCATTTTGGTCGCTGTCCAAATCGCTAATTTAGGGAAAAATACCCGAAAAAACATTATTTCTGGAGATAAAATAATGTTTCTAAAACATATAAATAACTACTGAGAAGTTGGTTTTCGATAAACGCATTCATTTTTGTGTTTAAACATATAATTTTAAATTGCAAGTTTAAACTGTACTGTCTCCGAATTCATGTCCCCTCTCTTCTGAAGGAAGAATTACCTACCCATGAAAACATGCGCGCAATAATTCCTTATTCGGTCAGACAGCTCTTTGAGAAGGGAGCAATTTGCGCGCAAGAGTTATTATTTTCAATGGGGCAGTAACGGTTAAATAAATTCATTGTACTCAGACAACACAGCAAATTTGCATCAAACTTGCAGTAAGCTTGATTTATCAAGTCAATAAACTTGAATTAAGCTTGAAAATTTCAAGCGTGTAAGCTTAATGCAAGCTTTAATTAAGTGTTCAAGTTTACACTTGCCCAACTTGCATTAAGCTTGACATAGCAAGCATGAATCAAGCTTGATTTATCAAGCTTAATTCAAACTTACTACACTCTAACAAATTTTCCTAAATACACGGGGCGCCGGTCGGCGAACTCGCCCCATATATTTTTCCACGCATTTTCCCCACTACGCTGAAACCTCAAGTTATTTTAATCTGTTTCCGTCTGGGATTGATCTCCGGACCTAAGGTGTGGGAAGCCAGCGTCCTAACCACCCTTCCAATCTGACTCGAGGTGGCATTACTAAAGATTGAAGTGACTGTTATGGTTGTCACGCCGTTTTTTGGCGAGATTGATCAGTATTTCCCGATGCCGATCTGCATCTATTATTTTTCCATGGGATGAATCAAAATTAAAATAATGTTATGTGTGGTTTATAGACTCTAATAAGCATAATATAAACGCAAAAGCAGCACACATTTTAAAACTTTTATTATCGCAACATTCATGTTGGGCAATATTGGCCAAAATCGAGACAAGCGACTGATTTTGAAATCAATTTTGTAGTCTATTTGTATTTTATTTTGAAGAATTTCAATATTTGGAAATATAGAATCTTTTTTTTATTCTATGGTCAAGTACATTTATGACTGATGATAAATTATTTGTTATGTGGATGTGGCTTTCCAAATCAAGCAGTATCATGTTGTATTCAAGTTTGACAGTTCAAATGACTTAAATTCGGCGGGAAAATATTGGTGACTAATTTTTTTGTAATCTCCAAGCTTGCTGCAAGCTTAAAATCAATTGAACTGTCAAGCTTGGATTAATACACCAAATTCAAAGAAATGTCAAGCTTGATTTAATCTTCTGTGCTGTCTGCGTATGACCTCGTATTTTTAAGCGAATTTTTTAAGCACCGAGTCTCGGTCACGCTTAGTTTTTGCAGAAAAATGTTCCAGGGATCAGCGCTTCATCAACTAAAAGTACCAGATAAGCAAATTTTTCAATGTGTATGTTATTAATTTATTCATTGGTGAAGTATAAAAGACGGCAGATCGGAATATAGTTAACAAATCACTTCGGTAATGTCATTTTGGTCGGATGACGAAAGCGTGTGGATCGATAATATTTATAATGGTCCAAAATAAACTTAAAGCATATTTAAAGTTATGTTTAGAATCATCTGTGAACAGAAATGTTTGTAAAATGAATATTTGCGCTTATTTTCTAACCTGGCGGAAGTATCAATTGGATTGCGCTTTAAAAAGCGCTATTTAGAAAAACATTAGATGAAAAATGATACAAATAAAATTTAAAAAAGGCTGAATTGTGTATTTTAAAATTAAAAAAAATATTTATAAACATCAAATATGGCTGTATTTTAGGGAAAGAGCAAGTCATTCGGGAAAGGCCACATCAATGGGACGATGTTGACCCTTTGATTTTTCGCACGATTGGCAATAAGCATAGAATGTTCACGCTTAATTAGAATTTCAACAATTAGAATATTTATTAGAGTTTCAACAATTATGCTAGATAAAAGAGATACATGTACACAGTAATTTTCTAAAGGCTGAACAATTTATTAATAAAAGTTTAAAAGCATTATTTATAACTGTATTTTGGACGAGGAAGCAAGTCATCGTGAAGTCATCAGATTTAGCGTCCGCATTTTCGACAAATCTAAGAAATTATCGTGCTTATACAAATAAATCAGTGTAATTAATTACCAAAAGAATTACAATTAATTAAAGGCCATTGCACTTCGTGCGGGAATATAATGAAAAAGTTCGATGTCTTCAGCTTCATCTCATTTTAAAATAAAATAGATGGAATTTGTAGAATATTTTCATGTTTATACAAACAATCATACAGTTATATTATAAATAAAAAGGAATGTCGCTTACGGTACCGTTTGAAGTGAAATTTTGGAATCAGAAAGGAGTGTCATTCGATTGACGGGAAATCCAACATCATGAAGAAATAATACAATTCACGAAAAATAAAAAAAAAAAAAACTCTCAAAATCATAAAATGTTAGTAGTAATTCGTGCCGAGTTAGTAGTAGTCCGTGCCTTTCGTCCGCTACGCACACTACCTAACTCGAGACCGTTCCACAGGAGGAATTATTTAACTTTGTGCAAGAGAACTTCATTTGTCAATCCGACGTCCGATAAAAACTGTAATGCGGATGAATTGCGGCCCCACTCCCTATTAATATTGACTTTTCACTCTTTCAGACATGTTCGTATTACTTTGCGTTATACCTGTAAATCCTTTTGTGTTGAAATATGCCAATTTATATTTGAAACTAGTTATATTTTTTTTTCCAAAACGCTCATCATTGACACTGACTCTAGAACGCTTTCGGTTCTATCATGCTATAAGAAAACTTTTAGCACCATTACTACAAAAAAAGTATGTATTATTTTCATTTACTATCTCATAGTTAAAGTTAGTATTATTTTTATCATCATATGCTTCATTTCTGGCACATCAGGGATACAGAAAATACCGAAGTAAAGAATGCCCAAGACAAAAAATTTGTTATTCATTAGTAATCATGAATAATATTTTGAATCAAAAGAAGTAAAAAGAAAATCACATTGCAGCGGTAAAAATAAACTTTAATTGCTTAGAGCTTAAAAAATCGGCAAAAATTGCAATTCCGGTTATTTTTTTTTCTAATGTTAAGAGTTATATCCGTGGTAGTTCATTGAGTTATGAGCTTGCCAGAAAAATATATTTTAGTTTTATAAAAGTATAAATAATCTATGGAATTTCCTTTAAAAGGGTGTGGCAGAAAAATGACGCATAGTCATCAATCTTTGCAGAAATCGGTTGCTAACTCAACAAAAATTTCAGTTTTAGCTTTAAAAACTTGGAAAATTATACACCGATGAGCCATTACATTATGCCCACCCTCCGACTATAATACTGGACTCGCCCAGGAACAAAACCACTGCGTATGCGCCGCTGATGTTGGAGTATATAAAGCGGCTACACAGTGTCTTTCCAAACATAGTGCAATTCTCAACATAATGGGAAAAGCACTGCTTTATTGGTCTTCGATAAACTTTCAAGCGTTATAGATGGCTACTGGGAACATCAGTATCAGAAACGGCGAGTTTTAAAGGCTGCTCACGTGCACTTACCGAAAGTGATGTATGCATGGTTAAACAACAAATCGCCGGCCAGCAGTATGTCGTCCACGGCGCATTGATTCCAGCGGAGAGTGGAGATTGCTGGAACATCTACAACAGCCGAAATCACCACCAGCTACAACAGTGGCGATGCAGACAGTGTTTCTTAACACACTGTGCAGCGTGCACTGCTGCGTATGGGCCTACGCAGTTGGAGGCCGAAGCATCACCTTGCACTGACGGCATGTCCTCACCAGCTGCGTCTGCAATGAGCCCAGAAACATCGGAATCCATTAGAAGAATGAAAGAAAGTTGCATGGTACGAAGAATCACGTTTTTTGTCCATCACATGGACGGGCGTGTGCGAACACGCCGATTTCTAAACCCTGGTTCCGGGATGCACAGTTGGACTGAGACAAGCCTGTGGCGGGTGTATTATGGCGTGACGAATGTTTTCATGGAGCACATTAGGACCCATAATTCCAATAAAACAATTTCCGATGTCTGTGCTCTACGTGAACATCGTTGCAGACCAGTTTCACCCATTCCTGACAACAGTATTTCTGGCGGGAGATGGTTTTTACCAACAGGATAATGCACCATGTCATAAGGGTCGAATAGACAGGGAGTGGTTCGAGGAACATTCCATTGACTTTTAAGTTAAGCCTTGGCCTCCAAATAAACCTGACATTAAACCAATATAGCATTTGTGTTCCTACCTGGAAAAGCAAATTCGTGCTGCCACGCTACCCCCTCTCAATGTGCGGGAATTGCAGGATCCGTTGGTGAACGTTTCGTACCAGAGACTACTTATCAGTAACTTGTGGAGTCAATGCCACTCCCGATGCTGTGAGTTTTGAGGGCTAAAGGCGGTCCTACATATTATTAACAGGGTGGTCATAATGTAATGGCTCTTCGGTGTAAATATCAAATATACGAGAAACATTTTTGTGATACGATTAAATGGTACAAGTTGAACTTACCAGATTTTAGGAGTATTCAAAGTAATCCCTTCCAACATCAATGGATATTTGTAAGCGAATTTTCTAAAATTAAAAGCCTCGAGCCATCAATTTCTTGGAATCGATGCAAAATATGCTTTTACAGCCTCATCAATATCATCTTCGGAGTGAAAAAGGCTACCACGTAATTTTTTCTTTAGATTAAAAAATATTCAAAAGTCATACATAGCAAGGTCAGGAGAATAGGATGGATGCTTTATCAATTTGATGCGTTTTTGTTCAAGAAATTCCACTGTCATACTTGCCGTATGAAAAAATGATGAAGCATGATTCCCCTTGAATTAACTTCTTGAATAAATTCTGAAAGACACTTAGTCGTGTACCAGTTAGCTGTAACTGTCTCCTGTTCTTCCATCTTGATCGCTTTGAGCAATTGTGTGCTTATGAAGAAAACAGCATACATTACTTTTTTCGTTGCTCGTTGTCTTTTCACCATTTTAGTTTGAATTTATCTTCGAAGACCCATACTTTACTTTCTTGTCGTGTTGGAACTTCAAAAAACGGTATGCAAATTTCATGCCCAGAAATGATTTTAGAAATAAGGCTCCACCATCCTCCAATAAGGTTCCACCATCTCTAAGAAGTTCTAGACACAGACTGCAGATACTGACACGTCCCGGATTTTGGTATTCTGTTTAAATTATGGGGGACCCAACGACAAACTAATTTTTTTCATATGCAGTTCACTGAATAATTTTATGTATAGCTGCGAATCCAATGTTAAGTTCCTTCTGTATAATTTGGTAAGAGATTAACACTTTTCGTATGGTCGACACATTTTCTAGCACTAAAGCTAATAAAATTCTTAATGTGTGTTCTTCATCCAGGAGAGAACTCGACCTCTAAATTCTGTGCACCATCTAATTACCGTTGCACGAGATGGAGCTCCTGTTCCAAATGCTAATTGTAGGCGTTCTTGTTGATTTAATCCCACTCTAAAATCATAGAAAAATCATAGCACGATGATGCTTTTGGATCAACTCCATTTTCCTTTCTTTCAAAATTCTTTCCACGATAGATAAATTCAATTGCTGCCACAAATTATCGTCTGCGACTATAAAAGAGTTTCGAATGTACATTTTTAACATTTTTATCTTTTGCTTATCGTCTGTCACTGTCTTAAAAATTTCAGAATAAGCATCGTATTTTTAGAATAAAATCATTTGGTCCAATTTCAAAAAGTTTGTTTTTTGAAAATTTTTTCAAATCGTTTTGTTACCTTTAGTGAAAATCCTTCATGCACCTTTTCATCCTTTTCCGGCAAAGTCCCCTTGCGTTTCAACAGTGGACTATTGTGACATTGATCTATTGAAAAGAGCTCTCTATATAAGCTCAAGCCCACCATGATCGGTGGATTCTGGAAAATTGTGAGAGAGGAATGGAAATGGATATCCTTGGAAATTTTACGGAAAACCCTTCCAAGAAAATCACCATGTAATCTTATTGTCCAGAAAAAGAACTATGAGATTTGAACATAAAAAAAACTTATATTTTAAAAATTTATTCTCTGGATTCGAAATCGTTCGCAAAATGCATAAGCACCCTCTATGTTTCTCTGAAAAAATCATTAGCAACTGATAATGCAAGAAGTATATAGCTATACATTGAGTGGAACTGTTAGTGAAGCTATTAGTTTGTGTTCAGGATGCATTGAACATCACCGTTGCGTTGGAACTCTTTACTTATCTCTATTAAACACTGACTTAGCGCAGGAGGATCCTATCCCTGAAATGAATAACTCTCTAAGCCTTCAGACAAATTACAAACTGCGAAGCAACATTCTGGCTCATCTCGTATTACCGGCAATAGCATTTCTCAAACACAGTCTCAGAAATAATTAAAAACGTTTTGAAATAACACCATAAAAGTTACTTGTCAGGCCGGATACAGCTGTTTCGATCGAAAAAATTTCGATCTTCTTCAGTGGAGATATGTCACTCACAGTCTGAATTTTTCTGGATCGAAATTTTTTCAATCGAAGCAGCTATATCTGGCCTGACAAGTAACTTTTATGCTATTACTTCTTAAAGTTTTGATTATTTTTTGTTTTAAACACCAGTTGTTTTTGGGATTTTATTTCCTTTTGTTACAGTATCGGAAAGCTTCTATACCCACATGACAAATGTCTTAATCTTCATTGAGATTAAATTATAAAGTAACCATGTCTGTACATGATTTTCGGTAGTAAATTCTTTTTCATGTTTACTATTATCTATTTCTACTATTAATCGGTGGTTGAGTAAAAAAAACTGACGTATGTTTCTGTAAACTAAAAAAATGCAATTAATTCATCTAGATTTGTAAAATAGTATTAAAAACACAGCATGAACCTTATAAGTTTCATTCGACCTATGATTACATAATCACTGAGCCTTTTTAAGTACCTACTGTTGAATTTATTTTTATAAATGCAATCGTCTGCGAGCTGACAATTTTTAACTTCTTAGAGTGGAAAAAAAGAACTTTCAAATTATTCTTCTTAAATTTTCGCTGCCAAAGTTACAAAAAGTTACTTAGTTAAATATGTCTTCTGAAAAAAAGTAAGAGCTTTCAATTGTCGTTTTTTATCGCACTGCATGTGATTGTCGGATGGTTTTTTTTATTTGTTTAATGCAGAAACACTTTCCTGCCAATTTTAAACACTTTTTTACAGACTAGATGAGATTAATTTTGTTGGAATCATATAAAAGTCCTTTCAAAATTAAAAATGATTTTTTTGACATTGTAAAATATTCATAAAAACATATTGATTCAACAGTTTTTTATTCTTTTTCTTTTTTAATATTTGGCAATGGAGGTGTATTGGTGATATAGAATTATATAAGAAAGATCTCGATCGTATGCATTCAGCAAAATAGTAATCAAATTTAATGAAAAATATGATGGACATTCCAATAAAACTGGAGCATATGTTTATAAAAATCCGTTTAGAAATTTAGATAATTGGAATTTTTTACATGTGAGAAAAATCTCTACTTATATATTACACAATTTAAAATCTAATCATGAATATTACATTTCATATTTTCTTACAAATTTTATGTTGCATAAAAAAGCAGCATAAGAATATGTTTTGAAAGATTAAAAACTTTCTTATTTCATAAACTTTTGCATAAGAATTAAAATAACAGCTCACTTTTTTTAAACACGACTTACGTAAGTGCATGTACATACATTTTTCCTTCATGAGAATAAGGATAGTTAAAATATTGTTTTAATACCACTAAAGTTTGTGTTTTTCATTTTAACTGATGGATATAAGAAAAATGCAGCACTTCTACTTTATAACTTCCCATAAAAATAATGCAATTTTTTAAAGCGATATACGGTTAACATTAAAGTTATGCGATTGAAGTAATTTTATACTGATTTCTTTCATAAAACGAAATAAATATTCTAGTCTATAAGCATTTAAAAAACACTGCATGAGTGGAAAATGTCTATATACATTATTTTACGGACGATGCAAAAGGAATGAAAACCAACAGTATATTTTAGACGTTAGGTACATTGTTCGAGTATATATATATTGTTCACTCCAAATGTATTCAATTCAGTGTCAAATCGCTTTTTAAAACACATTTCGGAAACAAACGAGTTAAGATGTCTACAGCAATGCGACTTTGCAATAAAATAACTTGAACTGCTTCGGACCAAAATATATTTTATGTAAATTTGATAAAAATGTAGATATATTTAACACAATCTCCGAAGGGAGGTCGAAATAATGAGACAGGAATATAAATTTAAAAGAATCTGTTTGTGTGTAGTTCATAAAATAAGTGAGATTTGTCTGAAAAAGTTACTTTAAATACCGAATTAGTATTTACCTTAATAGGAGGTAAAAACATTTTATTTATTTCGAATTTATCTCACATCCTAAAACAAAAATATATGGCATACAAAAAATTTAATGGTTTATGCATTGTGTTTAAAGCTAACCTACACGTGGAGTATGGATCCTAGGGCGGATGGATGCCTAGGGCGGAGAACTCTCTAAGGGGTTCTAATACATATTCACGTTGCATCTGGGAAGATCTGCCCAAAACTCTAGACCGTTAGGTTAACAGGCACCTGGTAAGCCAAAACTCTGGGCATTCACACTTCAACTATCCAGCATGTTCAGTGTCTTATCCACTCGGCCATGGTGGGGCCAATGGCCATGGGGCCATTTGAACACGGTTTTTTGGGGTTATTGTTTATGTTTTCAGCACATTTTCTTTCTTATTTATAAAAAAATATTTATAAGTGATATTATGTTTTTAATAAAGGCAATCTATGTCTTTAATAAGATAGATTTTCATAGGAAAAGAAGTCTGTTACATAGAAACTTAATAAAGAATGCTTCTATAAAATGAAAATTTAAAATAATAACACCAATAGATTCTGATTTTTTTATGATTACCTTCACCACAGTAAAGTTATAGGACATGTTCTTAGAGATAATTTAATTCGAAAGTGGCAAGTTTAATTTCTGACAATACATGAAATATGTGCAATCCATTAAATTTCACCTACAAGCCATACATAATACATTAAAACAAGCATGATTTTTTGAAAAAATAACAAATTAGAAAAAAAATATCTTCTTTCTCTTCAAATATTGAAGACAGAGAGGTAAAACGTACTTTGTATAACAGCTTGAATGGTTCATATCAATTACCTTCTCAACACCGAAGCTGAAGAATGAAAACGATCTGACCATCGATAAAACGATCTCACCATTGGTCAATCGATCGGACGATGAATAAACCTATCGGGAATCTAACAGGCTGTAATAATAATACTGTTTTATAATTTCATCACATTTTGTGAAATATAATGAGGCTTCTTATGAATCACCGCTGAATAAATTTGACATTTCCTTTTTTTTTATAAACGCAGCTTGAAATATCAAGTGATACATTTTCGACATCTTTAGAACGAATTTTCCTCTAATTTATTTCATAACATTAAAAAAAAAGAAGAAAATTAACGACGATCTTCAGCTAATTAAACAATAAGAAAATAATGTCATCTTTAAAAAAGATGAACCTGAATTTTAGGACAAAGCGAATAAAATCCTTTTTTACAAAAGTAAACAAGTTGAGTTAAGCCTCTAAAGACCAAGCACAGATAAATATAAAACTCATTTATATCGCGTAGTCTTAAAATGCTTTTTTACGTATTTGCCCCGAGCATGTCCTTGAGCATCGAAAGTATGGATTTTTGAGCATTTCTGTTCACTGCACTGAGAAGAGTGACACAAAGCTCTATTTTATAGCCCATTATTAGAAAATTACATTTTATGCAATATGTAAAGAGTGAATGTGTCTCCTTAATGGTAGACATATTTATTTTTTTAAATATGTAGTTAAAAGATGATTTTCGGGAACATTTACGATTTTAAGAAATTGCGAGGAGTTCCGAATGCACTTCCTTAGACTATATTCTAAAACTCTATTTTATTAACCTTTTTTATTTTACGAATTATTTGAGTATTTTCTGCAGCTTCGTGAAAACAAGTGTCGGCTGTAAAAGGTATAAGTGTAGGTGAAGGTTAAAAAGTTCCAGGTAAAAGGTAAAAATTTAGAAAACACAGTAGGACTTTTTCCTTCTAAACTTCAAATCAACAATACTGTATAGAGCAGAAGTTTTATCATGCGTACAGTAGTTAAATTTATCGTATGCATACACTAGTATCGAAAGTATAATTTTAACCTACCTGCATCGCATTGGGAAAGAAAAGTAATATTTTTGCAGAGAACATAATTAAAAATGGTAAACGTAGTTCTTTCTACTTTTTTACTAAAAATACATAAATTTGGTTTATTATTTCACTGCTTACGTGTAGTCATATAACAATAGTATATCGCATTTCCAGACGACATTAGTAATCTGTTTGCTTCTGTCGCTGCACTACACGTTAAAGGGATTTCATTTATTCTTCCCCAACACTGTTGCTTGCTTTACGTTTTCATCTGAAGTTGCGGTACGAGCTCTACCATGCACATAGGCTTTAAAACTAAATTATGAATTTATGCAACAGTTGATAGTATCTACTGAAAAGCTCACTTTACGACAGAGGGCACTCGAGTTGTCAACAGCCTTCAAAAATGTAAGTTGAAAATAGCGTGCAATTGCGAGAGCATTGCAATTACATAAGTTGTGAGCATTTAAAAACTTGTTATTTACTAACTAACGTTATTTATTTTTCCTAGCCTTTTATCTCGAGCATTGAGTCTCAACTCCAAAAAATACACTGCTGGCCACCCAAATTGCAACACCAAGAAAAACAAGAGATATCACAACAAAATTTATTGTGTAGATAACATGTTGACCAAGTAACAAATGATTAAATTTACAGCATTCTATGAAGCGTGGTTCCTGCCAAAATCAGTACCCAGAGTAGCCGCCGTTGTTGGAGATCACAGCTGCCACACGCCTCGGCATTGATTCAAAGAGACTTTGAATGTGTTCTTGGGGTACAGCAGACCAAGCAGCTTCCACACGTTGCCAAAGTTGATCTGGTGTGACAGCTGGGGATGAACTCTGGGTCAGTCGTTGAGCAACCATGGACCACATGTTTTCTATCGGCGAAAGATCCGGAGAGCGCGCCGGCCAGGGAAGCAATTCAATCTGGTGATTGACGAAGAACCCTTGGACAATGCGTGCCACGTGTGGCCGTGCATTATCCTGCTGAAATATGGCTGTTGGCAAGCCCTGAAGGTAAGAAAGGACAACTGGCTCCAACACCTCGGAGATGTAGCGCTGGCTGGTTAAAGTACCGGCAATGCGTACTAGAGGAGTGCGAGAGAGATATCCGATACCGCCCCATACCATAATACCCGGTGCAGGACCAGTGTGACGGTGCATAATGCAGCTGTTCAGCATCCTCTCTCCACGGTGTCTCCAGACTCGAATCCGACCGTCGTGGTGTTGCATACAGAAGCGTGACTCGTCAGTAAAGAGAATTTCATTCCATTCTGTCGTCCACATCCTTCTTTCATCGCACCATTGGCGGCGGAGACGTCTGTGGTTCCGCGTCAGAGGTAGACAAAGCAACGGACGTCTTGCGGACAGACCATTCTGCTGTAAACGACGTCGAATGGTACGCGCAGACACTGGATGATGCGTTACAGACTGAATCTGCTGTGATATGGTTCGTGATGTGACTGAGCGGTCCGTCACTGCCATGCGTACAATCTGCCTGTCATCACGTGACGTGGTGCACTGAGGTCGATGCGGTCGATCACGTCTGTCCGTCGTACCCTCCTGCACCCAACGATCACATATCCGCATCACAGTTGTTTGGTTTCGTCCAATACGACGACCGATTTCCCTGAAAGATAACCCACAATCTCGGTATGCCACTATCCTTCCTCTGTCAAACTCGGATACTTGATCAAAAGATGATCGTTGTTTCCTACGAGGCATAATTTATCGTTTTTTTGAAAAAAAAGCAAGAAAAACACAATTGCTGTACTTGAAACCGTCGAAATCTCCAAGCCTTAAATAGCGCTTTGAGGTGGCGCCACAGGCGCGCTTGATGTGCGTCTGCGCTGAAATTCTAATCATTTGCATATCTCACCTCAGCTAATGCATGTTGTAAATTTCATATTATTTGCATGCTTCCTTCAGGGTGTTGCATTTACGATGGCCAGCAGTGTATTTTAACATGACCAAATAGGATGTTTGACATTTCAATTTTTAAACATAATGATTTTAAAAGAAATCATTCCTTGTTCAAGAAGTCGACATCAGAAATTTATCTATTATTGTTGGTATTAGCAAAAATCGAAGAAAGTCGCAAAAATAACTGGGTAAAAATGGGTAATTTTTTGGAAACCAGCGTATATATACAGAGGTGATTCCAAATTAGATCGACAAATTTCTAGGAAGCTTAGGTTACGATAAGATGGTTCAGAATCACACAGCTATGTGGGGGTCAGAAACATATGTATATATATACAGGGTGATTATAATTTAAGTTCCCCTATAAACAGCATTCAACAGCTGAAACGAGTGAGCCGATTGCCACCAAATTTGTCATGCGGACTGTTCAGAAGATGCGCTCAATGAAGTTTTCTAAAAGAATTAGTCCAAAAAATGTCCACCACGTGGTGCTTTGCAGAATTTAAAGCAGAATTTAAAGCATTTTAAAGCAGAATTCAGCTTTAAAATGACCCAAATAAGTTAAAAAAGGCTAAAAAACTATTGAACAAATGTTGAAATTGTCTGTACATATCGAATAAGCCATTTCCGTTGTTAATTTGCGGTTTCTTTACAAAGCGCCACCTAGTGGACATGTTTTGAACAAATTTTTTTATCAAAATTCCTTGAGTGCATCTGCTGTATTGTCTATATACCAATATTGGTTACAACCCGAGGACCCGTTTTAGCTGTAGAACCCTGTTCATAGGAGAAATTTAATTATAACCACCCTCTAAATATACTAGCTGAAGGGTACGTCGTTGACGGCTTGGTAGGTAATGAAAATTTTCCAAAAAGCCTGAATTTTTGTCAGCATTCTAAACGTATAAAGAATGGAATAAGTATATTGGCAATAGTATAAAAAACAAAATTATAACTTCTGTGTAGTATTAAAAGATTCCAGATTAGAGGGTAACAAAATGATGAGTAAAATTGACAATACATAATTTCTTTTTATTTTAAAAGTGAAATTTTTATTCTGGGTGAAGGACCTTTTCAAGTCAAGAGATCATTCCTAACCAGTAACGAAATTTTGTTCAATTCATTGTAGATATTTTAACATTATGCCTCAAAATATTTTGCACAATTTTCACAAAATCTAAAAAAAAATAATCATTTAAAAAAATTTTGAATTTATTTAAAATTTTCAAAAAACCCAATTTTTGTTGTTTCGGACGTTCCTGATCATGTTGCTAAACTTCATTGTAGTCCCTTGATTCAATTTTAAGGAACGCTAGAACAAACATTTATACAATTTTCTCAAAATCCTAATATCTATGAAATATTTAAAACAATTTTTGCATTTAAAGTTTAAATTAACTTCCATCTAACATAATTCAAAATTTCATTCAGTTCCATGCCATTTTTCGGGAATGGAACAAACAGGTACTAAGTTTTCACAAAATCTAAAAATCTAATCAGAATTTTTTTTTAAAATTTCGACACTTATAGTTTGAGTGACCACCTGCCATGTGAAAGAATTTCATTTCAGATATTTTAGTTTTTATCAGTCATACACAACACATGTTTACACATTTTGAAACGATTTTCGCAAAATATCAGAATCTAATTAAACTTTTTTAAAATTTTAACCTCTGCAAATAAATTGAGTGACCATCTATTATGCCATTAAATTTTATATCATTCGCGTCAGTCATTTTTTCGTGATGCCCGAACAAGAAAAGCTTCACGGACAGAACGACAGAACGACAGACAGACAAATTTTTTTTTCACGATCGTACTGGATTCCCACGTATTTGAAACGGATAGAAATCTTAAAATTTTTGACACTCAAGTAATGTATAGACAAAAGTTTAATTATATATATATATTTACATGCCGAGTTGACTAGAGTATTTTAAGCTGTATAATATTTCAAAATGTGCTATTCATTACACAAAATAGAAACATACAAATCTACAATACCTTTTTATACCCGAATGAAATAAATTATATTTAAAATGCCGTTTTTGCAACATAATGCAAAAATACTAAAATCCCCAAAGCCATCACCAAGACATTTATTTCGTAGTGAATACCCTTCATATACGTGATGTGAATGATAAAATAGAGAAAAAATATCAAATAAAACCCCATATACTCGTGAAAACAAACTAAATGTGTAAAAGTCTCCTGATACCAGACATAAAATGCACATTATCTTGAATTTTCGTGTAGTTGGCAAAAGTATTTACACCGAACGCAACACTCAGAATCAAAATGCTATAAAAATCAGTACGTTGTGAAATCAACATAGCGCCCATTCCCACTACATAAACTTTTGAACCGTGAATATACTCTGTTTTTACACCCAACTACAATGCTACTAAAATTCGCTTTTAGTACTCGGGAAACGGTTTGAGACCTTTCTATGGAGTAGAAATGTAACATTTTGAAAGTCAGCTCTCACAAAATGGTAATAAAAAAATAGAGTCACATGCGCTGAAAATCTTCATGTTACACTACTATAAAAGCAGATGACATCGATCGTGCCAATTATACAAAGAAGAATTTTGCCATTTTGCAGTACGTTAAAAAATGAATGTTTATTTAAAGGCGTTCGATTAAATATTAGCCCGGATAATATTTATTCTTACTTTCATAGAAGTGTTTTAAAGAGATGTTCATACTACGCCATCTTAATTAGACAATTGTAGTTTATCATTTAATTGTACATGTTTACGACTTTTAATTTAATATACATTAAAAAAAAGGCTATTTTACAGAAATCATGTCCTTCATCAGTTCTTTTATACAGATAATCAAGTAATTAGGCTGAAGGAAGAAGTATAGAATGCACCATAACATGTAACGACATGTACTAATATGTCCCATAGTTCAGGTAATAAACATTTTTTTAGAAGAATCAAAATGAAGATTTAAAAAACATAACGTCATAGTAAAATTTGGAGAGTGGTAAACGTAAAATTTCCATTTACGTTGCATTTATGTGCTGTATCTTGTTAGATGCCTGCTAAACTGATAAAAAAGATAAAAGAAATTGTTAAACATTCACAAAGAGCATAATATTAATATTAATGCTAGTTTAAAACAGTGAAAGTTTTGTTACAGATGCTTTACAAATTTTGCATACCTTTAAGTTTATTTGCAAATTTCCACGATATAATCATACCTTATTAAATATATGTAATCAAGGCTTTAACTCACATCATACATTTTCGGCAAATATTTTGTGTTGATAAATATCGCGTTAAGCACCTATTAGCCCGAGTGTTTTAACTTTCCTTTTTATTTTATTTTCTGGTAAATATGCATAGTATTTTTGTATTATGTAATATTTTTCTTCTAACATAGTCTTAAATTGTGCTTTTCCCCTATTGCGAGTATGCCATTTTTAGGGTAAATATATTCATATAACCGAAAGCCTGCTAGATGACGACAGCAGAATTTTTTTATTATTTCCTGAATCACTATGCAACCGGTATTTTGAAAAATGTGGTGCCAATATTCACCATTTCATGTGTGCTTTCTCAAGTACCACTCTGTAGGTGAAACTTCGAATCAGGATCTACGTTTTTTAAGTAACCTATTATAAGGTTACAGTTTGAATTAATATCAAAGTTTTTCCTAGAGCCAAATATATGGTTATGGGTTGAACCATTATCGAGGTTTTTTCTCTAACCACATGTAGGGTATAACTGCAAACCAAGATCGAGTTTCGAGTGCATTATTTTTGATTTATCTTTCTTTATGTCCGATACAATTTATTAACTCCATATTTTATCCATAATTCCATTTATAATCCATAATTATTTAATCCATAATTATATCGAATTCGCTGAAATGTTATTTCAAATTTTGTCGCTTTGTGGAAAATTATCAGTTTTTTAGAAAAATGTGATTCGAGTTCGGATTTTAAATATAACCTTGTTCTCTTTATAACTGTAGTTTGTTTTTTTAATTGATGTATGTAAAGAAATATTTATTTCGGGTATAATTTGGTATATTATTTCTGTTCTTTTCAATCGAAAAAAAAACGACAACTCCCATTTGAATTTTGTAAAGAAAAAGAGAGAGAATGCATACTTAATGTACTTCTACAAAACTTAATGTATATTTATATATTTTAATTGAAATGAAATTCGATTTTTAATGTATGTCCAAAGGCCGATTTTTAATGTATGTAAGGCCAAAAATGTTCTTAGAAGGTAATAGAAATTTTAGTTCAAGAGTAATATGATATTTGAGATTTTTTAGCATAAATAAAAAAAAATATTATAAAAAAATTAAGCATATGTAATTGACATCGCTTAATCGCAATTCTTAACGTTTTTCTCGTAAAAATGAAAAATGTAATATTGTACTTTAACTTTTACTCATATTTTAAGTAATAACCAAGTGATAACCAAATGATAATCTTATATTAGGTGGAATTTCGATGAAATACGATCAACGAGCAGTTACTGCACTCTTTTTGTAAGGCTATATAGCCATTGCTGTCTAATGTAGTTATTCGACGGGTAGCTCCTTTATGCAACCTATATTTTAAAGGAAGGTTCTTTCTTCCATTTTTGAAAAGGTTTTTTCGATTTTGAAAACTTCATGAAGCAGTTTTTTCTAATTTGTTATAATCGCCGCTAACCTCCTAAGGAAAGCTAACGGCGGCCATGTTACTTCACCAGAAAACACAGCTTTTGAGGTTTGAAACGGAATCTGGGTTCAATCGATATTTGGCTTTTATAAGACATTTTCGCAGGAACCATTAAAACGGTTCAACGTATATGACATTACTTTTAACTCTCCAATTTCACCAGTTATTGGGTGAAACGTTGAATTTTTATTTATAAGAGTGTAGGATATTAAAATAAATTTTATATTGAATGGAATGAATTTCCAAAACATGCTTTGAATATCCCAACAAAATATGCGAGACAAAGGGTCACAGCTGTCACTATTCCTAAACTTTTTTAAGTGGCTTTATTAATGACTCCTTTGAAGTTTGATCTAGCTTAGTTGGACACATGGTATTACGTAGCAGCAGACCGTAAAGGTCGACTCTCTCCTAACAATATGGTATTGCACAACTACAAATCGGGATTTCACACAATCTTTACACTCTACCGAAGTAGCACGCTTCCGTTTTTATTTCGTTGCAAACTCAGAATCGCCTTTCGTTGCAAAAACGTCTAGCTGCAATGCAATAAATTCGCAAATGTGTCATCGTTTTAACACCCATTCTTCCCCACGTTTTTAAAACGTTTGCTGTAACGAAAAATAGCCGATAATGCACCCATTTAGTTGCTATTTTGCAACATCTTAAAACCGTTTTTGAAACGATGTCGCGACGCTTTAGCAACCGTTTTTTAACGCTTTTAATCAGTTAAAAAAACGGTAATGCGTTAATGTAGAAACTTTTTTTAACGATTTAAAAAACTTTATGGAACAGTAACGAGCCTAATCGGCCACCATTTATCAACGTTTTATATCTACATAAATAAAATTTGTAATACGCAGACTTTAATGAACGATGGTGTACCAATGGCGTCACGATTGGAGTGCTATTACTGACTCCTCCTTTCAATGAACATTTCCAACATATTAATTTCCACTTAAATAATTTCGGTGTTGCCATCTGTTATTACATGTATGAACGAACATGACGATTCAATTTATTTCAAAACAGCGTTTCTCTAATGTTCTGGGGTCGGGGTTTGAACTCTGGATAATAGACCAGCTTGCTAACCACCAGGCGACAGTTGACTTGGGACGAAATGAATAAAGTTTTAAGTGATTGCTGTTTCAAATTCTGTACTGGAACTTTTATGTATCTCTATAAATAAAATCATACTTTTGTCTGAACATTACTTGTAATTAAAAAACTGTATAAGCGCCGAAGTACTTAAAAAAAATCTTTAATAGATTCTGAGATTTTGTGAAAATTGTGTACATGTTTGTGTCGACCGAGTTGTATGGTCGGTAAAGCACCGTACTCCAGTTTCGGGTTCAACTCCCGGCGGCCGGGGTTCAATCCCGGACTGGGAGTGGTTTTCATGTCCGTCCCTTCATAGGGGGCGACGCTGTTCCACCTACTAAGTTCCCCCATAGTAAAGAGACCAACAATTCCGGCCTGTTGTGGCCAAAGCCTTCAATGCAGCGGTCGGCCATTAGAAAAAAAAAGTATACATCTTTGTTCCATTCCTGAAAAATGGCAAGGGGATATAATGATATTTGGAATCATGTTAGATGGCAAGTTACTTCAAACTACATTGTTGCAATAATGCAACATCAATCCAAAATATGTTAATATAGAATATGGAGAGCTGAATACTACAGATTTCTAATTCACACAAACATGCTGAAAAGTATGTATATTATTACGAATATTCGGTGTGTTCTGCCTCTCAGAGGTTAAAAATAGTTTAAAATTTGTATTCTACGTGTCAAATAATTAAATTTTGCATTTTGTAGCATCAAAATTCGTAAACTTAACTAGATCGCGAGATACGGAGGTTTGGGTTTCCCCATTGCCTACGATTGGGTTTTCTAGAAATCTCGAGAAATGTTGGTCTTACGCCTCAGCTGACCTCAGTTTTGGGGACTTATTTTTGGTGCCAAATTTGGCTATATTTCGCCAAAAAGTCGTCAAGCTTGGTGACATTTCGGACATTTGGCGAGATATTTCTAAAGGGCCTGTAATGTTCGTCATCCTTCATTAATATTGCGTAATAGCCCAATGATGCAACTGTATTGCTATGGTGTAATCAAAACGCGATCGTTCGGGGTCTTTCTACAGATCCCGATTTTTCTGGAATGTACGTCGAAGAGTACAAAAGACAGACAGGCCGGAGAATTCAAGTCAGTTGTCAACTAGCTCTCGTTGAGTGAGTTTGCTCAACGAGAACGCTGTGAATTGTGCTATTGAAGGCAATATTTTGCTTGCTTTTAAAAAGCTGGTTTTTAAGTACTGTGTGTAAATTCTTCATCGTTGACTCTTAACGGAATGTTTACGATTTCCCTCGTAAGTTTTCACTGAATTTTTGCCTGTAGAAGTGTTCTATTTTGCATGAAAAATACAACATTTGTGAAAGCTTCTGTACTAAGCGGACTGTTATAAGTACGTTACTTACCGTTACTTTACCAGTACTTTACTTTACCTTAATGGCCGTTAGTGCCTAAGAATTTTGTGCTATGTTGTGGGATTAAGGTAAATTATGTACACGAGGGATCTAAACCTATAGGTGGGGTGCCCTCCGTGGGGGTCTTTCTTAGGGGTCCTAACCCGTATGTGAATTTTTACAGCTGATTGTTCGACGATGTTCTAAAAGCAATGAAGTTCGTGTTTCATCCTGACCAGTGGACTTTTTACTAGAACTTTGTACACATACTGGAATTTAGAACTTCGAACGCAGGAAATAAGCAGAGTTTCCTGTAACAATCTACTTATATAATACCCTGACGTATGGGTGCCAAAATCGACAATAATTCCAAGCTGTGAGCGGAAAGAGCTAGATGTAAACGTTGTGCGAAAATCCAAATTAATAGTTCAATGACGTCCAAAGGAGAAAGCATATATCACGCAGTAGCTAGATTACAAAATAACAATAATGGATCCATAAAAATGAAAGATCTTTCGGGACTTTTCCATAGCTTTAAAATATCGAATTTACAATACTTGGCAATTTCTAAAAAATGTCACGATGCATTGGGCTGAAGCACATTTTAACAATTTGTTGTTTCAACATCGGCTTTTATGATGACACAAAATATGTATAGCAACCCTAACCTATATAAATTTAATTAAAATTACTGTTAAAACACGAATTTCATTGAAACGAGTCCAGAAATTCAGTGAACACTGCACTGAGTATAAAGAACAGTAAGGTATGGGGCGGCGAAGCTGGTAGCCTTGGTGGCTAGTATATTCATATTTCTCTTTAAAACTGTTAATTTTATGAGCTTTTTTTTTTTAGATATTTCTGTGATTACGATAAATGTGAAGGAGAAATACATCGTATATATGTATGATCTTTCCATATTTCCAATTATGTTTTACAACATTTTGGAAATGTTGCGTGAGCAGTTTTATTTTATAAATTCAAACCATTCTGAAAACAATTTCTCTACATTTATGTTACCATAAAAAGATAGACTTTTCAGAATTTTTTTCTAAAGGAAAACTTACCTTTTCCCTGTTTTCCAAGAGAGAAACTTTATTTTCCTATGGAAAATCTATGTCATTCAGTCCAAAAATCTTTGTAAATACGCTTTTAGAAGTCAGTATACAAATAAGATATCAGTACTTAGTCTATATTAAATAGAGAAATTCCCAGCCACCACATTTGGATATTTGATAGACTCTAATTTAATCAGCAATTTTTGTTGGGGTGGGGTTTTTTCAAAGGAAAAAAAACGAAGTTGTAATTTAGAATAATATTTTTAAAAATTCTATTTTATTATGATGACCTAAGTTTGAAGAAAATGTTCAAGATTTAGAAATTACAAAATAAAATTGTTTATGCGTAGTGTATAATTGTGTCAAAATAGTGGGAAATATGAAAGCATCATCCATTTTGGCGCAAAGCATCATCCAAGCGCTGAAAAATAGTGGGAAACAGGTGCATTATCGTTATTTAAACGAATTTAGAACATTAAAAATTTTTTGCTAACTATGCGCATTATCATTTCGGCAACGTTTTAAAACCGTTGCAGAATGCTATTATAGTACGTTGGTGTATAACGTTGTAAAATGGTGGCTAATTAGGTGCATTATCGAGTTTTTTCCGTTTCGGAAAGCGTTTATAAAACGTGGGAAAGAATGTGTGTTAAATCGGTGGAAAGCGTTGACACATTTGCGATTTTATGGCGTTGCAGCTAGATGACGTGATTCCTCGTTTTTAGCGTTTTAAAAACGGAAGCGTTCTACTTGGGTATGATATTTTGAGCAACGAGTGCAGCATTCTCAAGAATCAAATTGTTTATTTATATTTTGTTTATTCCCATATTTGGAAGTACTATTACTACTAAATAAATTGAACCAATACGCAAGCTGTGATGATAAAATATATTTTATTGATACAGAAAGAAGGTACATCGACCCTCTCGGGGATCGAAATCACAAACTTAGGTTTACTAGCTGGAGGAGTTATCCCAACGAGCCACGATTACTCGAACGCGGTTTTTTGAGAATGCCTAATATATTGGGCCCTACAATTTGCACCGGGAATTGCTTGTCTTATGAGCCATATTTCCACAAAATTTCATTGGTATCGGTGATTCCAAGGCCGCTCCCTCTCCTTGTTAGATTTTGACACTACGGCGAGCTAAAAACATACTCCGTTTTGCTGAATACACCAAACTGACAAGGATTGTGCATAAGAATAAACGGACAACTATTTTAATGACAAGATTTATAACTATTATCCATTGCACGTAGCTTTCTTCAAGTAAACATATGTTGCTAGCTGAAATGCAGTCACTACAATAATATTAATTATAATATTATTGGTTTTAAAAACGGCATTTCGCAACATAAAGAGTAGGGTAAAATGTATCTCAAAATTCAACGTTTCTGCCACGTCACAGATTCGGCATATTTGCAACGTAACCAATATACAACCTTTGAAACAAAAAAGCAACGCTTCTGCCACGTCAGAATTCGGAATATGGTCTACTTAACGAATATGCAACGTTTGAAACCAAATAGTAACGTTCAAAAACCGTTACGTGCTACCTGAGTAAGTCTCTAGTTCAAAAGTTTAATGTACACCCATGACCGATTGGATAAAACACCGAGCATAGGAGACGGCTGAAGTGTGAAGGTCCCGGGTTCAGGCCTATCCCGTGGCTGTCATCTAACGGTCTGGATATTTGGTTGTCTTTCTCGATATGTAACGTGAATACTCGTTAAAATCCCTTACAAAAGTACTCCGACCAAGGCACCTGACCGTAGGCAGATGCCCCTCATGTGGGCTTGCCATAACACTAAACTCAGACGTTCAATGTCAACCTGGTCCCTACCATCCACTTGTGGATGTTTCACTTTTCATGGTGGGCGGTAGTTATAAATCTATTTCCCTACATCATAAGCATAGAGTAAAGGGGGGGGGAGTAAATAACATAGTTAAGAGCAAACATGTGAAAGTTTCTTTAGGTTTTGAAGGAAAATTTTTAAATTAATCGTTTTCTGAACAAAGTTAGTTGCATGTAGGAGAGAGGGCGGGGGGCAGAGTGGGATAAATTCTACTTTTTTTAAAGTAATTTCCCTTCTTTAAATTAAAACTAAATTAAATGCATAACAATATTTTGACAATTATTAGCTTTCATTGTCATCTTTTTAAGAATTTATCCTTATTTTATTATTTGGAAAAAAGTTAATTTTCGAAAAGTACTCAAGTTGTCTCATTGTGTCCCTTTGCGTGGGACACATTGGGACGAGGATTGTGGTATATTGGGAGAAGACATACAAAATAAGATGTATTGTGCAATACATCACTTTTACTACAATTAAATGCAGGTTGAGATAGTCAACACATATGATATGAAAGCAGTTTCTATGTAGCGCCTTAAAAATAGTTACAATGATGAAACACAAACATTTAAAAGTCGCTAAATTCTTTGCTCAACAATGTTTGATGAATTGAAAATAGTAAATTAACATCAAATTAAACAGTAAACTGTAACAAAATGTTCGCAAAAGTTCATTTTATCATCGAATGAGATTGAAAGTCTATTGGAAATGAGAACTGTGTCAATCAGTGCCGGATTTAGATGTGTGGAAGCCCAGGGGCAACAAAGAAGTGGCGTTCCCTAATAATAATTTTTCAGATAAAAGTTAAAGAATTTTTTCGACTACGTATGTTGTGAAAATGTTCTCTTGTTTGGGAACATGTATTTCGGATTTGTGTGCTTGGCCAGAAATCCGCTTATAAATCCACGTCAGAAGGACAACGCAAGGGGGGGGGGTGTCTTACTAAGGGGTCCTAACCCCTTATTTACGCTTGTTTCGGAGAAAATCACAAAAATGCCGAACGGTTAAGTCGATAGCCGCGCGATGGCACCCGAAACCGGGACCTTCACACTTCTGCCGTTTGCCATTTTCAGTGCCATGGTGAGGCATACTGTGAAATGAGTTCAGCGTTAATACAGACTAGTGGTCCTGGGTTCGATTTTCTGGCGGTAGATTTTATTTTCTCAAAAAATAAATGTATATTTTATGAATAATGTATATTTTTCTATTTCTTGTCTGGTGTTAAACTCTTAATATAGCGTCGATATGGCTCGCAACTGATCTCATTCAGTGTCTAGTATGCGAAATGGGTGCAAGAAAGAGTTGCTTTGTATCTGAAACAATTGGGAATAAAAATCGTAACGTTACTTTTTAATTATCCGGTGTTCATTCGAAATTTTACGTAAAAATGTTTATTTTGGGGTACTATGGAGCTACAACCCCGGAGCCCCCATAATAGACAAATCCTTCACAATTTATAACTGTCCCACTGTACCCTCAAGATATCTTTTTAAATACAAACTCAAAAGTTGCACAAAATTCATCAATAGAATAAAGATCACTACATGCATACAATTATGAAACCTTAAGCTTAAATTTAAACATAGATTGTTGAATAACAATTTACTGTTAAAATCCGAAAAAGGAAAAACTTTGATAATTTTTCCAACAGTGAATGTAGAAACAAAAATGCCTGCAACTTCCCTTCAAAATGAATTGAACAGTGAGTACTTTTCACAGTGTTACAATAGCGGTTAGCTAAATTATGAATTTTGTTTTTATTTTTTAGCTTTTGAATTATAGAAAAATATCTATCATCCCACTATGCCCGCCTCCTTCTTTTGTCCTTCCCGACTCTATGCATAGCAAATTTAAATGTGTAACCGGTGGGTGGTTAAAAAACTTACTGCAATAGTAGATAGAAAAGTGGGAGGCAGGTATAAAACTGGTGACAACCTTTGATGTAATGTGAATTACGTATTCAAATTCGTTTATTCTTTAAATAATAATAAAAATATAAAGCGATTCATAAATTTAAACCTTCATTCCATTTTATAGAACACAGCAGGAAAGAGAGCTCTTATGTACTTCTATTTCTGTAAATTTAGACTCCGCTTAGTGGATATCTTTTTCCTTAAATGGAATACGCCTCTCTAAACAAATCTACACTATGTATGTTAGATAACTTATTTCTTTAAATAAGACGGAATATCTTGGCCGCTACGAATTTGAATCTTTCGGTTTATCAAGCGTAAAAAAATCTGACGTTGATAAATCGAGTCCGTTCTTTGCCGAAGACAAAACCAACTAGTGATTATACAATTATATGTTACTACATGTATCTGGGATTGGCGGAATAATGTCATTGTTTAAAATCCAGTAGACAGTCATCCATCAAGATCATGAGTGAATTGCAACAAGATGTCCACTTTAAGTCCTTTCATTTTATCTCCGAAAGATGTTGATTAAGATATTTCTGGAAAAAGATTATAAAAAGAAAGTAATAATGATGAATGGTGTTGCAAGAGCATTGGTGGCCTAGTTTGAAGATGAATATAATCAGAAAGAGCATACCTTAGAGCACTGAAAAAAATATTAAATCTTATATATGGTATAAATGTACTAGGATAATAGCTAGGCACGTGTAAAGTAGTTTGAAAAGAAAATAATGAGATTTATTTAATGATTCAGGGTAAGCAAAATTGGATTACCATAATTTAAATATTTATATTTTCGAAACTTTTCAACATGTTACAATAAGTTATTGACGAAAAATATACCATTTTTTTTCACCATCGATCAATCGGTCCAATGATGGAATGTGGGGAAATGCAATTCCTCGCGATATTGTGCTTCACGAAAGAGATTCACCAAAAGTAAAATTTTTATTATGTCATCAACAATATTAGTATTGGCGTTCTTCCTGTGGTGAAAAAAATAGCAACAGGTAGCAATAATTTGTATATATTTACACCTTCTCTGATTTTCACCACTTTTTTTCTGGCATAACACAAAGAATATTAAATTTCCGTTAATCACTTTGAAATTGCGCTATTTCATGGAGAGCTTCTTGCCTCAACACCATCACATTCCATCCATCGATCGATGGTGGGGAAAAAAATATAAAAAAAACTCCGTATACTTTCTTTAATTTCGTGTATCACTTGTTGTAATATATGTAATAGTTTGGAATGACATAATAATGAAAGCCTAGAATATTTGAAATTAAGGCATTCACTTGTGCTAACCCTGCACAATGTTCATTATCATTCATATTAAATAGGTTTTCTTGTGCTAAAAATATGAGAAGTATTTAAAATAATTAATGCATTTTATGGAAAAGATACTGTTATGATACTTTAATATATACCATAAACGATGAAATAAGGTCGTTTATGGTTACTTGGAAAAGTACGGAGGCTAAAAATCTGTACAAACACTGAGAACACAAAGTTATTTGGTAATTAAAATCAGAGCATTTGCTCAAACATAAGAATTTCGAATTTTGTATAAAACAAATTCTACTAAAAGAACATTATGGAATTTATATTACCTACACGCGTAAAAAAAAGTACTAAGTTCGCTCCAAAAGAGTTACAATAGCTCCGAAGGGCTTAAAACCGACACAAACTTGTCCCGGTTTCAAATCCTTTATATTTTAGATCCTTCGGATCAAATTTAGTTCTTTTTTAAGCGTGTAATCTAATAACTGAGAGCAGTGGCGTAGCGATAAATTTTTCATGGAGGGGAGTTGGTACGACTACTGCAACGCATATATATGTATATATATATGCTATGTGTGTGTGTGAAGAAAATACATTTTGTATGACAAAAAAAATTCCTCATGCGGGGGGGGGGGTCTTATAACCCCCTAAACCCCCCGTAGCTACCCCACTGACTGAGACATAAAAGAAATTAATTCATGAATAAAAACTGCTATGCAGAGGTATATATTATACATTTTTAATTTACTGTATCTTTATTTGGGGTAAATAAGGGGTATTTGACCATGGAAACTTTTTCTTAATTTTTTTTTTTTAAGTTTTCTTAGTTAGAAAAAGCATTACTTTTCTTCTTTCCTTTAGTTGGTGACATGGTAAAAATAGGAACAAAATCTTTGAACCCATTTTCAAATCATAAAACAAATTCTAATTTAGTGTTCAAAAATACTTTTGGAGGTTCTGCAAAAACTGATATTATAAATGATTTGTTTTAATTGTGAGATTTTTTCAAATTGTTTAGTTTTTGAACTAGGGTACTATTTGAAAATGGGAATTTTTCGTAAAATTTTTAAGTTTAAGCTTTAAGTTTAAGTTTTTAAGTTTAAGCCTGCTGGAGTCAGGAAAAATCATGACTTTTCTTCTTTTATTAAGCTGGTGACATGATCAAAATAAGAACAAAGCCGCTGTATCCACTTTTAACCCGGCAATACTTGCGCAGGGTATAACATACACGCTACTCGCATTTTTGTTTTGGATATCCCTTCCTAAATTTTTCTTCAAAACGTATGAAACCTCGTATTGGATCTAAGGTAATAACCTTGAAGCGGAAAATTTGTTCTCAAAGTCTTCAAATAGGTTTTCGGATATCGGATCGTCGGTTGTATCATACCTTGCGCGAGTACTTATGCTATTATTCTGAGCTACCCTTTTCTTTCCATGTACCTTCTTAACTTTTTTTTTACTGATGAGGCCTGGTGCAGCTGACTTTAAGGTCATTACCTTCAAGGGGAAAAACTTGTGTCGGAATTCTTCAAAAAGGTTTTTGAATATTGCCGCGCCGGGGTCAGAAAAATAGCAGATGTACTCACACCCTGCGTGAGTACATCTGCTATTATTCTGACTGAGACTCTAGTTCTGAGTATATAAACAAAACATATTTTCATTTTTTTTCGAGTATAGTATTTATAAATATATGGTTAAAATTATATTTATTTATTTATTTTTCATTTTTTACCTCTCGTGTATTGATCTTAAGGTAAAAAACAATACATTTGGGCATGAGATGCCCTGCTGGAGAAATTCCTTCTTTTACGCGCGAGTAATCCCGGGTTAAATCATAAAAAAAAAATTGTTTTAGTGTTCAACAATACTTTTGGAAGTTCTACAAAATCTGTTATTACAAAGGATTTTGCTTTATGGTGAGAGTTTTCTAATTGTTCAGTTTTTGTGCACAAGTTTTGTTACAATGAAATACAAACTAATGTTAATTTACTTATTTGCGAACAGTTGCATCTGTATATATATGAGTTTTCTAGTATTAGTGGTGATTTTCATGAGAAATTAAGGTTAACATAGTCAATAAAATAAAATAAATCTGATTTTTAATTTATTTTATATATCAATAAATAAGGTTAATAATCTTCTCCCAGAAAAAGAGTAACAATTATAGTTCTTTAGTTAGGAACAATTGTAAACAGTTAGCAGTTGCAGACTCCAGCCCTTCCCCCTACTGAAAAATACTATAAAGTTTGAATGGTATAAATAAATTGATATACAGGGTTTCGCAAGAAGATGGTAACACGCTTCAATTTTATATCCATTAGTGGCAAGTAGTCAATGCAAATTGAAAGAAATGTTGAAAATAACTTAACCGACTGATACCTTGTGTCCCTTTTTTGGGACGGCATTTTTCCTATCAGTCGAAAGCGTTCTTTATTTTTCCTAGTCTTTATTCACGAGTATTGGATCTCAACTCCACAAAATATTCTAAAATAACGAAGTAGGATGTTGACATTTCAATTTTTAAGCATACGATTTTAAAAGAAATCATCCCTTGACAAGAAGTTGACATCAGAAATTTAGCTATTATTGCTGGTATTACTAAAAAATGAAGAAATCCGGAAAAATATCTGGGCACAAATGGGTTAAGGAAAAGACTTCGCTAAGAAAAAATTTCTTTCGTTAATTTTCAAAACCTAAAACATTTTAAATTTGTATACTGCCGCCGTACAAAAAATTCCCAATTTGAAAAATATGTTCCATACGCTAATGAGATGGTGGACAAAATTTAAGTCTTTCATCATAAAACGTCTCAGAGATATCTTTAAACAAAGATATCCAGGGTCTGTCTATACGTGAATTTGAATGTAAACGTTTATTGCTAGAGTGCATTTTTTTCCCTCTCGTAATTTCTGTATGACTCTTGAAACTTGATCATTTGGCGTGATTCTTCACCTTAGAGTTCAAGAGGCAATGGAAAGTGGTTTAAGTCAGTATATATTTATCTTTTTATTTCTGATACTGATTAGGATGTAATTCTCAAATTTTGCCCATCATCTCATTAGTGTATGGGACAGTTTTTCCTAAATAGGAAGTTTTCATTGTACGGGCGTTCGTATACATATCTAAAAAGCTTCTATTTCCGAAAATTAACGAGAGGAGCTTTTTCCTACCTCATTATAAACATTTTTTATCTCTAATGGATAAAGAAATAAAACATGTTCCCATCTTTTTGCGGCACCCGCTATATCAAATTATTTCCACCATATTCCGACTATTCTACATCGAAGGCTTCTATGCAAATGAATGAATTACAAATTTTACCTTTGAATATTAATTTGTTGTAAATATTTAGGAAACGTTTTCAATAGTGCGAATAGGATGTACTTACGTACTGAAAAAAAAGTGTAGGCAACAACTTTAAGAGCAAAAGTGAACATTTATTCTGCACTGTGTAAGCAATGTTGCAATAATTCTTATGTTATTTAGACTTGGATGAAAAAAAAACTAAGATTACGACAGAAAAGTTTAACTATTAATGAAAGTTACATGTAAATTATCCTGGAAAATGTTTAAAATTTCTTTTACATTTCTTCGTTTGTAAAAGTAATTTATTCACAGGTAATTAGTTATTCCGTTAAGTATTTCAGAACTAATGGTTCAATATGTGATTTCGTTGTATAACGCCATCATTTAAAAGAGTGTTTTTATACGTTAATTGGAAAGGAGTAGATAAATGATTATTTTTTAGAACACAGACACTAAGGCGGTATTATTAATGGCAGAATTGCAAATGTTCTAGCTAACCAAATCCTAATATAACATTTGATCTTGCGAACATATGTACAGGTGTCTCTAGGGGCTACTTTGCGGAAGTTACTTCTATCTGTTAAACAATGTTCGCTTAGTAATGCATTTTCGTTGTTCCATGAGTGCGTGGAAGATAAAGCACTAAGGATGATGTAACACAAAAAAAGAAAGCATTAAGTATCATGGCTTGTATTTGTATAAGATTAGAATGAATAAGTAAAAGTGATATCCGTGATGATGTTTCGATACAATATATATTTTATGTATATTCTCCATTAATGTTGATATGGAATTTTTCGGTAGGTATAAACAAAACTTTGGGTTATAAATCATTAAAATAAAATACTCCTGAGAATAAATACCAGAATTGAGACGGTAGAAAATGCCAAAGCACGAAATTATTTTCATATAAGCGGAAGTAAAAGGATGAATTATTTTGTTCCCTAAAAATATGAAGTATGTAACCATATGAATTCAATTTTGAGTAATTTTTGATTTGATGAAACTGGAAAACTCGAAATAGAACTAAAATTTATCCCATCACTGAATTTGAAATGCAATGTATTCAATTTTTTCTTGTATTTCTTTTTGACCTACATATTTAAACTGAAAATCCCCAAAATTACTAGTTTCTATAATTTTTTATATTAATTTTATGCATGTAAAATAATTTATATAATGTCTTTCTTCTTGCACTCTTACACACTGCTCGTAAAATTTTAAGTTATACCTTATGTTCTGGGATAACCCTCATTTTTATTTGCCTCCCTGGGATGCACATTTATGAAATATTTGTTTTTTAATTTTTCCTCTTACAATACTTCTAAACATTCCCATAAGTAAACTAAAGTTTGTCGAAACGTTCTCCAGCTATTTTTTTAATAATTACACTAAAAATGTATGATGTAATGTATCGGATTCTTCATCCACTTCATGCAATAAAGGAAGGATGAGTTAGAAAGTAGGAGATTACATTTAATGTATAGAGAGAGCAAAACTGCTATGTTTTTATTACTTCACCTGATGGTCACCTGATTGTCCCTATTTATATATTCATTGTCATTCTGTAGGTTTATTACATTTTAATGATTGAATGACCTAAATTTATCTAAATAAGTCTTCAACATCAGCCACAGAATCTTCAGTTTCTCAAAATTATGTAAAAATAAAAAATGAAATCAGAGATGGTAAAAGCCTTTTCCTAACTCTGATGCAAAAAAGAAAAAACTGAGAGGCAACCTAAAGAAAACAGAAATTCTCACAGATATACCTTTAAAAATAACTATCCAAAAAGAGATGATTAAAAGAAAAGAAAAGTGAAAGACCTAATGATATAAACAGGGGAAAAAAATTGCAAGAAATTACTCAAACCGAGCTCAACTGAAGAAGAGAAAGAATGAAAAGAACCTTCTAGTGGATCTGACTTTCAGGATTTGGAATTTGAAGATGAAGATTTTAATGTTGACACTGGAGATTTAGTATTATTCATGGTCTACGGCAAGAAAAAATGCAATTTTAAACACTATGTTACTTAAGTTGTAAACAAAAATGAAAATGAATTTGAAGTGCACTACATGGAAGGTATTCAGCCAGGTTATGCACTTATCTTTGATGATACAGACAATCATACAGCAGACAGTAAAGATATTGTGAGAAAAATTGCCAAAACCAAATGTACTGCAAGGAACCGAGAGAACGGTGGCAAAGTTCACTCTTGCTGTAGAATTTCAATTATAATGTCCAATAGTTATTGTAAAATAACAGTTTTTGATTTAATGTCTAAAAATATCCATAAAACTAAAATTTTGTAAATCGGACTTAAAGTGATAATATCTAATTAAGACCTTTTTTCTTTAATTTTATTAACAAATTTAGTGTGTGCATATGTTATAATCATAAAATTAACGTTTACCTTATAAACTTTGAGCTACTTTAATATCTACTTTAATACTAAATATTGTCAGGCAATAAAAAAGTTGAAATTACTCACTATTTGGAAAAGTAAAAGTTTTATAGTGTTTCTAGTTAGCTGATCCACTTTACCCCATTTGTTGACCCAATGAGGTACAGTGGGTCATCAAAAAGAACTGAAGAAAAATGTTTCTTACTGTACAAAAACTTTTCTTAGAATTGAACTAAAATTATGTAGGATAGCCAATAGATCAGAAAACATAATGCATTAGTTTGATTTTATGTTTTTAAAATAGTTTTACAATTATATTTAAAAATTTAAAAATGGACCCACTGTTCTCTCGTCTTTCCTACTTGCAAAATAACGTGCTGTATATACGAGTACCTTCTTTACAACGTGTGAGTACATGTTATGCAATTTCCCTGAACATATTGGAGAGGAGGGTATTATGGAATAGTGGGGAAATATGGAATACCGAGTTTTTGGCTCTGTTAGTTGTTATTGCCACAAGTTAATACCATGAACAACTCAAGAAAGATTCCCGTCTTACAATACAGTAAGAGTTGACCGCTCTCTGTTGCCGTACCACTCGCTACAGAACAAAGTATGTTTTGTGATTTTCAAGAGTTTTTGTAGATAAGTTTTCAAACATTTTAACTTACTAGTAAACACGTGACATGAACATTGATGTTACGCATAATGTACACTAAGAGAATGGTAGTTTGTTCTACTGTGGTTATTTTTTAGATGACAGTGTTTTGCCAATTAGTTTTGAAGGTTCGTTTTCCGAGATGGCGTGTCGGGTATTATGGAATACTGGGTAATATTGTAATGGATTTCATGTCATCCACTAAAGACCCGGAAAACAAGGACGCTGAATTCATCTTTTGTCACGAAAAATTCTCTAATGATCAACGACGATCAGTTTGGATTCAAAGATCCAGCTGTTCTCTGTGGGCTCACCATGACTGTACCGGAGCAAAGAAAGAAAATTATATCTACAACTTTTCTAAATCGACTCGAAGCAGAAATGACTCCAATATAATGATTTGAACTACAAAACATAAAAATGTGTTTTATAGTAACAAATAACTATATATGAAGCAATATGAATTGCTTTTCAACGGTTTAAACCATCTATTCCATATTACCCGACTATTCCATATTATACTCCATTCGTAACTTTTTTTTTTAATATTTTTTCTATAACAACAAAATAAATTGTGTATTTCTTTGCAATTGACATTTCATTACGATTCATTATAGCATGTACTCATGCTGTGTTGGGGGATTTTATTTAAAAATCTATGAAGTTACAGTTAGAAATGTAAATGGTATTCCATAATCACCACCTTTCCTCTACTTGTCAATGGTTATCTTGAATATTTTTCAAATATTTCTTTCCAGTTTTACTTTTCAGTGCTTGCCATACGTTTTTGTTCTTTATGGTGAGGATAGCACACACATGTATACATATGGTCAAATATACAGAAAAAAATGTTTTGTTGAATCAACAAAATTATCCGGTTGAAATAGCGCCAACGCAATTTTAGTTGAATTAACAACATATTTTTGTTAAAATTATTTGGTTGTTGCAACGAAATATTTTGTCAATTTAACCATATAAATTGGTATAAATAACCAAATGCTTTGTTAATTTTACAAAACTATTTGTTTAAATGGCTTAGTTGGTTAAAATTACTCAAATTATTTCTTTGAATTAACAAAATTTGAAATTTCTTTGTTAAATAGTTCTGTGCTTGCTCATTTAACAAAATTATTTTGTAGATTTTACAGTTATATTTTTAACCCACAAACAGTTGACTAATAGTTTCAGAGGTTGGACTAAATAGTTAATATATTTATCAAAATTGACAGTACCATTTTAGTGTTTTTATAAATCTAGAAATTCAGTGCTTTTTTTTTCTCATGCGGAAAACTTGTTATGGGAATCCAAAATCGCTTTTGCGTTCGTAGTAAAATAAATATGTGAACCAATTCCTCAAATTTTACATTATAACATTATAACGAGATCTAGCTTATTTGACTAAGTAATAAAGATCTAGATTGCAACACGCGGAAAAAGAAATATTCCCATCAGTTATTTTGAAGTCATTGGTAAACTCTCCTTTTATTTCCTTTTTTCTCGAATAAACAGACATAAAACCGGCAGTCGAAATCAAAACTTTATGCAATCGCTTAATTATTGGAACTTAGGCAATTTGATAAATGTAATACAAAGCTTATAAACATTTTTATCGCAAGAATGTTTCATTTGGAAAATGAACGTATTTTCCCTTAGGAAGAAAAATTAAAAATAGATCAAAGTGCTAACCATAAGTGGTCTTCTTTAAGGCGTGGTGTACGAAATTAACCATTTGCTACATAAAACCAATATGGATTGTAAAAAAAAAACGTGTCTTCCGGTTTAAAACTTAAAACACAAAAATATTTTCGAAATATATATAAATCCCGGTATTGCCTAACTTAGTCTACATTCAATATTTTTCCCCAAAATTTATCTTCATCGAGTCTGTATTTCTATTAATAATTTTAAGCAACAAGATTTTTTACATTAGAAATTTTGCGGCCCATTATATTGTTTAAAAGTGATTCTGATTGTTTTAACTAAATTAGTCTGACTGACAACTGAATGACTTAAAGCTTAATCTATGGAAACTTATAAAAACAGTAAAATAAAAAATTTAAATTTTTATAAATATATAAACTAATTAGGCTTACCTCTGAAATTTTCAAAAAACTGAGGAAAATCCAATTTATTTTTGTGTTTCATTTTATACATTTTTAATGTATTGGCAGACCGTGCAGATCCTTTGCATTTTCAGATGGCTCTTCCCTCTTCCGTAAATCAGAATTCTTCTTCTGGGCGGGTCTGGCTTAGTGTTTCGCTGTCCTGCGCATGGCCTTGACACATGCGTAAATTTACTGGCGAGCGATTTCTAAATTTATTTGTTCTGAGTTTTGACTAAAAGATTTTGTTAAATTCAAAAGACATTTTGTTAAATCAATTTCGTTTAATCAAACACACTTTTGTTAAATCAACAAAACAAAAACTGCTACCAAACTACTTAACCAAACAAATTTTGCCAAATTCAACAAAACAATTTTTAGCGTGTACATCCTTAAATTCAGTTAAAAATTTGTAATAAATACTTTTAGTAAAAAATAATAAGAAATTAGAGCGAAAATTTAATTTTAAATCTCATACATGAAAGTAATGTTCAAAAGTTATTTTTTAAACGAGCATGCGTTAATTTTATAAGAGAAAGAGATTGTATGACCGCAGTTTACTATTTCATTTAGAATTTATAGACATCTTCATAAATTAAGTAATTTATAGCATACTAGTTGAAGTACCCGTCGTTGGCTGGTTAGTACATAATGCAAATTTTTAAAAAGCTTGAATCTTCGTTATCATTGTAGGTGTATAAAGACTGGAAATAGTATATTAGCAATAGTATAGAAATAAAAATATATCTTCTGTGTATTGCTAAAAGATTACAGGTTTGGGAGTAACAAAATAATCAGTAAATTCGGCTATTAGAGAGATCTTCAATCTATTTTTAAAAATTAAATTGTAATATGGTTGAATGAGTTTTTCAAGTCAAGAGGTCATTACTAGCTAAATTTTGTTTGATTCACTGATCATATTTTAACATTATTCCTCGTAAACATTTTGCGCAATTTTCACAAAATCTTAAAAACAACAAATAAACATTTTGAAAATGCATCAAATTTTACAAAAAATCCGATTTTTGTTCTATTAGTCGTTGCTGCTCATGTTGCTAAACTTCACTGTATTCTCTTAATCTATTTTTATGGAATGCGAGAAACATCCATACGATTTTCACAAAGTCCCAAAATCTATGAAATATTTAAAACTGTTTCGGCATTTGGAGTTCAAATTAACTTACATCTAACATAATTCCAAATTTTATTCTATCCCAATCCCATTTCTTAGGAATAGTGCAAACATTTATTAACTTTTCACAAAATCTCAAAATCTATAAAAAAAAATAAATAAAGTAAAAAACTTTGACGCAAAGAGTTCAAGTGACCACTCGTGACGATACTAAATTTTATTTCATTCGCTTCAGTGGTTCATATGCAATCGATAAATATTTTCATATATTGAACAATTTTTGCAGAATCTAAAAAGCTAATCAAAATTTTAAAACAATTCGACACCTATGGTTTCAGCTGAGTGACCATCTATCATGTCACTCAATTTCATTTCATTCGTTTCAAAAATTTTATGCGATGCGCGAACATAAATGAAACGGATAGAAATGTGCATTATTCAAGACAAGTGTGTTTCATTAAAAAATAGAAAGTTAATTCAGCAGATAAAAGAAGATTGTAGTTATTTAGTTTTAAAAATGAAAGCTAATTATAACATTGCGCCTCGAAAATTCGAAACCCGGTATCCAAAACAGAGATTTTGGTAAAATAAAAAGCAAAACGACTGGATTTAAATGTTGCTTTTTAACTAAGAGTGACAGAAAGTAAAAATATTATAGGTCATTATTTAAGAACAGAAAATTTTAAGTCTTGCTTTGTCATTAACGTGCAAAAGGGTTCTTTGGAGCTTCTATAAATTCCATTCATCATTATTATCTCATTTACATTGGCTGTTTTCCAGAAATATCTTAATAGACTGCTTTCCGCTCCCAAAACCAAAACGGAACATTTTGTAGCGGTATATGGGTAATACTGATGGATTACTGTCTGCGAATACTACATAATGATATTCTTTTTCTAAGTTTTCATATGGTGTCTTGAAAAATTACTGTCATATTCATATTTCACAAATTTTGAAAAGAAGAGATTTGGATAAATGATCAGTTTTTGTGTATAGCTGATAAACAGTGTAATTGATCTTGTACTAATAATCACAAGCACTTAAATACGAAATATTTAACCCACTTTTATAATGTATAGAAGCCTTTATTGTGTCTGATGGGTGTTACGTTTTAAGAAACGGTAGCTAAAAATGTTATTTACATATTGATTTCGATGAGCATTCACACGTGAACATTCGTAATAGTTATAATAAAAAGTCATATTGAATTCCAGTTCTACTACAAGTAGTGAAATCATACAATGATTTTATCTTAAATATTTTTTATTTACATTAAAATATTTTTTGAGCAGATTATTTTGTAAAACAGTTGAAACAATTGTAGATTCTTTTTCTTCAGTCTGGGTAATCCTGTTTGAACGTCAAAAGTATTTTTGTTGTGTCAACGAAAACCTTAAAGGTTTTAGTTGTGCTCAATTGTGCTCAATTTCAATTTGTGCTCAACGAAAACCTTAAAGGTTTTCGTTGGCACAAATTGAAAACACGTACAAAGCAGCCAAATTCATTCGACCAATTTAAAAGTATTTTTCTAGATTGTGGTACTGACTAATAATGGATTATTTATAATTTATAATAGAAGTTGTGGGAATGATTGTTGACTGAACTTAGCTTAATGCCTTAAATTTTACTTAAGATCAACACACAGTTTCTTAAAGTCATTTATTTTTCCAAATGAACGTTCGTACTACCTAGAAAATTTGATGTATTGACGTCGGATGTTATTTAAAGCAACAAGAACCCCATTAAAATATCTTACTTACACTGAAAATCCTGTTTACATATTCTGTAACAAGTTTGCCGTTAGCATGAACATAAATTACTCCTTCCCTAGACTAGGCTTTGTATTATTAGAAAAGGCTGAAGATAATTTACTGGAATTAAGGTAAATATTAATGAATCCGTTCAATTAAGAGGGGCTTTCACTAGATCAATAGCACAGTTCACAATATGAACAAAGTACATTAATATCATAATTTCATATAAGTAATCCATAACTTTTATCAATAGTAACTCATTTTCTCGTCGGATGGCTGAAATACCTTTCACGAGGCGAAACGGGCGTATGATGGATCGTGTTAAAACACAGATAAAGAAATGTTCCTCACTGTTCTCATTTGGAAAGAGATAGGAAGCAGTTGACAGCATTTGATTGAACTGTTTCTCCACTCTCTGGAACTAAGCTTAGGAAATGAGGATGCAACAAATCCACAAATTTCGTGAGCAGAAATCTAAATAAGAAATGGTATTCAAAATCAGGTGATAGTTGCTCATTTTTTATTCCGGACCGCGTTTGATTTCGATTCACGGCATATATAATAATTCAGGAACTGTGATCAAAAGTTGGCGACATGAAATACATCCGAATGATGTATGTATAAATGGTTCCCGGCTATAAAACTTTTTTACGGCTGTTGAAAGTGAGTCTTGAAAACAAGATTTACAGCCTTGTTCATCAAAGAACTGATAGCTTTGAACGGGTCTTTTAATCTGAAATAGTTTTATTGAATGGTGGGGAAAAAATGCTCTAGAAATATATTTCATTTATTTTTCAGATTTTATATGCGCAAGGAAAGATTCTAAAATGTGTTCAAGTAAAATATTACTGTTTTAGAATTAGTTTTAGAATTTTACATAGTACATATGATCTTATAAAATATCTTTCATAGTCTTTATCTAAGGGATATCGTACTAAGTATATAATTTGAATGCTCATTTTATAATGAAATAAAAATGCATATTTTCTATAAACTACATCACATTATTTTAAAAAATGAACATTCCGTGTTATTCTTCAAACGTTCAGCAGTATATTCTTCATTTTAACATTAATCATTATTAATGTTTCATTTTGAAATATTCTTACTGTATTTCGAAAATTAGTGAATAAAAAGATTTCATGCCATTTTCTGAAGACATAAAATACAGGGTGTGTTACAATTCTCTCCCGGGTTTGGATGGCTTATAAAATATTTGTATACATTACCAATAAAGCGACAAAGCTATCTTTATTGGATAAAGAAATGTTACAAGTTTTGTTTCATAAATGCTCAATATGTGAAAATTTCGTCATGCGGCAGATATAAAGTCTAAATTCAAATTCTTCACTCCCTACATTCGATTTAACAAGTCGCGATCAATGGTAGAAAATGCGGTTGCTATCCTTTGCTGTAAATCTTTTAAATCATGAGACACAGGAGGCACGGACATACGATCTTTTATGTAACCCTATAAAAGTCGCATGGAATTAGGTCGAGAGAGCGAGGTGGCGTCGATTGTCGACGTCAGAACCGCGACCAATCCAAACACGATGAAGCTCGTTATTTGTGAAACAAAACTTGTAATGTTTCTTTCTCCAGTAAAGTCCCCTTTGCTACTGTATTGGTAATATATTATTTTTTATAAGCCTTCAAAACCCGGGAGGGAATTGTGACACATCCTGTATATTGTATCTAGATAAGAAATATAATAAAGAGAAAATGAAAATACGCATGAAAACCAATATGGTTTTCATGTGTATTTTGATTTTCTCTTTATTTTTTTTTATTTTCTCTTTATTTATCTCTTTTGATTTTCTCTCTTATTTTTGTTTTTCTTTTGAATAATGCAAGTTTTGCATGGAGCAATATCTGTGTCAACTGCGCCATAATTTGTACATTTGAAGGGTGCAGATGAAGTCTCATTATCCACTTTTTTAAGGTATTGACTTATTCGTATCCCCATGTTCATCTTTTTAAGACAAATTGGACTGTAGTAGTGATTTGAACCATCATGAACATATTAAGGCTGAAAAAAAATGCTGAAAATCTCGTTTAAAATGAAACACATAACTCACATTATCCAACAACTGTTTTGGAGCAAAGCTCACACATTAAAAATTCGGCCAATCAGGGAGATTTTTTTAAAGGATCATAAGATAATTTTTATACATCTGTTGATTTTTAAAGTTGATGTTGATAACCAATAAACTTTTTAAATAAATGTTTTTTGCGTGTTGATGTTTGTTGTTTAGTACCCTCCAAAATAATATTAGGAAAACTAATGTTCAGATGCTTATTTATATATTTATTTGTTCTTTTTCTTGTAAATTCATAATTTTTTTGGTTTATAACTAACATTACCTATAAAAGTTTGCTGCAAAATTCACATTTTCTTTATTTAAGTTAAAATTGCAGCTTTGTCAGCATTATTAGTAGCTTAGGACTATATGCATGTAGTTTTTTATGTCAAAAAATGTATCAAACAATTTTGCCAATATATTATATTTGTTAATAATAATAAGTTTTTTTGGCATTTTTATAAGAAGGTGGATTAGTCCAAAGTATGAATTTCGCACTTTGTGTTACACTTTGTGCTAGCAGTGTTACCGTGCTAGCAGTGTTGCTAGCAGTGCTAGCAGTGCTTTGTGCTAGCAGTGCTAGCTTTGTTGCTAGCAGTGCTTTGTGCTAGCAGTGTTGTGCTAGCAGTGACCCTTTTCTGACGACAGCTGGCTGTGCTCGCGCACAGCCAACTGCGTCAAAAAAAGGGTCTCTAGATCTGTGGCACGCGATGAACGTTTCGATAGTCCGCCATCTTGCTGGTAGTTAAGTCGAGCGATGGCAACGGCTGCCCTTTTTTCAGCATTGGGCAATCTATCCAGCTGTTCTCGGGTTCTTCCATTTTTCGGCAGATGTCAGTGGTGTTAAAAATAATCGTGACCATTTTTTTACGGGAAAGGACGTGCTCAAAGGTAAAGGATTCTCGTGGAGCTATGTCACCCGCAACTATTTTTATAGAAATCCAATCTATTCCTCGTGACCTTCAACAGTCAAAACGTCAACAGTTTGGTGGTCTCAGAGCGAAACCACTGCGCGTTAAAGGGTTAATAATAGCTTTTATGCAAACAAAATATCAGCTCATTGAATCCATGGTCTTTTCTCGTGTCTCCAAAAAACCTTTAAGAAACTAATACATTCCGGAAACTTTGAGTAGTTCCGTTATTACTTTCAATTTAAAACAGGTCTAAACACTTTATTATCAAAATTAAGATTTTCTATAAATAATTTTCATTCTATTTATGTTTTACTGTTCCGGGGTAAAATAAAGTGTACCGGAAGGCTTAGTTAATAATATGTTTCCAAATGCTCCTCAAAAACTTTTAATGAGTATAAATGCTGCCTATTAATGAGTGAAAAATCGACAAAAAATCATTTAAAAGCAAACAATTTATATTTTCAATAAAACAATGTGCCTGTTCATTTTACCCCACCTTACCTTGCTATTACGAGGTGCCGGCATAACTTAATTCTAACACTAATGGCTATAACATTTTTAAATTTAAATAATTTTAAATCATGATTACTCATTTATTACTAACAGGAAACAGTGAATGAATAAAAAAAAAAAACGTTTCAACCCATTTTACTCCACCATATCCTATTGAATGGAATGCTTTATAGTTCAAATATGAATTCGATTATACATACCAAATTAAATTATCATATGATGTCGTAACTATTTGTGTGTCAATACCACGTAGGGATACAATGTATTTGCAATTATTTCAGACACGCATATACTATCGAACTATGACTGTCGATATCCTAGCATTCTGATAGCGTCAATAGCAGCAGGTAAATCTGACTCTTGTCAAAAGACAGTCCATGTATGACCGTTGAATTATTAGTTATAATCTGATGTTATGTAAAATAATTAGGATTGTTAGATCATCACAGTGTCGGAAGGAAAGATTTACGAAAATTTTATACTTAATAAGCTTTCATGTGTTTTCAAAATTTGTATAACTTAAAGACATGCAACGTATGTGAAGTTCGAAAAGTAACAGCTGAGTTTTACGAGCAAGTGAATGAATTGTGCCCAGACAGCAAAGCAATTTCTATGACTGCTCGTTAACGTTCAGAGAGCGTTCAGTAATGTTTTCTGAATGTACTGTGTACGTTAACAGACGTTCAGATAACATTGTTGTGCTGCCTGAGTATCAATTAACCCAGACAGCACGTGAATACCACAAAAGCCTGAAATAATTTGACGGAACTTTTATCGACGCATTTTAATGTAGGGCGGTAAATCATATATAAAATAAAGAAGGGGATTTTTCAAAGGGCTTATATATTTATGAGGGCAATTGTACCTAAATAGAAAGATTCGAACATCCTTTTGTTGACTGTTTGTATTTTGTAGAAACAATAGCTGTTATTTATAAAAGAGCGGTAAGAAGTTTGGCTTAGGTTTATATAGTTTTGCGACCTATGATGAAAGCTCTTGAAAGTGGGGATTTTCTTGCGAAACTACCCACTTTTAAGGGATTAAGAGATAAATTGGCAATATCAGTACATTAAAAATGTATTCTATATACACCCAAGATGCTTATCACATTCAACAAAAAGTAGTGAAAACACATTTACACTTATTACCAATTAGCATTGATAGCATTGTTTAACAACTAATAAATATTTAATAAGAATGCAATTATTAGCATAGCGTGTAGTTTAAAAATTTAAATAAACCAGATTATCTTATTAGCTGGCAATTCAAGTAAACTATAAAACTAATCAGTAAATGTGCAGTTAAATCCCGGTTATAGACTTCATTTTATAGTACGTGCCATACAACATGTTTAGCACGTCTCGATGAAACAACGTCGGAACCAGTTTCACACTACCATTGTACCTATTTTGTCCCGGCATATTGACCTAAGCGACAATTACATCATGTACGTGCCGTTAGTCTTTCCAACTACAGGTATTTATTAGTTATGAACATAGTCTGAAGACTGCGAAGTTTTAAACTTGTCGGAAATATATTTGAAAGAATTTGCCTTTGTAATATTATTAGTAACGTACCTGAATGCACTTGAATTATTATCTATATTTTTATAAGGTAAGAAAAAGGAGCGTCGAAGAACACATCTAATGGATTTTGCATTATAAACAAGAGAGCTGAAAATGCAGAACTTCGAAAATATGTTGAATCACTGTTCATTAATTTAGAAATAAGAATCAAAAATAGAAAATGACGCCAAAAAGAATTATACCATAAAATGGTACAACACCATACATTATACAAACTGAATTCCGTCTTCTTAAATGCAATTTTTCTCAGGCTGAACATATTATCTCCTCATTGTTTCCTGAATTGATCGAAGTGGATTTTCCTTTAAATTGAAAGAGAAATCCTTTTTTTCTCACATTTTGTGTTTTTTAAGAGATTAAAATTGGCATTTGCATTCTCTAATTCTACGATTTTGATTCTAAACTTGTTATATGTCTACTCTTAACCAGTGATAAGTTGCTTCGCTGAAATGTTTGTCGTTATAGCTATTTCTTCTGTAGCCTCATTGTTCAGAGGGAAACAAGTTTTTTGGTACCATTTCTCTTAGGATGACAACCATAGTTCTTTTCTTCCTTTTTTGAACATAGAAAAACTCTACAATTCGTTGTAAGAAATTATATGCAAACTTATTGAAGTCATGTATCACAAGAAAAATAAAAGATTACATGGATGGAATTAATAAAGGCAATCTCTTCAGAGAGTGGAAAATACTATGTTGAAAGACAGAATTGAATTGAACTGAATTTGGGAGTACGGCCGATTATATACAAAGGGGATCTAGACCGATTAAGGGTGTCCAACGTGGTAGACTTTACAAGCAGTTCCAACCCATATTTTACGCGGTTTCGGAGAAAACCACGGAAAAATAGATACGACCACACTTGATTCTGCTTACGATGTTGTCAACAGGATAAACCCTCCTAGCATGATCATACATTTCTTCTGCGACTTTTAAATGCACTACACGCTTATACATTCAATTAAATTATTTCTATTGTTGTTTCACATTTACAATTTCATGTATCTTTAGAGTGTGTGGCACTTTTAAACTGCTAAAGTAATGCCACAAGTGATTAAATTTTCTGGAAAAACAACATTAAAAAAATTGAATTCCATAAATGAAATCGTACATTTGTACTGTACTAAATGAAATAGTACAGTGAATGGATAATTAAGTTTATCTCCCAATATATGTTGAAATCTGAATATCTAGTGTTCAATTTAAATTTATAAAGGAAATGATAGTCATCAATATAAGAGAGTATCTATGCGTTAGGGATCAGAAAATATATGGACCGGAACAGTGAATCCTCTACAGCTCGTTTCAAGAGAGGTAGAAATTAAGAATCATTTCTACAATGGCAAAATGTTCAGAGACGATTATCTGGTTAAATTTTTCGACTCTAATCAGTACTTTTGTATTATGCCAACTGTAACAGCGATATAATAGTTATATATTTTTAAATACCTTACTTTTGGAACTTACTTCCCTATGGAAAATAATGCAATACTATTGGGTGAAGTTTCGTTTACAACGATGTTAGTTTCTAATAATACGCTTGAATTACTTAATATATAATAGTTATATATTTATATTAAATAGTATTTGTATTATAATTACTTTCAGTTTCATCTATGCATATTATTCAACTCAAAATCAGCACGTAAAATTCTCAAATCACTTGCAATCCATGCGGTAATTGTGTAAAAAAGAATCATGATTGGATGTAAACATCATTGGTGTTAATAGCAGCAAAAAACAGCTTATCCGATTACCGTACAATAAATTAGTAGTGATAACTAAAGAAAAAAAATAAGGCTAGGTGGGGTAATTGTAACAATATTATACATATTTCATATCTCGGAAATTTTAACGCTATTTAAAATAAGACAAACATCGTTTTAAATTTTAGGGGTAACTTCTACTTTTTTTTTTCTCGCTCTTTCTTTGCGTCGACATATTGGAAGAAGTGAAGATTAATTTTAATAATATCTAAAATTGATACAGTAAATATTTTTTTCTCACAGAAAAAATATTAGTAATATATATACTCGTATATACATATATACATTCCAGATCTTTAAATTATTTATGTATAAATTAGATGCAGTTCGTATATTGTACAAACGGGATTTTTGTATTTTTCCGACGCATATTTCTTGCTAAACTTTCAGTATTAGTCTTTATGTTCTAGTAGGTTTTTCCTTTCTTAAACCTCTTACGCAAGGTATATCGATTATATAATTAATATTGATTTTTACATAAAGCTTTACAGTTCATTTTTGTTTGATTTTTATAACTCTATTACGCGAGCAAATTTTTATCCGATTTACATTTCGGAAAGTCTTGATCATTTGCTTTTTTGTCATTCTTATACAGTTCCCACAAAATTTTTATGCTCTGATTAAAATGAATAGGGGAGCACACAAAATAGCGGAGAAACCGTTTAACGATAGCCATCCATAGGCATGATAATGAAAAATACACGTGTAACAAAATGCAATTCAGAAAGAAAGAATCAACAAATATATGTGAACTTTAATTCTTTGAAATGGTTGAAAGAATATGAAATGATGCTTCAGGGCAACAATTTGTTACATGTAAATGACGAAAAATCGTATTATTTGTAAATGATGCAAGATATTTAATATGGCGGGTACTCCCTGCCAACTGCTATGACTGCTGCAAATCTGTTCTGAACGTACGCAATCAGGTTACCTATAAGAATTTTAAGAATTCTGTTCCACTCTTGAAAAAGTGCGATCGCCGTCCTGGATAATAAAAGGACGCCTTGGACTTCCAGCAACGCTTCGTCAGAGTGCGTAGTAAACATGCTCGATCAGATTTAGGTCAGGAGAGCATGCTGACCATTACATAAGCTTTATTGTTTCCCTTTCAAGAATGCTCTTCACGAGACGAGCTGTATGAGGCTTTCGCTATTCTGTATTAAAAGAAAGGAATCACCAATTGGTGCAAGGTATTACATGTGATCTCAGAATCTCATTTGCATAGCTTTAAGCCGTCGAATCGCCTCTGAAAGATGTGCAAGTCCGTGCATCCACCTATGATGATTCCAGTTCCTACTATCACACCATCTCATCTGTAATGTGATATCTTCAGAACGAATATAGGGCTATTTTGAGTGACCCTTTCTCACCATACCAAAACACGCCTGGTGTCACACTCTAAACTGAATCCGGATACGTCAATAAATAGCACTTGATTTAAATCACATTACATCCAATCTCGATGCTCATCAGCCCGATTTCTTGGGTCTACAGGGTATTTTGCTGTCAACGGAATTCACACCATTGGCCTACGTGCTTAGAGACTACCCTGATGAAGTCTATTTCAGATTGTCTGGCTTGACACCCTTCATCCTACTTCCAAAAGAATCTGTCTTTGCAGCTGAGTATCATTATTTGCTCTGGTAGTAAGCAGAAAACTATGCCCTAATTAACGTCTAACATTCCCTGTTTTTTTAAATCGGTTCCACTGTCTTGAACTGACACTTCTTGCAACTCCAACAGCGTCCATTACACTTCTTTGTGTTTGTCCGAATTCAAGTCTCCCGATAATAAGCCAATCCATGGATTCCAATAGATAACGTTCTCCAGACATTTCAAAAAAATCTTTTCTTAAACAAAAGGCGAAATGTTGAATTTCACCACTGAAAAAGCGAAGAAAAAAAATTATTCGAAATCACAATTTTATAATGCATGTTATTTTTCTAGTTTTTGACTTCATGAACGTTGATTTGCATTTGAAGCTTTTTTTCTGTTTTCGGCCACTCTTTAAATTATGGATGTTTCATTTCACATTAGTTATCGCTTAAAGCATTTTCGTACTATTATTGAAAACATCTGCTCCTCAATTTTTTTTTGAGCCGTGTGTTTTAAATATTTACTACGTTAAACTTGATTAAGTGTACATGCAATATGTACAAGGCGTGTCCGAAAAGTTGCTAAATAGTGTACTAAAACAAAGGAAACGAGAGTTTCAAACAAAATAACTTTACTGGCCTTTAAGGGGACAGTGGAAGTTATAATTTTTTTTTTAATTTTTGACCAAAAATTATGAATTTTTTGTATCGATATGCTTTGAAGTATGACAAAATTAAATACTTAAAAAACTAAAAAGAAAATTACTTTTTTAAAATTTAAGTTAAAAAAATTTAAATTCGAAAAAATGTGTCTTGCGCGCCAATTTTTAATTTTTTCCTTCATTTTTCTCTTGTTATTATTCAAAAATATATTCCGAACAAATTGTCTTATTAATTTAGAGGTTCGTTGAAAAGTAAAATTTTAGGAAGTATTTTTATACGTTAACACTGAATTTTCACAAAATATTCATGTTTTTTTAAACTTACATTGAATTTATATAATCTTAATGATCACCAGAATTAAAACGGATAAGAAAATGTATACTTATATGTATCTTGTGTCTCTGTTATGAATTTTATAAGACTTCTTCAAAAATTGTGTCGCAAGGGACATTTTAAAGACACAGATCTGCGAAAAATATTCATTTTGCAAAAAAGGCATTTTTTCGGACATTTAAAAGACTATTTATGAGATACTTACATTTTTTAAACGCATATAACTTTTTTACTAATTAAGCTAGAGACATGCAGTTTTTTTCGTTTCAGATACAGTAAAAATCATAGAATATGAATACATTTAAAAAAATTGCGAATTTTTGGTAGAGTCACACGCCACCATCCCCTTAAAGCAATGATCAACAACAACGCAGTTCTGACATCGGTTGTATAGCTGCTGAAAACTGTCAGAAAACGCTTCTTCTGAAATCTCACAAAGCACAAGTTTTGCACGTCACTGAAGCTGTCATCGTATCTACATGTTGTCTGGAATGCACGGGCCTTTTAGGACTTCATTGTGTAGGAGAACAAGAACTCTGCAGGGGCCATATCTGGAGAATACGTAGGGTATTCAAAATCTGGCTCAAGAGGCTCATCCTCGAGAGTTACGTTTTCATCTCTACAGCGTCTAAATCATTAAAAAACACTTTTAGCTCACTCATTCCTCACCTTAGACATTCGTAAACATTTCATGCGTCTTTGTCGCCGTTCGGCCTAATTCAAAGCAAAACTTGATGTTCACAAGTTGCTCTAAATCACCTGTTTGCACTAACTGCGTTAAATTAGTCATACCATACACTTTAGTTTAACTGTCTTCATTTGCAAACTTGGCATTTGTTCTGATATCTCTCACTGCATATGCGTAAGTCCAGCATCTCAACTAGCGAGGTTTGTAGAGTACGGGACCATTAACTCTACTTTGTATGTTCAAAAGTTTATAATAGACAGAAGCATGTGTAAATATGTTTATCATCTCTCTCTTCTTAATTATTTATAATTATGGGGGAAAATCACTTCTTAGGTAAATAAACAATGATATTAAAAAATAGGTTTGGTACTTAAATAAGCCTTTAAAATTGAAACTAACAAACTTTCAAATCTACGCATCAATGGCTTTCGATTTTCTAATATTTTTGTATCTACTAGGTTTTCAGAAAGAAATTACTTTAACTTCCGTGATATCGCTATATCGATATCGAAATATTTGTAAATATTTAAGCTGGGATGGTGAAATTAATACCAAAATAAACACATTTGAATATTGATAACTTTAAAAGTAGGCTAAACAATAATTTGCAAAAAGCGTTATAGGCGTGTTTTCGTTTAGTTATTAGGTTAGGTGCCCGTCCCGTAATCAACAGTTGGCTGGTTCGTTTCCCGGGAGAAGAAATACTTTTTTTTTTTAATCCAGCGATTGTGGTTCCGATAGACTCACGAGTTTTTCCTAAAATAAGTTTTTTTCTCCTCACAGAATTTTGATAAATTTATTTTTATTTTATTATATTTTATTAAATTTAAATTGACTTTTGTTTTGTCTTGGGTATAGAAAAAGACATTTTTTTATTTCTTTTCTTTTTCTTCAAATAAGATTTCTTTTCGAAAACGCGTAACAATTTTAAATGTTTGGCAAAACTGTTTATTTATAGAAGTGTTAGATTTGTTTTACTTGCGGTTTTAACTAAACCCACTTTACAAGTATAACTCAGTGGACAGCCTATCCCACGATCAGTTATTTATTTATTATTAATTTAAATTATTTATAACAGGCGCGTAGACAGAAAAATTTTTCGGGGGGGATATGAACTCATACGTGTATAAATAGACGGAATTTCTGCACGGCATTAATCTTGTGATCACTAATCCAAAAATTTGGGGGGGGGCATATATCCTAATATCCCCCCCTGGCTTCGCCCCTGATTTATAACACTGAGATATAATAGAGTATGTTTTGATATTAAATCTTGTATGGAATTTAAGAGCCTATTTTTTAATAATTAGAAATCTTCATATTGATTATTTTTTATATAATTTAAAGGCAACATGAAAATTTTACCTGAAAGCAACTTTACATTATTTGCTTATTTCCAAAACGCTCAGAGGGTTAATGTCGCTTCAATATTACTAATCACTATTATGTAGCAATTTCCAACGTTTTATTGAGGTTCTGTTCATTTGTAAGATCGTCAACTTTGTTAATTTCCAGGAATATTAACATTCTACATTAAAAATTATTAAAGAGGAATATTTGGTATACATGAAAAAAAAAATCATTGTAACAGTGAAACTTTGAATAATGACAATACCACTTTCACTAAATAACAGTATCATAATATTTTCTCGATTCTTTATTCTTCCATTCTACTTGTTCCGCATGAGAGGTTCTCAAGAAAATCTCTGAACTGTGTATAAAACTTAATTCACATTTTAGCCATTCATCTTCTTTATGTCATAAAATTTTAATTAAGAATGTATTGGCTTTTATTTCTTTCCTTTTAAATAGGAAATTATCTTTCCTTCATTGAATGTCAACAGCAGATGCATGCTGGCAAAATCCAAACTTTTCTATCCAGTTTATTTTTTTCTCGATAATAAAACATGATAATGAATGGGGAACCATAAATATCAAAGGTATAGAACAGATGCAATTGCTGAGAATGTAAATTTAAAAAAAAACTATTTTTATGTACTTCTATTTTCAAACACATCTGGAAAATATTTTCAAAAGTTTATATATATGATTAAAAATATTTTAAGAAAACACTTTTCTTTCCATACAACTCAAAATGTTGCTTTTATATCTCATAAATGTTGTAATATTTGTTTCATATTATATAACTGCCTCATATTTCTGTCGCGTTAATGGGCCCACCATGGCCCAGTGGATAAGACACTCAACATGAAGTGTGAGAGTCCAGGATTAGAGGTCATCGTACGACTGTCGATCGAAATTTCTGGAGTTTGGGTCGAGTTTCTCTTGATGTACCGTGAATACGCGTTAGAGACTCTTAAAAAGTCCTCCGACCAAGGAACTCTCCCTTTCCGTAGGCAGGTGTCTCTCGTGTAGGCTTGCCCGAACATAAATAAAAAAAACTCACATGTTAACAAAACATATTTTCGAAATGTGTACTTTTTCATAATCTCTGTTAAAAATAGCGAGGTTACGTAGTAGTAAGCAATATTTCTCAAACGTAGCTTATACTATTTTAATGTTTTACTATGTTTGCGGACATAAATTATTACTGATGTCTTCTGAATGCTTTCAGCGTAACCTAAGCATAAATGGAACTTTCTATTTCTATAGCTAATTGTCGTGAAACAGTTCAGACAATTTATGCTTTATGTGGTAAACATTTCTCACAGCTTCAAATATTAAATGAAATCGATGCGTATATAAATATTTGACGTTAATCATGCTATTAATGTGCTAAAATTACATTCTATTGCAATTTAATATTAGTTTACGTAAAATATGAGAAAAAACTTCCTGATTACTAGATCATTTAAATTAAACTGCGAAGCCTTCCAGTTGATGTAGCGGCTTAAGAGCCATTCAATCACACCTTGGGTCCAGGTTTGAATCCGGCTTGGGCATGTATGTTAACTTGTCTGTCCCTTCGTAGGGGGTAACGCTGGCCACCCATCGAGTGCTCCCAAAATAAAAGGGCCACATAACCTTGGGACAGCTATAGTGGACAATGTCCAATTGACAAGTGCACACCATCATTGAAAAAATAATAAAACTGCGAAGTGCGTAAAGTAAGTAAAACTCCACACGTGTTTCGACAGACATAAAGGTTTTCTTCCTTCTTCAGGCACATACTATAAACCAATCTGCAGAAAAACTGAAATGAAGGGTCAAAAAGTTGCATTTTATGAATTATTTTTAGATTATTTGTGCTTCACTATTTTAAAGTAATAATGTTCTTCTGTAATCTCAGGGGCAATTATCTACAATCCGGGAAACAAGTACTAAATATCTCTTGCTCATCTCAATCGGATTATTAAATTTATAAAATAACTAAATAAAATTAAAAATTCATTTTTTGAGATTTTTGTATACGGTAAAAATGGTCTATTTAAAATTTGTATGTTTTCGTCCATATCATTGAAATACATTTATTCAAATTATAAATAACTATGACATTAGCATAAAGTTTAATTTGTAACTTAATAGTTTTTGAATACGCAACTTGTTCATAAATATTTTGAAGCTTTTGATGAATGTTGGGTCTCACTCCCAGCTCATTCTTTTTAAATCACGACTTCATGTAAAGTGACAAATGATGTACGCAATATTTTAAATCTTGCATCTGATGTCAACGTATGTTTTAAAAACATTGCTTATTCTGCTTTGGCTTTTGTGACATTGTCTTCTTGCACTCAGGTTATGTATGGTATCAATTGTGTATTGTATATAAATACTTCCTGCTGAATGTCGAACAGGTAATCACATTGTTACTGAGATGATAAGCAATTTTTTTCCCAGTTTTCCTAAGTTTTGACATCCCCAATTCATTAGAAAAAAAAACAGAGCTGCCTTAGAAAGGATGATGTTAAAACTATAAAATTAATAAATCCGAATTACATAATATCACATTTAATATTTGATGAAAGTCTATTCCGTATTCATTTTGTTTAATTTCAAAATATGGAACATAACTTGATTTTAAGATTTCTTTAAAAAAGGAATTTTCCTGCCATACAAAAGCGGATGGCTTTTTTTACTTCGCTTCATTTATTTATTTATTTTGACAGGTGCATATCGTGCATGCTGTCGTGATTAGATGAAGCCAAGTATGGTGGAATAATAGAGCTTCAAGTGTTGAATACACTCTCTCTAAGTTTTGTTCCCCCAACGAAAACTAGTAATCACATCCCTTCCCCATTACCATATTCGTTAACATCCCCTCTTCACGTTTCGTGCAAGATAGTATTATCTGACTTACAAATCTAGCGAATTCTCATGTCCAACAAGCAGAGGCGTGATTTGACCTTTTGGTGGCAGTCATTTGCATATAGCATATCTCATTTCTCTTTAAAAATTTATCGCTGGATACGGCTCTCTGGAATGTTAAATGTTTTGCTTTTGAATAGGTCTGTGTTTTGAAGTGCAAAACTGCTTTATGCTTTAAAAAATGACTTTCATCTGATGTACTGGTGTCAGAGAGTAACCCAATGCGGGTAAATGGTCATGAAAATACTGCATCGTGATATTTAAAATTCATACACACTTAAGGAAATATAGCATTTATCTAAAAAATTAAGTTGTTTAGCTAAGTTCGAGAAAATTGAGCTGTAAGATTGTTCTTAGAAATAAATGAATTTTAAAGATTGTTTTGATTTCCAAGGAATAGGTATTGTTAGATATCAATTTCTTTACTAGGTATTGAAAAACAAATTGTGTATTCGACCTATGATCAGAAAAACGCCCAGTAATGGGAGACTATAACCCTTTGAAAAACAGGACAGTAAAAATATATCGGTCAACAAAAAGTTTACCATACGAAACTCTTTCAAGAGAGTAAAAGTGTCTCTCTTGTAGGCCCTTAGTTAAACTGACTTGCGTATGAGAAGGCAGGATGTAGGGAGTAAAAGGGTGTGGCTGTACTAAGAAGAAACAAATCTGTCTCATAGTTATAGTACACAAAATAAAATAAACTAATTCCTCCAGGGCCAGAAAAAAATCTTAATGATTCTTTATAAGCTGCACTAGACAAAATATTAAATGATTAACTCTATCTATGAAACTTCAAAAAATCCTCATAAACATGGAAACTTATTGTAATATTTTTTAAAGAGTGTCTCATTTTGGAAAATTTTCGATTTTTAAGATTTTTTTTAATGAAAGTTTCATAACTATTATACTTTTCTATTTTGCTTCAATGTACAATATAGCTTTTTCAAATAAAAAGTATTAGTCTATATATGTATTTACGGGAAAAAAATTGCATCACTTTTTCCTCACTAGTCTTAGGTCAATGTGTATTTTGTTTAGAAACAAACCTGCACAAGAGGTATCTGCCTCGAAAGCGGGCCTTGGACGGAAGACTTTTTAAGGTGGTCTAACATGCATTCACGTTATATCTTTAGCAAATAGCCCAAAACGCCAGATTGTTATATTGATAGACACGCAGTAGGCTAGATCCTGGAACTTCATTCTTCAGCCATCTACCATATTCAGAGTTATAGTATTAGAGGAGTTCTATGCAGTTACTTCTTTTCCATCTGTCACTAAAAACATTACTGCTACTTTTCAGTACCATGCCTAGGTTGCTGCTTACATACGACTGAAACGTAGCTTTAAAACTATTTCGTGAAACATGTTCGTCATTTCTTTAAGAAACAAAATTTCTTACCTTACATTTTTTAAATTGCTAAAAAAACTGCATTACAAATTTCAAAATATTGTCAAATGTTGTTTAAATGACAATGATCATAATAGTACATTTGTACAATTTGGTCATTTCATTTAATGCTTTTAAAATATAAACATTACACAGTTTCTAAAAATGTTATTAAATAAATTCTTCATTATTCCTTCTTACTACTTCTATTTTTGTAAATTTTTCAGAGATTTGAAATTCCGGTATCGAGGCTATTTCATGCTTCAGAGAAATGCTTACCTTACAATAACCGTTTTTCAAACCGATATCATTGTCGTTTTTAGCTTGACACGATATTATCCCACCCAGATAGCTTACAACAAACTATCTCTGCTACCAAAAAACAATACCCATTCTTCAAGATTGCTTATACATATAGCAAATCATTCCAAGCAGGCATCCACGAAAAAGATACCATTAAAAACCTGCGAAGCCCGATCCATTTGTAAAGTAACGCAGTGGTGTACTTACCATTTTTCTTTCCATGTCAGTTTTATGGGCACCAATTCCAGCCTAAGGGTGAGACTTTATTCTTACCTAATCAATAACAGCTGAAAATCTTAAATGTTATGTCGGCGTATATGTTGGTAAGCATCATCATATCCTCCCTCAACATCTGTCGCGGCAAAGTTCTGTGAAATGTATTATGTTGAAGTATGACACAGTATATCTTTATATTCTTATGTTTTGTTAGAAAGCAGATATATATACTAAATAGATACTAAATCATCATAGATACAAAAATAAAAAGCATATTTTGCTGTAAACTAAGACAACTTAAAAAAATCTACATATGTCTGTGTTTTGTGTTATTGCAAGCCTACACGAGGAGAATCTGTCACTTCACATATGGAGAAAACCACCCCAAACTCCAGACTGTTATATCGAACGCCACCCGTTAGGCCCGAACATGCGACTTTCGTACTTCAGAAAAAATTGATATAAAAGAAAATTTAATTGTCATTCATAATTTCTTATATAATGACTAATTAATACAAAATAGGAATCCCATATTATGTGCAGTGTAAAATAACACTGGATAAATTCTTTTAAACTTCAGGCTGACTAAATATGGAGAATACATTAAGTTTTGAGGAGATGTAAATAGTCCTTTATAAAATAACAAAAGGTATGAGACGTCCTCGTGTGTACTAAAAGCAGTAATGTCAGAATGAAGATCAAAGAAGAGAGATATAAAGTAGAGACTAAAAAAAATTTTTAAATGCTTCTTATATTATTATTAATGCATCTTCATTTTTATTTATATTATCTAATAAAGTGGTAAAATGTGGGTTAATTTACATTTATACATTTTACGCCACATTTATGATAGGTAATTGATATCTGTAATTATAAAATTACAAATAGGATTGCTGATACATTTTATTGTAGCACATCTTTAAAGAATATCGGCGCTATTTAAAAAATTATCATTTGTTTATTTAGTAACGGAATTTTCTTCCTCTGATTTCGCAACTTTAAATATAGATGTTTCTCCTTCTTTTCTGGCATCATTTGGCGATTTTCACTTGCCGTCCCATCTCTAGCATCGGCATTCTTTCCACAACATGTAAGGGTTTGGTAGTGATAAGTCAGTTCTTTTGCCAATCCCCTTTACTGATATCCTACTATTTTTGTTTTTTATATTTTCTATCTGTTATGTTTGACCCTAATGAAAATCTTACAGATTTTAAATATTCCCACTCCGTTTCAGTATTTCTATTACTTAATTTCTTGCTGTTTTAATTGATATCAAGGTTAGCGGAGCTTTAATTTTCAGAAATTTAGAGTACGACGGTATGTTTCGGCTTTGAATCTTTTCTGCTATGCTGGATATAGAGAAAATGAAACATAAAGCTAATGTATTTTTATATTCTGTGATGATTTTTCATCTTCAGTGAAAGTTATTAATCATATTTAAAAAGAAAGTGGATGCAAAAACTACGTACATTTTGTCTTTGCATAATATGTTCTGAATTTCAGTAAAACAGATTCCTCTCTTTGAAAAAGTAAAACATGGTAAAAGTAATTTAAAAAAAGCTTCGATTTTGAAGCTGTTTTATTAAAAAGTACAGTGAAACCTGTTAAGTTGACCACATGTCTAAATTCGCCTAAGTGACCAAGAACGGAATGACTAGGTTATTTTAACATTGAGTGAACCCTTTATAAGTTGACCACCTATCTAACTTGTGTTAGCTAGGAAATTACATACAATTGTCCTAAAGCATAATTCAAAACCTTTGTCAGTTGACCCCTTCCAGATTTTTTTCTGCCTTTCTTCTACAACTTTTTTCCACTTTGTGCTTCCCATCCACAATTATTACATAGTACAGTATACTAGTGCAATTATTACCTAGTACTATACTGCTTCCTCAATCAATGTACAGTCTATAACACAGAAATAATCCCCTTTAAACGTGCCGTGAATACAGTGGTGGCCTTCTATTTGAAGAGGCGCGGCGGCAAACATTTTTTGATGGCCCCCAAAATCACAAATGCTAAAACTTCATGAATGAATAAACGCACGTTTGTAATGAGATACTTAAAAATAAACTAAAATACCACTAATATCCTTTTACTGGTGATGGTAACCGCAGATTCGAGTCTAAATAGCATTGGATGTGCACGCTAAATGTGTGGGGCCATATATCTTCCTTGTTTGTTTGCCTGCATTAAGATATCGGTTTACAGTCGAAGAAAAGGGCCCTTTCTCGAGTGTAATACTGAAAAATGAGAGAAATTATTAATATATCCGCTCTGAAGTACACCCGAAAATGATGTTAATAGTTTCAGAGTAGTTAAGTTAGATATTAAGAGAACAAAAAATAACATTTTAATTCTTAATGATTAGCACTAACGCACTATTCAAAATGTATTAAATTGAGTCCCATAATTAAATTAACTTGCTTCTGTCCAACTTACTGCTATATGTAGTATACATAGTAGCTATACGTACTGTGACAATATCCAATAATAAATACGGAAAATATTAATATGTACGTATAATTTATGTTCAACCCTAATAAGCAATATTATTCGTATTTTGTATCATTCTAATTTGATATTTTATGTAATTTTGTAGTGTACTATATATACCACATGTACTATGCAATCGATGAGTACGTACATGATTTAGAAAATCAAAAAGTAAGTATTGTATTCTTGATAAGTTGACCACGAAAACGTGGAACCACTAGGTTATCAACTTAGCAGATTTCACTGCACTATTATATTTAGTGAAAATTGTTTATAATTCCGAATTGAACATTTCATAAATAATGATGAATACAACCATAATTAATCTATAAAATCATTGAAATAGTAATATTAAAGTGTTATCATGTGAAAATATTGAATTTGTTTACATTTATTGCATTAAAATATCTTATAAATTTCCCATACTCAAATATGAATGCCATCATTTATAGGTAATATGTATAGTATGTCACAATAAAACCATAAATCTCCAAGTACATTACCTACTTTCAGTAAATTCAACAAGTGCATTAGAGCATTTCAAAGAATATTATTATCATTTTATGTTCCTAATAATTCCCAAGGCTACACCTAAAGTTTTAGAAATCATACCCAACTTGTCTCACTGTACTTTTAATTGAACCGTAGGAACATACGCAAACTTTTACATACATACTACTAAGTAATATGCGAAGCTATGCTTCCTATACTTAAGTTCTTACATGTTTCCCTTTAAGATGGGTCGTAAAATTTTCAAGAAACTGAAATATTCTTTGAAAAGGAATTAAAGACAGCTTTTCTCTCAGATATCTGTTCAGCTTTCAGATGAGACATTTTATCTTTGGAATAAGTTGCGAAGGCAATTATTTTAATCCTTAAGATAAGGGGAGGGTATATTTATCTCATGGATATTGCATAACCTATCCTCTAGTTAAAGCTTATTGGTTTTCTAGAACGGTTGTTTGGTATTGATTTTATGATCTTCAAAATACATCGTTAGATTCGAATAGGGATACAAAAGATAGAGAAGGGAAAAGAGTTTGCTTCTTCGTTTCCCGATAAAAATTATCAGATTCAAAAGCACTGCCTTTTCAATACTCTATCACTTGAACAGCTATTTGACTCGTATTTCAGACATGTTTATTTCAGCGTCTGTATACGTGATAAATTATTGTCAATGCACATCGCTTCTGAACTGACGTATTAAATCACTTGAATTAAAAGGGTAACGGTTTGCACATCATTCAGTCAAATAGAAAATACGACAAAGATATTTCTTAGAGCTTTCTGAGGCATAAATACGTATTATTGAGAATTTATACGCGATCGAGAAGTTATTTTTTGGTTCTTTTACTTACAGTTGTATAGGCACTTTGAAACAATTTTCCATTCGAAAAGCGAGACAATTCAAATTTAAATCATAAAATGATGATAACATCTAATGCGTATTTCTTAACATTGAAAAACAAATGAAGGGACGTTCCTTTATATTCTTATAAATATGAGAACAATAACATAGTAATATAATATTCTGTATTGAATAAAAATGCAAAACATATTATGTATCTTCAGAATATCCCAATGAATTTCTCTGTACAAAAGATTTCAAATAGAAACATTCACAATGTCAGTCGCATTGATTAAATGAAATAACGACAGAAATCTCCACGTATAGCTTCTAGTGCCTAAAAGACATTTTAGCCAATCAATGGGCTATACAAAAATCTGGATTTTGTTTATTTTATGTCGGAGTTTGAATTTTCTTTGGAAACCACGTTATGAACAATCAAAACTGCCAATTGCATTTCCGCTTTTACATCGATTCAAGATAAAGTGAATCATGGAAATTTGATTGCGTATGTTCGATTTTATTTTTCGTAATATATCGTTGGAATAATATTGAAAAATCAATTATTGTTTCGAAAAGCGTGAAAATATCAATTTTAGTCACTGTAAGTGCTCATTGCATCAGTGCAAAAGTGATTTAAATGCGATATCCTTTTCTCTCTTTTTTTATGACTTTCTAATAGAAATTAAATACATACATTGAATTCTTTTTTCCAAAGAATTTATAAAATAATTCAATTAAATTTTATCAATAGTTTTTAATGAAAAAATTACATTAGTATTTTTTCTTATGCTTGATAAACTACAATGCTTTTAATACTTTGAACACACGAGCTATTATCGGAATAGAAGATTATAATCAAAATCAAATTTGGGTAGCATGTAGAGTAATTTAACATGAATGTGAGTGTAAGGAATGATTACGAAGAATTTCAATGAAGCATATTCAAAATATCTACGTATAAAAATTACCTATTTTTTGAGTTTGTTCTCATATCCTTCTTTTATGTTTTAGTACATTAAATTTGTACAGAAAATTAATTTTTCTTATGCGCATAATTCTGTTATACTTCTTGTTTACAGGAGTCGGTTTTCTTAGATAAATCATACGTACATTGTGGTTCCATTAGCAGATTCTGTAAATTGCTATAATTTAGGAATTATAGTTGTGATCTGCTTTTAGGCTGCATTTTCTTAATCGAAAATAAAAAATGAACGTGTGTTTTGATGATTTTATTCGAAAAAGACGAGTGGAATGCGAAGTTCCACTAGAAAGTCTCAATGTGCGTCATTGCTTTTAACGCTAATAAAGTTATAGGCCTCCTAAACCATAGCAACATCTACTTTGCCATTGCTACAATGTTAGACCAGAAAGCTGAAATCTGGGAAACTTATAAAAGATCATCTGCACAACTCAAGCTAAAGCCAGTCTTAATTTTTCTGTTGATATTATGCATAGTTTTACAACTAACCTGACAAAATTACAATCATTTAAGAATTTAATTACAATATACAGAGTGATTTTTTTTTTACGTAGTGGCTATGTTCACATCATAGTGAAAGCATTATTTTCACGATAATGGGTGGAGCGACAAAAAATACGACACGGATCATATAGTAACACGGTAACGACCAGCTTGCCGGTGTGTTGCGGTGTGTGCAATTTTACGGAGCTTATAAGCTATTCATTTTGGTAATAAGTACCGGTCCTCGTAGATTTCATTGACACAATTTTCATATTTCATCGACAAATTATAGCTTCACTGCAAGATGTATAATTTCTTTTTTGCAAAAAGGAATTCTAATATTTCGGTATTATTTTGCTTAAAAATATCCAAAATAATGAATTCACATTTCAAATTTATGAAAACTGAAAAAGTGTCCATTAACTATCTTTATCACTTTCAGGATACGGTGAATATTTTGAAAATTATCACATAGCCCCTCCCTTCCCCCACCCCCCCAAAAAATGCAATTTCAGCTGTGGATTTTTTTAAATGTCAGTTAGCATAATACTCTTTAAATTCCTAATTCATATATATGCCACATTTAATATTTCAAGCTATTTAACAATTCTTTGATTTTACGTTGATTGTTAGTTAACTTTTTTATGCATATACTACAAATAATTATGTGTATATATATATATATATATATATATATATATATATATATATATATATATATATATATAAATAATATATATATATAATCTATGCAAATACATATGCATATATAAACTTTGTTAGTTTGGATATTGACGTTTAGAATACAAAATTGTATTATTTTCAATATGTAGTATTGATTCATGGTTAATTTATTTAGCAAATTATTTTTCAAATATTTAATTTAAAACCAATGAATATACACCCCATCATAAAGTATTCCTATGTTTCAAAAAGTATTCGAAATTCCATCAAAAAGTATTCCAAATTTCCTATGTCAGTGACTACTGTCCTATGTCAGTCACTACTGTGATATAGCGCCAGGCTTTAGCTAACAGTTAGCTAAAGCCTAGCGCTGTATCACAGTTTTGGACGCGTACAGAAGGATGTGGAAACGAGAGTGATAGATGCTGACTGGAGCGGAAAATGGCTATGATTTCATGATACAAGGACTCATTATGTTCTGGTTCTTTTGCTGTATGTGGCGCGGTTTGTTTGTTCTGACAGCCAAGTTTGAGGGTTTTTTTTGCATTTTTATGAATTTCTAACAATGTTTAAAAAAATTTACAGGCCAGGAAGTGCTGGTATCCGTTTATTTATACATATTTAAGCTTTCAATATATCTGGATAATACATTTTTAAATTAATATTTTAAATTCCAACATTTCGATAGTTAAAAAATCTCCACCCACCGGCACAGAAACCGGTTACTAACACTTACGAAGATACCCGGTTTAATGTCCTCCGATCCCTCCGAGGATGCCCGGTTTAATGAAATTTTTCAATTTGTTTAATAGATTTTGTCCCACTCAATTGCTTCTTGACAATGACTTGGGTGTATTTGTTTTTTGCTTTTTTTTCATATTTTTTCATGTTTGATTGTAAAAACAAGAAACAAGTTAGAGTTGCAGTTGCTGCACTCATGATTTTTTGTAATAGGTTTGTTTAAAAAAAATCTTTCTACATATATATATATATATATATATATATATATATATATATTTCCAAATCAGATTGCTAAAAATTAAAATATATTTAGATATCTAGTTATTTAATCCACACAAGTGATAAGAGCGCTACGCCTCACGTCGCTAATATACATTCACCATCAATTCTTTGGTACCTCTTCCCAACTTATACATCAATCAGACTACCGATTCGTTCCCTTGAAAATATATCGTTCATGGTGAAACCACGTGATCCGTGGCGTATTTATTATCGTTCCACCCGTTACCTTGAAAATAATGCGTCCATGAAGTCGTAATCGTAGACACTACTTTATTTTTTTTCCCATTGATATTATTCAGAGCCACCAGTAGCTCGATCTAATAACCGAAATGACAGCAAATTTGATATGAAGACTTAAGAACGACATAAGTAATATTCCATTTTTAAAAATTTCTAAAATTGCTAATAGGGGTATTTTATGGAACTGCACAGTGTAAAAAGTGTTACAGAAAACATAAAATAAATAAAAAATAAACACATGCATAAACAGTGTAATACTAAGCTTTATTCACAACATTCATTTTCTCGGCGAATGATTTGACCAAGTTCAGTATCACTGCTTTTTACAGAGACTCTCTCAGTTCATTTCACAACATTCTCTATGGTCGTTCGCAGCATGTCACAAGGAAATTTCTGCACACTCATAAGTTCTTCTTTAATTTACTAAGATTTGAGAGTCCATAAAAGAAATTGATTTCAAATAAACTCAGAACAAAAAATCACAAGAACAGTAGAGAAGGTTGTGCGAAGAATGCACAATATAGTCTATGAGAACAGGGGTCATATTGAATGTGGCCGAATTTTTCACCAGGGAAGTGATTTATTTATTTATTTGCCAGGAAGGGACAGTTTGCGTCATTGAAAGTGTCGCTTAGAGCTACATATACGTGCTTCCCGGAGTTTCCCGCCACAATTTGGAACCTCATCAGAAGGTGGGGGATTTCTGAATGTTGGCACCCCTTGGAAACTGCTAGCGACCGCCGAGAGGACTTCCGGAACCAGGAATTTAACGTGCACGTACACCGCATGTACACGGTGGTCATTTAGTGGTACGCCGGTATTGAACCCACAACCTTCCAGTTACTTACCATTGGGCTATCACAGCCCCGCCAGGGAAGTGATTGCAGTGAATAAAACTTATCATCTTAGAAATTTTTTAATTATTTATTAAAACTTTTTGCAACAGTTTTTACATTGTACAGCGCCATAAATACCCCTATCGGCAATTTATATAACTGTTCTTTTTTTTATAGAATATTACTTCTCATGCCGTCATTAGTCTCCGTATCTAGTTTAGTGCCATTTCGGTTATTAGATCGAGCTACAGGTTTCTCTAAATAGAGTAAGATTTAAAAAAAATCTTCTTATATGTTTTGCAGTGTTTCCAAATGAAAATATCTGTAAACATTTCAACAACACTTTTGCTTCATACTGTCTACGTTATTATGTCATTCAAAGTAAAAACTAGATTTTTCGAGACTACCGGACTACCTGTAAATTTGCTGATGTGTACTAAGTTAATAAAAATATTGCGTTTGTCGGTAAGTACATCAGAAACATTGCCCTCATAGTGAAGTTTTTCATCAGACACGAGATCTTAAGAGTGAAATGCGATATTTTTAGAAGTTTTCTGGCCCCATTTCTCTCCGTATCCAAAACTCAAAGAAATAGCAGAACAAATTTTACTTAAAGTTAGTAAACACACGTAAAGAGAGAAGCACGAGATATAACTTGTAATAGAGGTATAGTTTTTTTCAGTGTTTCTTTTATATAAAAAGAACGTTTATCTTTACATACAGAAAATATTATACAATGTACGAATTATAAATAAAATAAAAAGCCGAATTTTTGAATACATAGATTAGCTAATAGATATCGTATTAATTATAGTGTTTTTTTCTCTTTTGGTGATAAGTACCATTGATTCACTAATTAGCATCTATAAATCATACACATTTGTTTAAGGAAAAAATATATAATAAGCACTACCAGGGACTTGATACTTAATAAAAGAAGAATTATTATAAATATTTGTGCATAATATTTCAGGTAAATACTTGCGTTTGAAAAACAGTATTCAGTGATTAAAAATTTTTTGAACGCATATTTTATTAAAATTATTAGCTGGAAATCAAACTCTTGCATGAGGATGAAGATGGATCTAAAAACTAGTACAATTGCAAAAACTGTTGCATATGCATTTTGCTTTTATATTTATATGCATATCTCTGAAATTTTTCAGGTTCGTTGAAAGGAAAACATAGGCGACATCGTTTTTCGAATTTTGCTCGTTTGAACTACAGGATTCTTTTAAAACGTCTGATACTGTTTAATACCAGTTGCATTTTTAACTTTCGAACATGTGCCATGTAAAGAGAGCATTGCAAACAGGAAAAAAATTGACTTTAAGATTTTGATGTACTTACACGTTTTGAGGTCTTCCAAATTTGTTCATATAGCTATGTTTACTTTACTTAACTCACATTAGTAAAATAGCATACACACTTGCTTTCTCGAATACCATAACAATCGCTAAAACAAAAATAAAGTTTGACCTAAACTAATATATTTTGAAATTCAAACATAAAAGTGACATAATTGTGTTTTTGAAAAGTCATAAGCTGGGAATACATCCACTAAATTTTTCAAGTTAGTACATCCTTTGCATTCCGAAGAAAACCTGAAGTAGGTACATTCTACCATTTTGATCTCGTGGAGGTACTCCAAGCGAATAAGACAAAAGAAGAAATTATTAGTTAAACGCTATTTTAAAGTCGTGATTTTAAAACATACGCAGCGTAAAAAAAAGAAATACAGTATAGTATTGCTTTACGCGAGGATTCGTTTCAAGAATCACGTTGTGATATAGGGTATATATATGACTTTCCCAAACACCTACACAATTACTTTAGACACATAAAACTTTCCCCTAATATCTTTAAACTATTCTGTAGCTATACATTACCCTTTCCCCCATAAAGTTAAGAATAAATGAATGTTGGCGCTTTTTATTGTTGGCGAACAATCTCGTGTTGTGGTCGCTGAGTAATATCCATTCGAGTGAGATATAGATCGCGTTGTTGCGGGAGTCCACTGTATCCTAGTCTTAAATATTCATTTGTATCGAAGTTTCTTTTTGAATATGGAAATAGCATTCAAGAACTCATGTTAATTAGCTCTAAGCATTATGGAATGCGGGTTTTCTTTCTTGAATGACCCAGTCAATCGGGCCAGAGGCTGCTCAGTTGCTGGATAGCATGGAACAGACAGTCAAGAATGACAATAATAATTACCCTCTTATGAGGTCGATTGTGATTGTAAACATACAAATCTGAACCTGGAAATGGAAAATGAGAAAAATTGCTAAAAATGGAGAGTTTGACAGAGATTTTCAATTTTCAGATAGTTAAAGTAGCCTAAATTTTTATTCAAATTTGCTTGAATTTTAAACCGATCGGACCTGTAGTTTAAGGTACCATGAACATACAAAAACATGCAATCTGATTCAGTTTTATACAAACTAAATTAAGAAAACGCTTACAAATATTATTATCTTTAATTGTTTTCTTAATACCTTATGAAAACTATCATGTTTTTTTTAGAAAAGAAAGCTCCATTCGGCTCCATTTATTTTGTGCTTAAAAATATCGATTTATTTCATCTTATGTATTTAAAAATTTGATTTGAAGAGGAATTCTTTTAAGAATAAATGTTCAGAAGAAATGAAATCTCTGGTGCACAGTTTAAAGTTCCTAAAAATTTCTCATACATCTTCTATTACTTGAAAAAGTGAATAAAATTTAAAATGTCAAAATCGACCTTTTAAGGTTTGATTTTCCTATCAAATTCTTCCAAAGCTTTTCAACATTGATTATTGATATTCTATAAACGCAAGACTTGATGTCAGCCATTTGGCGTTCGATATAAGCACTCTTCAAAATGGCCTTTACGCGTTTTCAAAAATTTGAACCGGAATGTTTATCAGATCTGGTTCTAGTTCAATTCCTTCCATTTTAAAATCTGCATGTAAAAGAGTGGCCTATGTATGCAACAGAAAACTTATTATCAAAAATTAGAGTACAATTAGAGCACAATTGCTGATGTTCTAAGTTGAACAAACTTTTAAAATATAATTCAAAATTTTGTCATTTTATATCGTTTTAAATAAAATAGTCACTCTGTATCAAGGAAGGCTGCTTTTACTCTCCTGTGTTCCATATGAATTATAGGCTTCACATAAAATAATAAACATTATTTTGCAGAATTTACGAAGAAATTAAAAAAAGGAAAGATTACAAACATTTAAAACATTGTTATAATTAAAAAGTTAACGTATCTTAGTAGCACCAGTTTTTTAGAAAATTTAGAACCGCTTTAACCCCTAGCGCACCAGGTCATTATTTCTATAAAGGGGCCTGCTAGGTTGGTAGCCGCGTATCGTATAGTGGTAGTGGAAAAATTTTATCAAGATAACGTTCTTAAAAAAATTTCTCTAAATGTAATGAAAATTACGAGAATGAAAATACATTAAACATAACAAACCATGACATTAATCTAATACTCTGGATTATTTATTTATAATACTTCAAAGCTCATTGCCATTACACCTTTGCATATTAAGTATTAAAGATAAAATCAAGGTAACAAATGCTTGCTCAAATGGAAATTTAAAAGTTACATTTATATGATAAAAATGTAATGAAGCTTCAAAACATTTATGCTCTAAAAAGATAAAATGAAATGATCACACAGATGTATAGAAGCCTTGTTATAAATTCCCGAGAGCAACTACATACCTCGTTCTTGAATTTTTTAAACACACATCGACGACAATTCTGGACGCACTAAGGATGTCTGAAGCATAATCTTAATCACAGATCGATGAAGATTTTGGACACACGAAGTATTTTCTGGACGCACAAAGCGTGTCTGACGCACAATCTTAATCACAGATCGATGACAATTTTGTACACATAAAGAATTTATGAAGCACAATTTTAATCACTAATCGATGAGAAATTTGGACGCACAAACAATTTATGAAGAACAGTTTTGATCACACATCGATGACAATTTTAGACGCACAAGGAATTTATGCAGCACAATTTTAATCATACATCGATGACGATTCTGGAAGCACAAAGAATTCTCTGCGAAAACGGATGCATACCAACCTCGGGGAATTTCTTAGTCGTTTAGACCAGAGATATGGAGACGGCGTCATCACGCATACTGATTCATTACTGATTGCGAGGTTAGTTGTACGTAAAAAAGCACTGTAAACTCGATTACTTGAAAACAAAACAAATGAACACATTTTTCAATCACCTTTTCAATAAATCATTTGTCTATTCACACAAACGTACACCTCCAGAAGACCGAAATTCAGGGTGAGTGCAATTCGATCACGTGTATGCTGGGAAAGCAGAACGATGAGTAAAATTCATCTTATCGAATCCCTTTGGATCGTCAGGTTGATTCCTTTTGTCACATGATATTTGTATCCAGTTTATTCTTGATACGATGTTCTTTACCTCTTTTAGTTGATTTTACATCTTTATAGATAAAAAAGATTCTTTTTCTTTTCTATAGCAGGACCGGCGGACGTGAAGCCTCCTAATTCAACCACACGCCCGCCGGGATCCTCACGCGCTCAAAAAAATTACACTCGCATCCCACTTTACTTCATTCCCCCCCACAATCGGCATCCAAACCTGACACTGCGCAGCCGGATTGCGAGGGAGAAGAGGGAAGAAGGAAGGCAAGTATCGGTGACACAGTATAACAATTGCAAGGCAGCCGGCCTTTCGTCGGAAGCAGCTGTAAAGTTGTTTACAAACAATTGAGAGAGGGGATGTTTTGATTTCAACACAACATCTCCCCCCCCTCAAGAAAAAGAAAAAAACATACAAAAAACCTTTCTATATATATATATATATTTAAGTTTACCAGTGCAAGAAATGTAGTGAAAAATTTGACGGCCCAACATGTGTGCCAAAGTCAAAACCAGCAGTCGGTTGTGAATCGACCACTCAGGAAGGCTCTGAACTTTTTTTTTTTTTTTTTTTTTTTTTTTTTTTTTTTGCATGAATATCCGGACCAGCCTGCAATATCCATACGAAATGTTTAGATGCGCATTCTAAACATTCCAAACCACTTCAAAGTTACCTCCGCCCTTTTTTTTTGACAGAGTTACACACATCCTGAATCCCAAAAATCCTTCAAACCCTACGCTTTTTTTTTTTTAACACTGTTTTCTTTAAGTTACCTCATCTTGTAAGTTTTCTCTTAACTCACTTTGTTTGAATAATTTGTTTGCATTTACTTTAATTTCTCTTTGGTCGCTATCTTTTAATTTTTTTAGAATGTAGTTATTGTTTCTTAGCTTTTTATTATTTCAAAAGGACCATTGTACTTTGGTTGAAATGTATTTGGTTTCTGAAAGGCCTTGACAAAGACTCTATCCCCTAGTTCCAAAACTGGCACTTTCCTGCCTTTTATGTATTTTTTTTTTTAGACTCGAAATACTCTTTTTCATGTTCTTTTACCATGTCTCTAGCTATCCTGTAGTGCTCTACTAATTTTTTGTGATGTTTATTGAATGTTTCCCCCTTAGTGGGTTCTTTAAATGTTCATAGGTATGTTTAGTGTCCTGCCAAGAAACAACTCAGCTGGAGTGAAGTTAGTGGCTGTGTGTATCGCGTTGTTATAATGAAGTTTGAAGGTCAATAATCTGCTGTCCATTCAAATGTGTGATCAGCCAGTGAAGCAATACTCTGCTTCATGGTGTTATGCAGTCTCTCAATCAATCCGTTGGCCTGTGGGTAATATATAGAACATCTTCTGTCCTCGATATTTAGAGATGTAAAGAAGTTCCTACACTCGTCTGAATTGAAGTTGGTGCCATTGTCATGAATGATAGCCTTGGGAATGCCATAGCTTGAGAAGTGTTGATTGAAACATTTAATAAGGGAAGATGCTTTTGTATTTGTGAGAGCAAAAGTCTCCAGGTATCTGGAATAATGATCAACAACGGTTAAAACGTAAAATTTGTTGTCATGCGACCTAGGAAGAGGTCCCATTATATCGGTGACTATCATTTCCCCTGGAGCTAACTGACTCTTCGGGATCATACTGGTAGCAGTGTGTTGTGCCTTGGACTTATTTTGCATACACCTTTCACAGTTTTGGACGAAATTTTTTACATCAGAGTACATTCCCTTCCAGTAATACCTCTTATACACAAATTCATAGGTTTTTTTTATGCCAAAGTGGGGAATATGTGCATTCTGAATAAGTGCTCTGACTAGAGATTTAGGTATTAGAATTTTGTTCACTAGTTTCCTATGCCTATTTCCTCCATTTTTTGGAAATATTTTTTTCATAATTAACTTTGTACTCTTATCCACAAAAATTGAGATGTGACTGAGTCATCTTTCTCCTGGATTCCAAGTTGAATCTTTTTTATGTATTCATCGTCTTGTTGGTGCGTCATAATCATTTCTTTTGTGATGTGGTTTGGTGGTTGGAAAATATTTATGTTGTTGATTACTACATGTTCAAATTCCTCGTCACCCACTACTCTAGACAGATAGTCAGCAGGGTTTTTCAGTCCTGGGATGTGCTGAATTTTGTAAATGAACTGATCAATGTAGAGTAACCAACGAGCAACTATGTGAGGCTGAGTATTTAATTGTAAATGATAGGTTAGAGGTTTTGCTTCAGTTAGTATAGTAAAAGTATTTCCATAAAGCAGTTCCCTGAAGTGTTTGACAGAGGCAAATATGGATAGGAGCTCTCTGCGAATTGATGGGTAACGAGACTCTGCTGGTGATAACTGTCTCGAAAAAAATTCAAATGGATAAAATCTGTCGTTATGCTTTTGCATGATAATGCCTGAAAGTCCAACTCGACTGGCATCTGTCACTAAATGAAAATGTTTGTTATGATCAATATTCTTTAGAGTAGGTCTCTTAAGAATGATGTTTTGAAGAGTTGCAAATGCATTCTGACATTCCTCTGACCAAATGAATGGAACCTTTTCTTAGTTAAATTTACTATTGGATGAACAATCTGTGCACAATTGTGAATCATGTGTCTGAAATAATTTAGCATTCCGAGAAAGGACTGTACCTGCTTAACATTGGTAGGACTTGGAAAATTAGTTACTTTTGAAATATTATGTTCAGAAGGTGAGAAACCGTGTTCATGTAAGTTAAAACCTAAATATGTAATGTTTGGCTGTGATAACTGAATTTTTTTGGGATCTAGAGTTAGATTAAACTCAATCAGTTTATCAAAAACCTTTTGAAGTGTATCTAAATGCTCAGTCATGTCATCCGCAGCGATGTCGTCCAGAAAGTATTGAATATTCTCACCCTTTAGGTCACTCAAGCATTTTGATATTAAAATGTGGAAATAAGATGTTGAATTTCGAGCACCAAAGGGTAGTCTGCAAGGTCTATAGTTTCCCAATTCTGAGCAAAAAGCCAATTTGTCCCTGTCGCACTCACGCAATTGTATTTGAAAGAATGCAGATTTCAAGTCTAAGACAGAATAAAGTTTCCTTCCAGCAATTGATTGTATAATTTCAGATATTTTAGGCAAGCAAATTTTGAAAGGTTCTGTTATGCTGTTCAACAACCTGTAATCGACTACCATTCGGAATTTTAATTTATCATTAGACTCTCCAGGAAGTGTTTTTTTCTTTACGAAAATAACCGGAAAGCTGTAATTGGAAGAAGTATTCTCAATTATGTTTGCTTCGAGTAATTTATTGATCTCAGATTTTGCAAAATCTTTCGCAATTTTTGGGATCGGGTAGGGCTTGGTTTGAATGGGAAAGGGGTGAAGCAAGTTGAATTCTGGCACTACCTCTGAAGTACAACCAGATGTCTTATATGACTTGGAGAAGACCTTGAAATTTTTTAGAAGATTTTGCATGTTTTGTTTGTCAATAGCACTAAGGTGATCTAAATTAAAGTCCTCTGGCTTGATTTCTTCCTTTCTGAGTTTGTGAATTTCTTCTAAATTGAGGTTATTTACTTGACAAATAGTGCTCTCAGAAGGTGAAAGCAAGTCGTTCCTATCAAATTTTGATACACTGCCTAAATTGGTGTTTTTTCTCACCACTATTTTTTTTTTTGCAGTGTTGTTTTCAATAATTGTAGTTATGAAGTTACTATCAACAGTGTCATGTAAGGAATGATTTATTGCGAATAATTTATTGGAAGCAGGTGAGAATAAAATTTCAGAATTTTTGAGTTCATCAGGGATTTTCAAGGATATAATCTCATGTTGGCCTGGTGTTAAAGTAATGTTATTTTGAAATTTTCACTTTAAATGACTGCTGTGTATTGTGGATAGAATTGAAGTCCATTTGGTGGGTAGAATTTGAAGCAAGCTGATTGATTACTGGAGTGGTTTCATGAAATGGGAATTTAATGTTGTCAACAATTAGTTGTTTCTGGACTGTGTCCAAAAGTATCCTATTCCTGTGTAAAAAATCATATCCCAGAATCACATTATATTTTGAAGACCACATGTTCTCAGTCACAAAAAATAAATTGGAGAACCATTTGTCGTTGATCTTAAATTTGATCTCTACAGCTGACTTATAGGGAATGGTGTTATTGTCGAGCATTTGGATTCTTACAGCTCGAGAAACGAAATTAATTTTGGAATGCAATTTGATTTCATCGATGACCTGAGGTTGTATTAAAGAGAAGTTAGCTCCAGTGTCCAAAAGTGCATGAAAAATATTATTTCCGCATTTTATTTCAATAATGGGTAGGCAATTATCATTAGTAGTGCTTGACATTAAAAGTTTGGGTGTAATTTCAGAGTGTTCATTGGTCTTATCAGTTTCGCAAGTAGTTAATTCTGTTTCCTCACTCCTTTTCTTTCTGGCAGACTTTTTACTATTTTTTGAGTTTTCCTCTGTATACTTAATGTTAGAGGAATTTTTCTTCGACCTACTGTGTTGAGACTGGGTTCCTACCAATTTTTGTTTTTGCTGATGGTAAGAACCCGAATTTAGTTTAAATTATTTCTATTTTGTCTATAGTATGGGTGAGTGTAGTATCTATAGCCGGGGTAATTTCTTCGATAAGCTCTGAAATTGTTTTGGCCTCTATTGGCACTTCTGTACCTTTTAAAATTATTTCTGCCTCTGAAGTTAGAATTATTCTGATTTCTTTTAGCACTGTTTGCTGAAGTATTCAAATTCTGAGGATATTGCTCACAGCTCATAGTTATGTGAGGCCCACTGCATAAGTGGCAGATATATGATACATCCTGTTCTGTGGAAGTGGATGGTAAGTGTGTATTACTTGCATTTTTAAATTCCCTTAATTGGTTGCTTAGCTCTAAAATTTGCTTATTATTTTCCAGCTGTTGGTGTAATAGAATTTCAATATCAGAGTTATTGTTGGAGGATTTTAATGCATTAACAGAATAAGCAGAATCCTGAAAAGCCCTTTCTACATTTTTGCAATGTTTATTGCAGCTTCGAATGATTGAGGACCCATTTTTTTACCTCAAATTGGAGATCAGGTCTCAAAGCTTCGAGAAATTTTGATAACTTAAGGTCTGCTGTCAGTCTTAGACGTTGTGGATCATTTGAACCCTCTGGATTGGCATACTTTGTAGCTGCAGATTCAATCTGCTCAGCAAGGTCACTAATTGACTGATTTACACCCTGGCTTATCTTCGCAAATTTGCTTTGGACCTCTTGAAAAGTTTCAGTTTTTGAGAATTTATCACGAAGTATTTTTTGCAGACTTTCTATTTGTTTTGTGTTTGAAGCTAGTGAATGGTTCGAGATATATTCTAGAGCTTTACCTTTGAGATTAATTTTAAACAATAGGATCTGTTTATCATTTGACCATTTTTCAATTCGAGCCATTTCATTAAATGTATTAATGAAAAATTCTATGTTTTCTGACCCCGAGAACGTGGGAATGGAATTAGCTAGTGAAGGAGCCATAATGAAACAAAATCATATAATTTGAAACCGCCTAATAAATTAATTTAGCATGTGTCAGTAAGAAATATTTTCGAAATTATAGTATTAGTTATTTGCAAGGTTCAAAATTTTAATAGTTGCATTTGAGGTTAATTTGAAATTGTACCCTAAATCATTACTATTCAGAAACATAGTACACATAGATATACCAATTCACTTCATACACATAAATATATCAATTAACTTCATAAGTTAATTTTACGGTAAAATCATACAAGCCGGTACGCACCCCATGTAAACACGGCGACAGTCGCTGGAGCTTGGTGGCCGCCAAGCTCCAGCGACTGTCGCCAACCATTTTCCACGATCAGCACATTAAAAGTGCACATATATTCCACTAAAAATGAGCAACCAGTGGACCGTTTTTAACTAAAAAAACCTCAGTGGATTCAGCAACCTAGTTGTACAGCTATCTAAACTAGGCAACCAGTGGCCCGTTTTTAACTAAAAAAACCTCAGTGGATTCAGCAACCTAGTTGTACAGCTATCTAAACTAGGCAACCAGTGGCCCGTTTTTAACTAAAAAAACCTCAGTGGATTCAGCAACCTAGCGCCTTACTACCCAGTGGATTCAGTACAGCTAATGTAAACTGGGCAAACACTGGCCCATTTTCAACTCAAAAAAACATCGGTGGATTAAACAACCTAGTTGTACACCTCTTATAAAGTCAGTATGATTAGAATAGCACGTAAATAGCACTTACGAAAACATAAAACACATCGAATATCAATTTAAAATTCACATTAAAAACTTTGAACATTGCAAAGATTCGTTAAAAAAGAGCACTTACATTTTTTTTTTTTTAAATAACCGCTCAGAAATGTCCCCAACACCCAACGGCTTATAACGTAACACGAGCATGCTTTCTTTTATTTAGCTCTATATTCACACCATATTTCTATCAAACACACACAAAAGAACGCTCCTTTTCCTTTCAAAACATAAAAAACTCCATATTCCACACATAAATACTGACGACGAAATTCCCCGAGACGCTTGCTAACCTACGATAAAGAGTCCGTAAAACAGAATCAAAACCACAAGGAAAATCAAACATTAACTTAATCCACTCTATCACCAGCCACAAACAAACAACTATCGTCATTCAATTAGCACTGATTGAAAATCCCATTCTTCAAAACACCATGCGTTTCTCTTTGGTTACCAGTCTAAACAATCACCGGCAGGACTACTTCACTCCAGCTGAGCATCGCCCATGACGGCGCATGAGCAAACGCCAAACCAATTTGTAAACAAAACATCAAAATGTAAACAGCACCGTATACGGAATATAATCCAATTTCATAAATTAATTAATGCTTCTAAATGAAGAGTAGCATGGGTTACCTTAAAATTTTTATTTTTTATTTATTTAGTTTGTGCCACAACCTTATTGCACGGCACCATAATGCTAGGTTGGTAGCCACGGATCGTATAGTGGTAGTGGAAAAATTTTATCAAGATAACGTTCTTAAAACATTTTCTCTAAATGTAATGAAAATTACGAGAATGAAAATACATTAAACATAACAAACCATGACATTAATCTAATACTCAGGATTATTTATTTATAATACTTCAAATCTCATTGCCATTATACCTTTGCATATTAAGTATTAAAGATAAAATCAAGGTAACAAATGCTTGCTCTAATGAAAATTTAAAAGTTACATTTATACGATAAAAATGTAATGAAGCTTCAAAACATTTATACTCTAAAAAGATAAAATGAAATGATCACACAGATGTATAGAAGCCTTGTTATAAATTCCCGAAAGCAACTACATACCTCGTTCTTGAATTTTTTAAACACACATCGACGACAATTCTGGACGCACAAAGGATGTCTGAAGCATAATCTTAATCACAGATCGATGACGATTTTGGACACACGAAGAATTTTCTGGACGCACAAAGCATGTCTGAAGCACAATCTTAATCACAGATCGATGACAATTTTGTACACATAAAGAATTTATGAAGCACAATTTTAATCACGCATCGATGAGAAATTTGGACGCACAAACAATTTATGAAGAACAGTTTTGATCACACATCGATGACAATTTTGGAAGCACAAGGAATTTATGCAGCACAATTTTAATCACACATCGATGACGATTCTGGAAGCACAAAGAATTCTCTGAGAAGACGGATGCATACCAGCCTCGGGGAATTTCTTAATCATTAAGAGCAGAGATATGGAGACGGCGTCATCACGCATACTGATTCATTACTGATTGCGCGGCTAGTTGTACGTAAAAATGCACTGTAAACTCGATTACTTGAAAACAAAACAAATGAGCACATTTTTCAATCACCTTTTCAATAAATCATTTGTCTATTCACACAAACGTACACCTCCAGAAGACCGAAATTCAGGGTGAGTGCAATTCGATCACGTGTATGCTGGGAAAGCAGAACGATGAGTAAAATTCATCTTATCGAATCCCTTTGGATCGTCAGGTTGATTCCTTTTGTCACATGAAATTTGTATCCAGTTTATTCTTGATACGATGTTCTTTACCTCTTTTAGTTGATTTTACATCTTTATAGATAAAAAAGATTCTTTTTCTTTTCTATAGCAGGACCGGCGGACGTGAAGCCTCCTAATTCAACCACACGCCCGCCGGGATCCTCACGCGCTCAAAAAAATTACACTCGCATCCCACTTTACTTCATTCTCCCCCACAATCGGCATCCAAACCTGACACTGCGCAGCCGGATTGCTAGGGAGAAGAGGGAAGAAGTAAGGCAAGCATCGGTGACACAGTATAACAATTGCAAGGCAGCCGGCCTTTCGTCGGAAGCAGCTGTAAAGTTGTTTATAAACAATTGAGAGAGGGGATGTTTTGATTTCGACACAACAGGGCCGTAACACCAGAATTTCATATTGAGCGCAATAAAAATACACAGTGTAACACAAATGAAGGCTAAATAAGTCGAGATGTGAAAAAAATCACGAATTAGAATACCAGATAGCAATTATATACTGTGTTTAAGAATAACAGGTAAAAAAAAGTTAAGTCTATGCAATAATAGCATGAACGTAGGCAGGTACGTCCATGATATTTATGTGCGACGTTATAAAAACGTACGCACATACGTCCCTGGTGTGCAAAGGGTTAATAGCAAATTCCCTTAAATGTTTCTGCTATAAAAGTAAGCATATCTGAAATTATTCACATTAACGTGTTTCAATACTTCTTTTATCATTAAGATAACTCTCTTATAATACTGACTATATCTACTAATCTAAGTTTTCTTTTTTTCTTTTTTTAATCATACCAAACCTTAACAAAATGCCACATATGTATTATAATCGTATAATACTCATTATAATCTGAACGCCTAAAAATTGATACAAATGCCTTAAATTTATTTATTTTATTTATTTACTCTTTTGGTTTTTAATTAGACGTTAACGTTAACTAGTTAAAGTTAACTATTTAACGTTAACTATTTGAAGTTAACTATTTAACGTTAAATTAGCTTTCTCTACATTGTATCTGTGAAAAATTCATACCTGAAACATTCATACTTACTTATCTTTTAAAAATGAGCTAGTACTTAAACATTCAGTTTAACTAGAAAGTTGAACACTTACCTGTATACACTCAAAATATCAATTTCTGTGATTTAATCACCGGTTAAATGTAGCATTATAATACCCCTTATCCAAAATGTGCTGTAAAAGATTTCGTTTTGAGTAGCTGCAAGTAATTCCCAACATTTTTTTCAATATTTGATAATAGCTGCATCATTTCCTTCATGTTATCGCTGCATTCAATTTAATGATCGTTAAAACAATGCATACCGTTATGCCAATGGTATGTTAGCTGGAAATGGTTTCGAAGCTAATCAAAATGAAGATTGCTAACTTAAAAATAAACATATTGTCATTAAGTTTGTTATTACAAAATATTAGCTGTACTATAAATGGAGGCATGCAAAAATTGTTAGACATTTATTTTCATGAAAAAAAAAAAACATATTTGTGTTATGAATAAAATCAGAGATAAGTGTATGTAGTTTACCTACGTACAACTATGATGTTTAATTTGCAATAAAATGTTATAAAATCAATAACTCAAGTGTACCTATCCAATAAATACATAGGAGAGACGGGGTCAGTTGTAATATTTTGCACAGATTTTTATCAATATTTACATAACTTAATGGAAATGATTAATATAAATTTTGAGGAAGTCACTGAACCTTTAGAAACATTTGCATGAATGCGATTTTAGAATAATAGTTCACATGCAAGCAGAGTTGTAATGTACATGCATTAGCAAATGCAATGTTACAATTGTCCAAACCTGGGCCAATTGTAACAGCTTCATGAGGAAGATGCATTATATACGTTTATCATTGTAAAAGTGCTAATATATCTAGCATAACATTTCTGTCCATATTTCTTAAAACTAGTATGCAACAGAAAAACATTATTTATTGAGTCAAATAATAAAGTGACAATGCTTAGAATGCAAAAAACTAAAGAGCTTTTTACTCCAGAGAAAAAAAAAAAGAAATATTACCCATCATAGAACGCCGACATTTCAGTTGATTTCTTTGCAATTCCTGTTTTTGAATTATTAGTGGGAGCTGTACAATAGCATCACTTACTGTAGTAAGAACTATATCATGCATTACACCGAAATATTACTAATAACATGTGTTACTTTTGTCTCCAGTCTCCCTACAGTGAGTTTTTGTATACAGTTTGAATTCAGTTTCAAACACATTACATAGAGCAAAAAAAATAATGATAGAAACACATAAATAAATAGGAATTAAATTGGTTTTGATTACTAGTCTCGCGAAAGTTTAATTCTCCATACCAGTATAAACCTATAACATTTTACATTATAACAACAACAACAACAAAATCCTTTTAATTGTGTTTTAATCCTTGAATAAAGTAAAATACTATTTCTAAAGTATTCTATATATTTCCTATAAAACAGCTTACAATTATTTTCCTTGAATAATAATCTCAAACTTTTCTAAATGTCATCACATCTAAAAGTTTTTACGTACGCACTTTTAAATAACATATTTCAATTTTCGATAACTTTAATAAGGATTAATAAATAGATTCACTTCACTGGGGCAGATAATGCGATTTTAATACAGACAAATCTTGCATAAGTAAATCTGATCTAGTGTCATTGCACATCATTTAATTTTTGCACAAAATGTCCCCTTCCTGACGCAGCAGTAATCTTATAAATATCAATGAAAAAGAAGTTCTTTGTACTTGTGTTAAAATCTGATTATTCTTATAAAATAAAAACCTCTTTTATGGCTTTTTATACGGGTGAGGTATTAGCACTTATTTGTTGCATAATCTTTATTCTCTTTCGTATCGATATTTTTTTCTCTCAAATAAACGCTGTTGCTTCACTAAACAAATTTTATTTTCCAAAATAATGTCTCCGATAAAATCGCTTATGTGTATTCTGATTCGGTGAATATTATATAAAAGAACTTAATTGAGATTTTCTAAATCTCTTTTCGTTTTGTTATTTTGTGCGCATTAAATTCGGATTTTGAATACGTATTAAACCAATTATTTAATTTATTTTCTCTTATTTAATAAATTAATGATATTAAAAGTCATATGTTATATATTTGTTACTTTGGAAGCGGGACTTCTCTGAAGACATTTATTTTCATCAATTAAAGTATTAACGAGCATTTATATTTTTAAAATTTTTGCATCAAGAAATATTTTTTTTTTCTGATTTCATTAAACTACTAGGCGTTAGTTATTACATATTTATATATTTTATTTTCATGCATTACTTTTTATATACTATGCGAAAACTTGAAAAATGCTGACAGTAAAATGAGCATAAACAATGAAAAAACAATTACAACCGAGAACATGTATGTTTTTATGCAGCATTTGGATTTTGTCTTTTGAAAATGTTGTTAGAAATAATAAATCCTATTACTTTTATGATTTTATATTTAGGATATACATATATAATAATCTGAACTACAACTAAAATACTTTTCATTTTTAAATCCCAATAAAAACGCATTTCTTTAAAATATATGGAAATATTTATCTCACTTTTAACATAAAGTATCACATGAATATTTTTCGAAAATATTCAACTGTAAAGAAGAGTCAAAAATATATTATTTCAGTACAGTTTCAGTTTGATGTTTTAGTCAAACACAATACTGAAACCTGCTTGTGGAGTATAATTGTAACATTAGGGTAAGATGTGTAATAGGGACAGCAAAATAGCATAATTTTATTTTAATGTAGTACATCATTTATTTTCAGAGACGTAAGGTACACTTTATTCAAAATTTTACACAACAACCGTCTTTCTGAATATGGAGACATATGCTAACAGACGTTTTATATAGCTGGATAAAAATAATGCGAAATTTACGGAAGGTGGTCCGCTTACCCCTTTCGGGTGGTAAGCGGACCAACTTCCAATACTCTTTGTAAGGCTTTTGGTGGAATTTCGGATTGGTAAGTAAATAACATTGCATGTATTTTTGAGTTCTATGGGGAGGGGAGTCGTTGGTTCATCTGCTTTGATTTTCTAGTAGCAATGTTTTTTTGTTTGTTTGTTTCAACAGAAACCAAGAGCAGGAAGTGCATTTATTATTGACAAACACTATTTTTTATTTAAGAACATTTAGATGAAAGTTTTCTTTTATATTATGTCATTAAATATTCGAACATGAAAAATAAAATGCATGAATGTAATACGGCTAATAATACAACTCAACTTAAATTGTCCTCGTCTATATAGGTAGCTACATAAAAAAATCGTGCAGGTTGGTTTAAAATTATTTAAAGTGGTCATAGTGTATCAAGTATCCTGCATTAAAATGTTTGGAACATCATCTCATGATGCTTGATTGAAAGTGCTAGTTCACTTAGTTTAAGTACAATATCTCTTAGAGTAGTGCATAGATCTACCCTAGAACATAGCTCTTGTATACACTTTATAAGTGTGTGCAAGATACATACATAAAATAAGAGTACTTTGTATATCGTACATCGTACATATACAATGTTCATCGTACATAATATAAGAGTACTTTGTTTTTGGCCATGATTTGAAGTTGGCCGCTGTAAGAGTGCCGTACGTGGTTCACCTACCCCACCATATTGGTGGTCCTGTTACCTCAATAAGCATTTTTTAAATGTTGCAGAGCGGGCAGGCCTCCGCAGCAGCCAGACCAAGTCAGTGGACGTAAACTCCAAGGAAGTCGTGCCCGGTTGTTAAGGGAAAGCGGGCAACCGCCTCAGCTTTCTCCAGGCGCCTCCGGATAAGACCCACTGAGGCCAAGGTTTCCCATAGCTTTCCAAGGGTTTTGGGTTCTTGGAATCTGTCTGGCCGTTGGACATCTGTCAACGTACATGCCTATCATGTTCTTTGCTTTTCTGAGGGTCAGGGAAACCTCCAGCTTAGACGGTTCAGCTCCCTGCTTAGCTTTTTGTTGGGTCTCTCCTTACCAGGAATCCCAAGATGACTTATGACCCATTTTTAAACCACAGTTCAGCCGTGTGAGATGAGCTGCGCAATTTTAGTACGGCACTGAATTGTATGTAGCCAGTCAGTTGTCGTGTTACTGCTTAAGACTAAACTTGCAGCTTGGGAATCGATGAGGAAAACAAGTTTTGAAGGAGCCAAACCAGCAGAGAGCAGATGTGTTCTAGCTTCATAGACAGATGAGCCTCCCCACAGTAGATGGTGGCATTGTCCCCCATAGCCAATGGTCCCTCGAACAATCGGCGAAAGCAAATAAGCAAGAAACTGGTCAACCCAATTTCAAAAACTATTGGGTTGACAACAAAGTAATTTCGTTTTTCCGTAAATCTATATTTCATATGACCAAAATTACTGAACTAATACAGTAGAGTCTCGATAATCCGAGGTAGATGGGATCTCGAATTCTCGAGAGCTCTGCCTAGAACTATCGAAAATTCGAACTATCGAAATCATAAACTTTAATTAGCAAATAAATTGTAATTTTAGTGCCTATTTAAATGATAAATGTACATACCTATTATTACATTACTGATGATTAGAGCAGGTTAGTTGTATCGGAAAATAATAGTGAATTGTTTTTGGAATTGATCCGTTTTCGAGCAGCAATATTGTACCATCGCCCAAGCAGCATGTCAACACTGCACAGAAATGTCGTGATGGCATCTATAGGAAGAATGCACTCGTTTTCTTTGGGAAGGGGATTTCTGATGTGGCTTCTGGGTGCATCAGGTATTTGAATTTTGAGGTATGCAATAATCCTTTCTCTTGTTTTGTATGTGTTGGTCATTATTTGGGAGCTAAACTGATTTTTTTCACTGACTCGGATTTAATGGGAAACTCGAACTTACGAGACTCTAATGTAATACGAAATTTGTCACGTACCTGAGATCTTTCACATAGGTGGTAGATTAGAGAGCATTTTTCCAAAATTCGTAACCTTAGGGAGATAGGGACCCAAAGAGTTCTTTTCACATTTCCCGCGTGATCTCAAAGAAAAACAGAGATATCCGTGAAATTCTTGTTGTAAAATACAACAGCCACGAATACCTAAACACCAATTCTGGGAATTTCGAATATTGTCCTCCAAGAGCGATAGACGTGAAAAAAGGGAAGGGATATTTTTCATGGAGGAAAAAAATATTTTGTTTAAAAAACTTTAAAATGTAACAAATATGAATTCTACGTTTAGGCACAACTTTTCTGTAATTAAAAGCTTTGTGAAAATTTATTTGTTTGAATTTAATATAAGAAAATGCAATTACTTTGTTACCAACCGAATAATTACAAATACCACAAATTAATCAAAAATTAAGAAGGATCTTCTGACAATGGATTTCATAAAAGTGCAAATTTTTTTGTACTGAATTAAATTTTATACAAAAAAGTATTAATAAGCGAATTCGAATTAAAATGTCACTAAATTTTACTAAGTTGCTTATCGTTTCACTAACATAAATTAAAACAATATCATAACGTTTTCCAGATGCTGTTGGCTAGATACATATTAACTATGTAACAGATCTTCAATTACAGAAGACCTTGTGAAATCCAAGGGGAGTGACCCCCCCACTCCGCTCTAGACCACGTACACCAACTTATTGAAAATAAAAGTTATAAGGTGTCAATCTGACTTTATCTTCGTACATTTGTTGTGATTTGATATTTTTGAAAACGAAAAAGGGTGTATGATATAGGTAGAAACTAAAAGTATATTTAATGCGATCATTTAACAAACGTTGCTAACAAATCATTCAAGTTAAATGTAACAGTAAATCGTGTTATTATGTATAGTATTGTTAAAAATAGACACAACATTTTTGACAGATACTTTTACTGACGTAAGACTCTTTCGTGACTTACGTGACTTGAACATCGTGCAAGATTAACAAAGTTTAGAATTCTACAAAATTTTGCATTTAAACTTCAAATATTTAATTATTATGTTTGTTACTGTCTGGGCGAGATAATTATAACGCTAGCGTTCTTGAATAAGTCATCCTTAGAATTATGGGTGGCAATTAATAAATGCCTAGCACTCCCCTGATATAAGAGGTATATCTTAAATCGTATTTCGTTTAACCTCCGGGCTGAAGTTTTATATTCTGGTAATATCTGGAAGAGGTAATAAAAAAAGTACATACTTTAACTCATGAGCATGGGGTGTCAAACTATTGAAGTCAGTATTTGCTATGGTTTTGCCCGACGACAGCAGCCGAAGTAAGGGAATTAACAATGAAGACAGGGGAAGTAGACACAAAAAATTAAAGTAATGCAAAGAAGTAAAATATTAGACATATAATCTTTACGAATCACAGATACAATTGCTATAACAGAAAAAAATAAACTCGAATTATATAGCATCGCTTAAAGTAACGAAATAATTTATTATTATTTTTAATTTATTATTATTAATAATTTCAGATTTATTTTATGGAATATTTTATAGAGAACTTAAGTTAGCAGTTAAAGCACATGCATAGCGTGAGTAGTGTGAAAGATGCAGCGTCGAAATTCAGTTCAAAACGAATTTAATAATCCGATTTTTCCAATTAGTAAAATAACTTAAGCTATAATATATATATGTTTGAAATGATTATTAAAAAATAATTTGCTGTTCGTCTGTCTGACCGTTTTGTGGAACGCTAAAAAATATTATATTAGCAGTGTCTCAAAATCTTTCAACACAAATTCATACTTCTTAATATGTTTGACTGAAACAATTAATTTTAGTTTGCCTTCAAGAACATTTGGCAGCTGTGAAATTACAAAACTCGAACAGTAAAATTTGTTTCTCTTGTGAGTCGAAAAGAATTTACAATTCTTTTAAAGAAATTTTTCATACAGATAAATCTTCTTCATTTCTCTCGAATTTTTGTGCGATTGGTTTGGAGAAAATATTCATAAAAAACAGTTAAATTATTGAAAGGAAATGCAAAACTGACAGTACCATACTTTGGAACTGACTCCATCGTTTGATAAGTAATAATCGATTTCAAACATACTTTAGAATGAAATTTAAAATAGTTTCTCGTATTATAAACTCTTACTGGAATTCAGTCGCTGTTAATTATGGGCGATCTTTTCAATCTAAAAACACAAACATTCCGCTAATTATAGAAGTCTGTACTAACGTGGAAAGAGTTAAAATACTTATGAAATTAAAAAGCAAAAAAAAATGCTTACAGTTAAACAGTTAAAGAGTTATTTCTTTTTTTTTTTTTTTTTTTTTTTTTGCTTACTGCAACGATTGCAGATTTGGAATATCATTACTTTAAAAAACTGTGTTTATTTAAAATTGATATTTATTCTCAAAATCGAGTTTCGAAATCAAAAAGAAGTTCCTTGCTCAGTTAAAACGATATATTTGCTTACTCGAGGTGCGCTTTGCTAAAGACTTATCTAAAAATTAATTGTCTCAAATTACCCTGACATCGATAGATTTTTTAGCATGAAAAGTTTTTAATAGAGTTTCAGCAACTAACCTGCGATAGCTTTTAATGAAAGTTAATTACGTGTGTATTAAATCTATCGGCAAATTAGTTTCTTTTTAACTAGTTATTTATTTTAGCGTTATATTTACACGCATATATATATAGATAAATTATTTAAAAATATTTAAAGATATATTGTTGCATAGCATCTTGTTGTTATTCATATCTTCATTGAATTTTTTACCACGAATGGAAGTTGCAAAATTATTAACATAAAGATGGTATTTCTGTTACTGTAATCAGATTTTTTAATAAATAATATACGTCTTTATATAAATGTCCAAACTTTATCATTTAAAGTGCTACAATGTTTTATTTCTTATTAAAACTTATTTACTTTACATGTATAATTTTTAAATGAATTTAAATGTTGACATTTATTGCAAGCACAAGTAAAAATAACAATGGTATATTTTAAATAGAGCGGTCACTTTGTAGGAGTACAATTACTTTGAAAGTTATATTTCTAAAGCTCATCATGTTCAAAAGATATAATAACTATTTTTTTTAATTATTAACAAGGACAAATGATCTCAAATTTTAAGCTAATATTCAGAGTGAACGTTGAGAACATGGCTGAATGCTGTTCTTTTCATATTAGAAAGATACCGGAGATTACAGATCTGCAATTTGCAGCTACTGATAGGAACTTTTCATAAAGTTCTTGAAAAAAATGTATGAAAGACAGCGTAAATGTTACCCCAAAAAGTGATAATTAACTTAGAATTCTGACAACTTCTCGAAAAGTCTGTAGTTCAGCCATTAGCTTTAATATGTAATATTATTTCATGTGCCTCTCCACATATTTAAAACTGTAAAAAATAATTCAAATTAATTATGAATGAGATAAAGTGGTTTCTTTCACATGAAGATACACTTACATCATCCTTGATAATATTAATAGCTGGCTTTTATTTTTTATCAATAATTTTTTAAAAGCAAAATAAATATTATATGAAACATTAGTCCAAAGATCACAATGATTTGTACTTCGTGTACGTTAATGAATATTATATTCTAAAGTATAATGTTCGTAATGATGAGTGTCATGAATTGTATGTCACATTTAACGATGCTCACTGTCCTTAACGGCTTCTCAGAGCTACAAGAAGAAACATTTGACCTTATTCTACTAGAAATCTTCAATCAGATATAAAATCTGCCGAATTCTATGCGATTCGCCAGCAGAGAAACATATTTAAAAACAATAGGAATGAAGTTGCTGAAAATTTATTCATATGTAATAAAAAAATGCATGCAGTATTTCAGAGATATTGAAAACAGTAATATTAAACAAATTTACTCACGCTTTACATAAGTTTGTAAGTCAGAAGCTTTCAACAAGAGCCCAAGAGATCTCATCCCCTCTTAGAGAGTAGTCTATCTGATAAAAATATTATTTTCATGAATAACTTTTTTATTAATGCCATTATTTTATCCAGGAAATATGATGAAGATGGGTAGTTACCATACTAGCATATTATTCTCATGTATTGTATTTGAAGAAAGAAGCTGGAAAAAAGTTTTCAGAATAGTATGAGTAAATTACGGAAGTGAATTACATTTTTAATTCACTAAAGGAACGGGATTTACAAATAATTTTAGCTGAACTGAAATCAAAATTGTGGTTAGCGTCTCAGCAATGTGTGACGATGGACGATTTGTTAGTTTCATGTTCTTTATCTAGTACTATGCGATATTAAAATATAGAATTAATTATAGAATTTACATTGGATCACTTTTTGATCCTCTTACTACTTTCCTATTGGTTCCCCCTTTTCTCATTACATAAACAAACGCAATTCTTTCCACCACTTCACTCTGGCGCTGATGATGGTAAGTGATACTTACCGAAGCCGTTCTGCGAAATAAACTGTCACTGCTGTTTACTAACGTCGTTCTTTTTGTGTTAATAATGAAATGTTCATTAGTGATAAGGTACTGTCGAGTGAATGAATTTTCACCATTTTCACTCTTTATATCAAAAGCCTGCCTTTATTGCTACCAATATGAAACTGTACACTTCGAATTTAAAGCATGATTTAATGCATTCTGAAACTCTCTGAATGTGATAATTATTTCAAAATCTAGACCTGAGGACGAAAAGTAGAAATTATATATATATATATATATATATATATATATATATATATATATATATATATATATATATATATATATATTATATGTATATATATATATATACATATAATATATTATATGTATATATATATATATATATATATGTATATATATATATATATATACATATGTACTAGTAAATGTAACTAATTGTTTGAAATGGCCTTTTTTTGCCTTAAAAGCTTTAAGACAAACGCATGCATATGAAGTCCATATTTTATTTAACTTTGTATTAAATATTTAAGTTGAAGAAGCTTTAAAATGATACAGCTAATTTAGGCAGACTTTTTTACTTCGACTTTCTAAGATCAACATTTTACTTTTTCTTAACTTACGCAGTTGTGTTTTGTTTAGCGTGTAATTAATACTTAAAAAAGTCTCTAACTATTTCAATTCGCAAGTGTAAAAACGAATAAATTTGCTATTTCATTTTGAAATTTTATGAATAATGTCTGTCACTGTTTGTAAAAAATGCAACACCATAAAGGAATCCTCAGAATGAAATGAAATTTAGTTCACAAACGACTTGTATCAGTAGAAATAAACGATCCAATTTTCAAACCAAAAAAAAAACAAAGAATATTGAGTGTCCGAAATCAGCATTTGGTGTGGCCACCATGCACTGCAATGAGTACTGCTATACTCCGTGGCATATTGTCAAACAGATTTCGAATGTATGCTTGGGAATAGCATGTCATATTTCTTCATCTGTTGAAGTAGGACGAGGATCATGAACGAGACGCCGAACAATGAAATCCCACACATGTTCAATAGGTGACATATCTAGCGAATAAGCAGGCCACGAAGGCCGACGATAGTTCCCGTTTAAACTCCGTAAGGTGTTCAAATTTCGCCCAAGGTCGTCGACGAGGCATAATTAAGACGCATTTAACGTTTTCCACAGACAGATAAACACAGACCTCTGCCGTCGATGAGGCATAGCTACGTCTCATTTCAAGGTTACGACAAAGAGATAAACACATACTATTTTTAAAATGCCGCTACAGCCCTTTATTTATACGGTTTCAGCAGCAGTACAGAAGGCACTGCTCAGCTCACGCATGCGTAATGGCTTTGAAATTTTAATCATCTGCTTTACACAGTATAATTTGCATTTCCTGAAAATTTCAGTTCAATCACGTCATTCGCTCATGCTGTTGCATTTATTTTTCTTTCAAACAGGAGTATATAATAACTCATCATATATAATTCATATTTCAGCACCGTCCTTTCAATTTCTTCTAAAATGTTGATTCATTGGTTCATTCCTATGATAATACAGCGAGAAACATTTTAATGTTCTTTTTTAAACAGTCGCAGTTTGCCGTAATGCAGCGAGTAAATATACATGTATATATACAGGGTGTCCCAAAAATGTGGTAACACATTTTATTTCTTTATCTACAAGAGAGAAATGTGCAATGTAATTTGAAAAAAAAATGTTCAATGTAAATAAGGAAAAAGACTATTAAGAGAATATTCCTCTCGTTAAATTTCAAGAAGTTACACTTTTCAATTTTTTTTTCAGGAACCCTGTAGAAAAAAAATTCCCAGTTAGTAAAAAGAATGCCATATAATAACGAGATGATTCACAAAATTTCAGCCTTTTATCATAAAATGACTCAAAATATCTTTAAAATATGATCGGGGGCTATACATGAATTTGAATGTGAACGTTAAATGCTAGAGTGTAAAAAAAAATGACTTCTTTCTGCACGACCCTGAAACATGATCATCCGACGTGATTTCTCTCCTTCGCGAGCCACTGAGAGGTGGATTAAGGTAGCAGATATTTCACTTCATATCAGTGAGACTTTCAAGATGAAAGGGTGAAATTTTATACATTGCCTCATTATTTGGAACACATTTTACTTATTCAGAATTTTTTTTTACACGGGGGACATATAAAAATTTAAAAAGTTGTAAAAGTAACTTTTTAAAAATTTCTGCGAGAAATATTTTTCTTAAGGTAGTTTTTTTTCCATATTTTAATTAACACTGCCCACCAATCTCTGATATATAAAGAAGTAGAAGCATGTTAGCACCCCTTTCGGACACCCTGGCGTCCTTTATACTGAAAATATTTATAATGTTGATAATGCACATTATGTGTAAAGTTTATCAGATTAATTTACATTATTATACAATTCATTATTTTCCAAGATAATTAAAATTTAATATTTAAAGGACTATTACTAATATAGTGACACAAAATAATATAAATGAATAAATAATTATAAAGACACACTCACACAAGAAACAGATATTTAAAAGAAAGTTGAAGATTAACATGTATTATAAATTGTGAAGCACAGGTGAAAAATATTTTAATTTGGTGCTAATATTCTGCCTACTAAACATATCTTTTAAAGGACATTTAAAAATACTCGGTAATCAAGTGTAATCTAAAACTCTGAAGCTCTTAAATTCACGATGAACAAATAAAAGCCAATTAATTGGCTTTAGCTTTAGTTCCGGATTAGTCACGCCTACTTTTGATTCACATTAAATTTGGATTCAAGTACAGGCGTTATTTATCTAAAGACATTTTTATTCTGTCACAGTTGAAAAACTGCTTTGAACAAAAGCAATGATTTTTCTCAAAAGTGTTCATTAAAAAGTTTCAGAAAAGGAAAAAAAATCCAAGTGTAAAATAGAGAATCCGATTAGTATAGAGCTAAATTCCGCTTCCGTTTGCAGTTTCAGAAAAGCTTTAAGTGCGTTCCTTTTTATTGTGCTTAACGACATCAAGAACAACCATTAAAAATAGTCTTAATTTTCTCTTCACAATTCGTGTAGTATAAAAAGTTGGATAAAATCAAAAAATCAATAAAACAGTTTTTTATTTATTTATTTATTCAAAGTGTTAGTATCTAGTACAATACATTTTTAAAGCAAACAACAAGGTAAAGATAGAGAGCAATACCGTAGCCAAGAAAAAATTTCGAAGTGGGGGGGGGTCAAGTTTTATGTTACGATGCGGCAGGTTTTCAATACTCTTTTACCACATGTTCCTGAAAGCTACAGGGGGGGGGGGAGGGAGATGAACCCCAATCACGCCCTCCTTGTTTACACCCTTGATAGAGTGTTTGTTGAAAAACGCAAAAGTTGTTGTTTTATTTCTTCAAACGAAATTACAATCCAAATTATGAACTTACCGATTTTGTCCTTTTTTTTTACGGTATGTTAATAAATCGCATAGCGATAATAATCGGTAATGTAAATGTACTTTCTGCGATTCTTGTAAGAAAATAATTAATATTGTATTTTTAAATCGCTTTTCTAATAATAATATATGAATATAAAAATCTAATAGCTCTAAAATTTGTACTTTATCAAAGCAATAATGTAACAAGTAAACATAACATACATTATAACTTTTTCTTTTGCATAATATATAAATTCAGTATATATATCTCAATTTGATATTTATATTTATAGTTATGTTTAACTGGTTTTTTTTATTTTGACTGCAATTACAGTTAACTAATTCTCAGTGATAAGTTTCTTTGGCCGGTTTCATAAGTTTCGTATAAGTACAATCATATTGATAAGTTATAAAATATTCAGTAATCACGTGATATATTTTCTAAAATTCTGATTAGTTTAAATATATTTTTCTAATGCATAGCATAATGAAGCTGACCATACGTAATATGTAATAGCACCATAGTTTAGTGAAAAGAAAATATTACGCATACAAAAGTTGTTAATCTTAAAAATAAATATTAAAAAGAATATATGTATGACAAAGATCAATAAACTTTTCCAGGAAATCCAGCAATGAACGATAAGAAATATACTAAGATATATGACAAAATTTTTTTACAAGAAAGCCCAAGGTATTTTGTAAGAAAAATAGTTTGTTACAGATTTATGGCAATTAATGTAATTTTGAAGAGATTATTACCATTGGTAGATTATTATCACTTGAGGGAATTCATTACATTCGAAACTTTCAAATGCGTTCTTAATGTAAAATCTTTACGAATGTTCTTTACATATAGTTAAAGAAACTTTTAGGAAAAACTGAAATTACTATTCCAAATATTAGGGGAAAAAATCGAAAATTTGATCGCATCTATAACTTTTAATAACTTAAGTGAAATACCATACATCTTTCTTTAAAAGTGTGCAAGGGTTTGTGCATATCTTAAAGCTCTTCGAAATCAAATTCTATCACTCTCTAAAACAGTTTGAAAAATTATACCCCAAAGGACTATTATCCTGTATTAAACAGAAAAAGTTTAGCAACGAAATAAAATTTCAAACCCAAAAGTGAGCGCAACAGGAGTAGAGCTTTCAGGCTTTTCAGAGCACACGAAAAAGAACATTAAAAATTTCTTTCACTCCTCTTTGATCCCATGCGATTTAATTTTAAAGACCAATAAAATCTATAGACCGGTCTTAAACACGCATTTGGTCGTGAAAAAAGTAGCAGAAACAGAGTTTATAGACTAAAGATGGTTTTATCCTGTCTCTTGAATTTTCACGTACGATAATGTTACCATTGAGAATATGAACGAAGAAGCTTTTTTATGCATGTATTTCAGTTGTGAGGTAGTTTAAAACCTGGAATACCAATACCCTCATATTAAAAGATCTGCCTGATCCTATGTGATGGATTTCGATACTTGATGATTTGCACTTGGGGATCCATCTTCACTTAACAGTTCTTTTTTTTTTTTTCTTTGCTGAAATTTAGTTGAAATCGACGAAGAGTATGAGGTTAGGTGTAATCTGCTATTAAAGAGAAAAAAGCTTTTACTTTAAAAGTAGTAAAAATAATACTTATAATTAAAAACCGAAGTTTCATCACTTGGAACAGAATCATTGAAAATGCATTAATCACCAAAGAAAATTTAAAATAGAAGTACACTTTTATGAAAACTTTAAAACTAATGTTAAATGGTTAAAACAATAAAGAACTTCCTAAAAACACCTATAAATATTAACTTGATCGGTACATATTGTTTCTGTTGGTACAAAGTATTTATCATTTTTTTTTCAACTGGCATAGATCTCTCCACCCGCAGAAGCTGAAGAGAAGAAAACTTACTCACTGCTTGGGTGAAGGAAAATGCTAGACCCTTCGTACCATTATACACGGTCCATAATGATTAATTTTATAAGCATGCGTGTTTTTCACAATGTCATTTTTTATTTTAAGAGTGAATATCTTTGTAATAGAAATATGAGTTTCCTAATTTAGCGTATGAAAAAATATCAAAATATTTATATTAATTATGAGCAAGTTTTGACGCGAATAGTAGAAAAGAATCATTAAGTTACTTCGTTTTTGTTTTTATAACGTGAGAGATTTGATAAAAGTAACTCTTTATAATGAATATATTAAAATATACAGATCGATAGATAGGTAGGTAAATATATATATAAATGGTTTAATAACAGATATTTGAAAGTGTTCCATTTTCCAAAAACATTACGCTTATAAACATTATTTTACAAAACATGGTAATATTCAATTTTTTTAAATGTCTCAAAAACGTGCCAAATAGCAGCACATAAACAGACATCTTCATAAATTTCTACATTTTATTTACTCATTAATCATTTTATCAGGCCATATTGCAGAATTATACAAAATAAATGAATTTTATTTGCTAACAAATATTTGATTGACATACGTCAATAAAATAATTACAAAATTATAAAAAAAATAAGATGTGTGCTGTGTAGTAATGCATATATTTAAACTATTTCCTCTAAAATATTAAATTAAAGCAACGGCGAAGTTTTAAAAGTATAAGGATATCAAGCGATATCACAATCAACTTGAAAATAAGAAAGTATGGTGCACAAAAACAATAGATTAATTTTAAAGTACCTGAGTATTGCAGATATTTATCGAGATTTTATCGCATATTTGGAATAAGAATGTTTAAACACACTTCAGAGCATATTTAAGAATATCGCGAGCATGTTTTAATATTTAAAAACATGTTTATATTAAGGTATTTTGCTTCAGATATTACAAAATAAACGATAAAACGTTTGTAACATGCAAATTTGCAAAAATATCCTCAAACATGGTCTCTACACCTTGGAAGATTAAAAGTGATTATTGTGCTTACATGCCGTGATCAAAAACCTTTTCAACTTGAAAAAGTAAAGGTACTCCAAAAAAGATTGTAGACAGGAATAGGAGGGAAGAATTCTTTTTTAATGTTGTTCAAAGCGCAATTTCACGGAATGAAATTGTAAACTTAATGTATTCAAATTTATTCTTGGAATTATAATTTTCCTTCTTTTCTGTGTTATCGCAAGAAAACATCCAGTAATTTCAGAGCTACTTCATATATTAAATAAAATTTCCTACCAGAAGGCTTTGTTTTCGCAGAAAATATTAATGACACTATAAAATGAAAAATTGCAAATAAAAAAAAAACTTTATGCTACTTTAAATAATTAAATGTAGGCTATACTTTAGCTCCCTATTTATTTTTGCTTGTTTATGTATGTGTGATAAGCATAAATTATTTTCTTCAACTATATAATGGAAAATACAATACGTATGTTTGTGTAATAAGAACACTTAAATAATCTGTGTTTAAGAAAAAAGAAAAAAAATCATTTTCTACATAACACGGAAATGCAAAACAGTACGGATCGTGTCAAGTAGTTCAAACGGCCTCATTCCTTCAGCTGTAAAATAGCCTCTTCTTTAAAAAATGTGGGATAACTAATATTTATGTGTTTTATAGACAAAGTTCGTCATTCGATTTATACAGTGATTAAGAATTTTTGTTGAAAAAACATGTAAGCCCAAGTCGCAGGCAACCGTTAAATAAACGGCAAAATACCATCTTTTTGTCCTGTACTTTTGAGGAACTTTCAACAAATTAACGATTCTGGGGAACGCAATATAAACGTGAAAATGTCAGCCACTTTCCACGAAAACAGTAATTAAGTATTGCACTTAATATTACCTTTTCTTAATGTAATTGTCACGTTTTTTCTACTTTATTTCTTAACGTAAATTTCACGTTTTTTGTGGTGACTTGACGTAGTCCTGTTAAGACGTGATAAAGGATTGAAAATGATAAAATTATAACACGCCCATGTCCAAAAACCAATAGTTTTTGAGAAAAATCAATTTTAGACTTTTTTCTTGAATAAACCAAAATTTCCCATTCAAGAGCAAATTTAAAAAATCTACTCATTAAATGGGTTTTTTAATTTATTTTCATAGCTGAAATTCAAACTAAGCTATTGTGAACATAACAAGTACAATACTACTTTAAAATATAAATTCACGAGCTGTTACATTTTTTTAAATTTTAATTAAGATGTTTTGTTTCAAAATATGTTATTTATTTCTAAAAAGACGATGGCAGTACGTGTACAAATTACAAATAAAATTTCTAACATAAATCGGCTTATTAAAAATGTATTAATGTCCATCTAAATACAAGTAATTCGTAAAGAAGGGTGAGTTTTACTTAGCGCAGGAAAAACGCCGACGGATGCAATACAGCTCATTCTTTAGGAGAGTTCGTCAACTGATCAAGTTATCACTGTTTTTACGTGCTGAAAATCTCAGCTTCATCAGATTGTGAGTCTCAAACGGTACTGTGTTGTTGCATTAGTTTCGACTCTGAGTCGCGCAAGCGTGTTTCGCTGTTATCTGACTAATCAACAAAACATGCTTAGTGCAGAATCAAAACTAACTAACACGATGACACAACACACACCAGTTTAAAGCTCATAACCTGATGTGCTGAAGTAATATTTTAAAAGCAGTGATAACTTGATCGACATTGAATAGTTGACCGACAATCCTAAACGCTAAACGAAGCCGCATTCTTACGCGTCTTTACATGTGCTAAGTAGAATTTAAGTTTGAAATATTTTTGTACATTTTCTTCATTATCTTAACTTAGTTGGGGTGTCAGCTATGAAAATAAATAAAAAAATGGTGATATGTTCATTGGTTGACGAACGATCCTAAATAATGAACGGGGGTGCATCCTTTGGTACTTTTACCTGCTCTAAGTAAACTCACCCTTCTTTAGGAATTGCATGGATCATATGGACATTAACACGTTTTTGCAAAGCTAATTAATATTAGAGATTTTTTTTTTTGTAATTTGTATACTTACTGTCATCGTCTTTTTTGGAATAAATAACATCTTTTGAAAGGAAACTTAAAATAAAAATACACGTAGTAGCTCTCGAATTTAAATTTTAAATAGTTTAGCACTTTTTAAAGTTACGTTAGCTTAGTTAGAGTTTCAGCTATAAAAATTAATTAAAATGAAACCCATTTAATGAGTAGATTCCTTTTATTTTGGGTTGTTTCAAATTTTGGGTTATTCAAATAAAAAATTTAAAATTCGTTTTTCTCTAAAAGCTTTGGTTGATTTTTGGACATATATATGGGGGTGAAAGTAGAATTTGTGCTATCCTATCACGTTTTACATACGAATACGTCGAGTTACCCGTAACCCTGTATGTTTACAAAAAGCAGGATTAAATTAGATCGGTACAAAATCCTTAGAATTTTGAATTTGATTTTTATTACAACATAGGTTAAAGTAATGAATAGAACACAAAATTGAACAATGAATGGGACTACCCGATTTATCACCCATTCATTGCAAATTGTTGGACAGAGCGCATTCATACATTTTTATTATTTTTAAAAAATGTAAAATTTTGGAGGACAAATTTCTGTTAATGAAATATTATTTTTGCTATTACTCTTAATTTTATATTTTAAATTATGTAAACAAGTTATTTTGTTCGTTCTCTTGAGAATATCTTAAAAAATTAAAGTTGACATTGACCATGGCTTTCCAGCTGCTTACAACTATATCAGATCGTGGCAAGAAAACAACAGTTTTTACTCCATATTGCGTTCCCTTAGAAATTGTAATTTTCTTTTTGACGAAGAATGTGATTTTAAATAAATATTTGCATTAAACATGTCCAGAAAAAATGGAACTTTTGTCTTAGTGCTGTACGAGTGTTATGGACTTAATATATAGTGATTTCCAGACCCAATATAGCTATAGTGTGAACATGAAAACAAGGCACTGATGGTAATATACAATATTTGCTACTTTTTATTACGGAACTGAACCACCTTCTTGTTCCTTTTATCACGGAACAAGATCAATAAATATAGATGCCATATTAAACCTAAAATGTACGATTTTTAAAAATGGGCTGAAAATAAAATTGTTCATTATATATAGTCATAATTACACTTTCATATCTTTTATTTTGCCGATAAAAAACAATGTAAAATTATTTTTAAATAAAGGATCATTTTGTCTTACGGTTGAGGATAAAATGACCCTTAAGACACTTTTTAAAAATTCCTTTTTTTCCAATACTCGTTGTGCTTTTTTAATATTAATAAAATATATTTATAATGGAAAATATAGTGTAGAATATTACAGCAAAGGGCTAAAGTTTTATTTAACTTTCATGCTGTTTTAAATAAGTTTTAGCCTTAAGGGGATAACTTTGGGCCATCTTCCCCTATATAATCTAATTGTACACACTGATACCCATGTGCAGCTTTCTGTCGTTAATTAAAAAATTAAAAAGTTTCAAAGTTCTATAAAAACAACACAACTGTGTTTGAACTTAGTTTTGGGTAAAAAACCGGATTGTCTAATTAATTGACCACAAATAACTTTTTTAAAAAATTATCAAAAATCTACAAGAGGCAGTAAATACTGGTGTCCCAAAAATGACCGACGATTTGAAAAATCAGTTATAAAAAAGAAAAAAACATAGAAATGTGCGGTTTGCAGCATTTTCCTTACTGAACCAGGGAATTTATTTTTACCAATTTTCAAAATTAGTTACAAAGCTTGTCTATAGATGGCTATGCTATTCCGCACACATTCCGTCCTTTCAGATCGGTATTATTTCTAAATCCTAGGGTATACTCCGAAAATGGTTTATTCGCTAGGACAGCGTATTTTTATTGTTTTGGAGTTTCATCACCTGGACCTTAGATTTGTTGCAACGAGACGCAGTTTCAAAGGGAATTCAATATCTAAGGACTACGGAGGATTGGATGTCGACCCAAACGGTTTTACAACATTGCTTGCCAATCTCCAAATGTAAAGTTGGCTAGAAAAAAAATACAGTGTATATAAATATTTTGTAATAAAATTAATCATATAAATTCCAAAGCGATGAAGGTATAGACGGTCTGGGAAACAGTACATTGCCATTCACAAAGAAAAGCATATGCAAAGTGCCATGGATCCCTATTCTCCAAATTTTGAGCTGCCTATAATTATTACATTTTTTTACTAGTTCATGCAAGTATGTTAATTTTGATATTTTATGCTCTAATTGTGTACTTAATAATTTTGATCTTTTTGTTTACATTTAATATTGGCTACATTTCATCAAAATAGATGAATACGTATGTTCTTTCATATTTTCCTCTTAAATAAATTAATATTTATAAATAAAATGTTTCATCAGTTATTAAAAATGCTTCTTTCACCATAAGCCTGCCTCACCATGGCACAGTAGTTATGCCACTCAAACTGATAGACGGCCGAAGTGCGAAGGTTCCGGATTCGGGGCCCATCGCGCTGCTGTCGATCTAACGGTCTGGAGTTTTGGTAGGTTTTCTCCAGATGTAACGTGAATACGCATTAGAACCCCCGAGAAAGTCCTCCGACCAAGGCATACCCCATCCTTGGCAGATCGACCTAGCGTAAGGGTGCCATAATCACACAAGTCACCAAAGCACCAAGCTATACGAACATAAATGAATGATCTACAGAAGCGATTTCGCTAATACAACGCTGGGTCTCAACGGAGTATTGAAAGTTCATGTTGAGAAACAACCCTGGTCTCAAGTATTCTCTATTGTCTCATCTTTTTTATGGTGTGAATGGACAGGCTAAATGCGGGTTCCCGATTAAATATGAAACCCATGTCTAATACACTAAAACGAGAGAGGAGATAAGCAGCCTTCACTATAATTATCCCGTCCCCAATTGAAACTTTTATGAATTAACTATCCTGGGGCCGCTGTTTTAGTTCGATTAAAAGATTATTTGAGCAATATGTCCGAGTTCTACACCATTTCTAACAAAATTCAAAGCTTTATATAATTAAAAAACCAAATAAAACTCCCATAAACCATACATGTTAAATTTACACAGTTCCGGAAATAAATCAATAAAAACAAATATTTTTTCGGTGTCATGTCACATTATATATACGGATTAAATCTGAATTTTTATCACTTCAAATGGACGTATCAGTCAATATGGTAACGAATATATTCACTTATATGGTAATATGTATACAACTAACTGTTATTATTAATATTAATTTTCAATAAAATAGTATTAATGTTAACTAAAAATATGGTAACAAAATCGCAGTCATTAATTTTGCGAGATTCGCGAGACGTCTCGACAATTTTTATGCGAGACCGGAGACGAGACAAAGTGTCTGCGAGACGAGACGAGACAGCCCTGTTTTTCGTCTCGCCCGTCTCGCGTCCATCCCGAAGAACTAATAACAGCCATAGTTATCATTAAATAATAAACAATTTTTAAGTAATGATCTATTTTAGAAAAAAAAGAAAGAACTTATTTTTGAAGCAGGTTTTTAGGGATCTCCTCTGGTGAGAAAGTCGTTAGTAACAAGAAACTGAAAATTTTTGTGTGTTTCACAAGATAACTATAGTTCTAATTATTGATACCACCTAAAATCATTTAATGTGAATACATTTCAGATACAACTAGTGGCTCATTTAATACCATGGCCCATTTATTACCACTTTCCCCTAATGTAAATGGTGCATTCAAAAACAGGAAACCTGAAAAAAAAATTAAAATAGGTTTATTCATTTTCTTAGACGATTTGTTATATTCAAATTTCTCTCACACTATCAGAAGACTGTATTTCTTTCTGAAGTTGCTTTAGGAAACACTCTTGTTTTATGAATTATCACGTGACTTATTTTCAAATTTACGACGCCAACATCGCTTTCAAAATGATTTTTTTTCTAATTCTTACGCATTCATGCATAAGAAAAACAACCCGATGTTTGCATTTATTTCCGAAAATCGTTCAAACAAATTCAAGCTGTACACTCATTTACTGTCTTTCATGGGATATTTCATGATATACTAGTTTACCGTTACCTGACTTTCCATTATTTTTGTATACATAACAAACACAGTTGTAAGCTCAACTTAGGACTTCTTTTTCAAAACTAATGTCTTGTCCTCAAGGACTGATATACCCCTTAAAATATTTTTCTAATGATCTAAAACTTCATGTTTGGCTATCTGTTTGACTAAAATTAGAAATGTCCAAAGATATGATACGCTGCATTTTATTAAAGTAAGTAATAAATTTTACTGCAGCACTTCACCCCCACATCATTTTAAACGAGATTATACTATGAAATTATATACAACATTAATTTTGAATATTTTGTAAATTTATGCAAACTTATAATTTTCACAATTTGTAATATAATTTACACACTTTCCTGAAGTTATATTATGCGACATCGTTTTCCTTGCACTGGGTTTTAACAAAACGATCATTCATATTTTAAGTATAAATATAATTTGACATCCTGCTAATGAATTTCTGCGGTAAATTAAACTTACCGTAACTATTTACTGTTTGGTGCATTAAATGAAATCTAGACAGTTTATTTGAGAAAATAGTGACTATTAATTTAATGAAACATGGATGCAGAATGCATCTGCTAGACTGAGGTCGATTAATATTACTCGCCAGATTTTGCAAGGATCTAAATGTTCAGTGATTAAATTTCTGTGAAGTCAAAGGTACACGCTAAACAGGTTTGTCTATTAACAAGATAAAATATCAAAGTAAAATGGTTATCTTTCGTCATTTAATAGTTATGAAGTGAAGGACAAAGCCTAGTCATTTTCCTTATAAAGGTAATGTCACTAGAAAATGACTGTTACTTACCGTTAAGGATACGGACGTTAATTACGGAGCTTGAAGTTTATTATCAGGAGAGTGAGGTTTAATTGAAATTCTACGTTGTAGGTTCGTCCTAAAGCGTGATATTATCTTATGAGAATAAATCGTATGAAAATGTTTCTGATTATTAATCTGCACTTCGATAAGTGTTGGCGCTTCCTTTTACTTTTCTTTACGCATTAATACATATTTTATTACTGTTTCATGCATATTTTAGTATATAAAATGCATTCTTTTAAATATTTATGCAATTTAACTACAGTTTTATCTTTGCACAATAACTAAAGCTAACAGACAAATCTATTTCCTATGATCTTCCTAGTGGTATTACACGAGTATTTTCGGTTTGTGCTTTTTAATTCTCTTTTTCTACTATGTGGTAATTAATTATATTGCAAAAATAGTTCTAGTATTTATATTAGATTTGAACCATTTACATGCATAATATCTGATGAGGCAATGCAAAGAGCTTACCTCATTTTTGTATTGTCTATTTAGGCAAAGCTACTCGTGGGCTATCTGCCAGTATCTCATCCTTAACATAAAATGTCAGAAAGCAGGTTACCTTCCGAAATTAAGGGGAAAAAATATTTTTTTTAGTTTGCACAGTAACGCGCTATAATTAACAAATAGGTTGTACTTAAGGACAATGTCAACGAGTCCCAACCTTGTCTATATCAAAGTTTTTGGAAGTTTTTCTCTTATATTTAAGCAAACTAATTCAGGAATTCTGAGAAAATAAGTGAATGACCACACAAAACTATAACATTGCAATTATGTTAGATGATGATGATTTTTAACAGTAAAATTGATAAATTGTTAATTCACATTTTTGAGTGAATTCTATGTTTGGAATTTTTAAATAGTGCATGTTTCTAATATCAAAACCTAAATATACTAACTACTTTGAATAAGAAACTCCCGTAAAACACATTATAAATACAGCAGACACAATTATTCAAGAGAAAACATATGCAATATTATGGAATTTGGAAAGCAAGAGACATTTTGTTAAAATGGCCAAAAATATAAGTGGTTAACGCTCTTCATAAAGTCGAAAAAGCAATATTTCATGAAGTAAATTGAACATACAGGCGAGAAATCAAAATTTATTTTTAACAGAAATGAATAACAGTGCAACTGAGTTAAATCAGATGCAATAAAATGAAATCAGATTCAGTAAAATTTAAATATGACACTCTGTAAACTATTCAAATTTTTAAAAGTAGAGACAGTGGCACAATCACATGGCTTGAAAATAATCCCAAATAATATTTGAATTTGCAGGATATTGGAAAAAGAGAATATTATTGGTATTTTAAGTAAAAGTTTTTTTTTTATTTTTTATTGTATATTTATTGCAAAATTTTAATTTTTCGCAAAGAATCTTTTTCATGGTGACATCGCAATCAACAAGGTTTTTGAGACTTGATACTTAAATAAAACGACAGAACGAATTATTTTATTTCAAATCCGTGAAATTAATCCTCTTCATTTAATTATGTAATTTTTGACTCACTTAATAAATGTCAATCTTATGCAGTATAAATCCAGAAAACGGAATTAGAAAAAGGAAATTTAAGTTAGCATGCTATGTATTTAAAATATTAGAGCAGAATTTTTTTTTTCAATATACGATTTCGTTTAAATTCGTTTTTAATGAAAGAATTTCCTATATGTTCATTTCATTTAAAATGTAATACATGTAATGAAGATTTCATTAGTAATTCGTCATAGGTCTTTTCTCAGATAATTAAAGAAATATAAAAACGGAACATAAATCTGGAAATTATAGATGTGATGAAACTCTCGTAAAATAAGAATGTACTTTCTTCGTATTTATTAGTACAATTTTCAACAATCATAGAGGGCATTTATAATATATGCACTTTATTTAGCATTATTAAGTTCTCATATTTTCTTGCAGATAATTCCTTTAGAAAAATAAAAGTAATTTTTACAACATAATATAATATTTTGGAGAATTTTCAGAACATAATATTAAGCTGTTTTGCGAATAAATAGAGCTAAATCATCATATAAGGAGTTCAGTAACAAAGACGTCTTTACAAACTCAAGACATTTGGAACCCTTGATTTACACTCGCTTCGAAAAGTTAATCACGAAGATGTAGAATGCAAAAAAAATCAACAAATACTGCTTAGATTGACACAAAATTCGGCAGGAAAGTAGCATATATTCTTATGCATAAAATAAAATGAATTATATACAGAAATGAAAACAATATTAAATTTTTGTAAGTTTTCAGATAATGACATACTGGAGACTTAAATAGAATTATGTATAGTGAAAATAATCAGCATAAAATGAAAAAAAAGTATGTGATCCCCCCTCATCTGTATACAAAGTTTACACCTTGTGACCATGCTTTCAATTAGGTAGTCAACCACCGCAGAATTGAGCAATTGCCATTCTTCTTGTAGTTTCCTGCTCAGTAAGAGTGGCTGGAGGTGAGAAACGTGAAGATACAGCACGGCCGAGAACATCCCAAAGATTTTCAATGGGATTAAGGTCGGGCAAATATGCTGGCCACACCATATGAGCAATCCCTTGACTCTCCAGGTAGTCATCGACGATGTCAGCTCTGTAGGGACGTGCGTTATCATCCATGAAAATAAAAGTAGGGCCAACTGCTGTAGCGTACAATCTCACAATGGGTTCTAGGACTTAATCTCGATACCGGAGAGCCGTCACAGAATCCCGTTTAAAGATGTGCAGGTCGGTGCGGTATCCCAATGAAATCCCTGCCCACACCATAATGCTTCCGCGTCGGAATGGACGATGTTCGGTGATGCTTTGGGGCTGGTTGCGTGTTCCTTGTTCACGCCGTAACCTTTTACGTTTGTCATCTGGCTCCAGAGCAAATCTTGACTCATCAGTAAACATGACATTGCCCCAGTCAGACACACTCCAATTGAGATGTTCCCGGCACCACTTTAATCGTGCCCCTCTTGATTGGACGGATTGAAAAACACAAACTCGAGGTACCCGGGCGTACACTCCACTCATATGTAATCTTCGGCGTACAGTAGCTACAGATATCGCCTTACAAATGGAGGCTGTAACCATAGATGTCACACGTGTGGAGGTCGCTCTGCGATTCCGCTTGGCTAAAATAGCAATATGTCGATCTTCCGCGGGAGTTGTAACCCTTGGGCGACCGGCTACGGGCCTTCGTACAGCTGTCTGTGTGGTTTAGAATTATTTCCATAAACGTGAAATTACAGAATGATGAACACCGAAGAGAAGAGCAACATATGGGATCGACTGTCCTGCCTCAATACGCCCCACAGCACGCCAGCACTCAGAATCTTCAATTCGTCTTCTGGAAGTCATAGAAACACGTATGTCTTGAAAACAAATTGTACGAAAGTTTTAAACACCTTCTATCAGCACTTACAATCAACTTCTGTAACCCTTCATAAAGCTGGCATCTTATAAGACTGCCCTTTTTGCATATTTCTTCACATGACAGCGCGATTGGCTGTTACCTAACATATTTGCATACTTCCATCTACCTCTGCAGCTAATTACATCTTCTTCAATTCTGATTAGCATTTGCCTCTCCGTGCTAAACTTTTGCAAGTGAGTGTAGTTCATTTTGCAATACGAGAATCATTTTATGAATCTGCTGTATTCTGTTCGAATACGTTCGTTGAGGTGAGCATTTCTATTTATGTAACAGAGAAGAAGTGCCGAAATTAAACAATTTCCTTACATTTCACTGTGTGTTAATTAACCCAAAGATGGTTCTGAGATTCTGATTTGATTCGATGGCCTTTTCTGTCGTTTAATCGTGCTGCAATATAGGTGTGTCGAAAATCTGTGCAAGCTTTATGAAACGGAAGTTGCGATGGAGAAGTTCTGTTTTCGTGAAAATAGTCAATCGAATTATATACAGGTCATAAAAATCTGAAGCGTTATATGGACCTCTAGCGGCCATTCCGTTATCAGATAAGATTTCAGCTAAAGTTACTCAAAGTCGTGAAGTCTGAATTCTGTGAAAGGCAAGAAAGTGGCGTAAACAGTTTGGGTTGTTAGTACGGAAACTGGAAATTTCGAATGGCATCTCCCATTTTTTCTTGTGGCAAAATGTTCTATCCGAGCTTGTATCCTTGATTGTATCCGAAAAAGTGTTGGAATGGCACGTACATCCTTTTTTACATCCTGTGTTTTTATAAAATCATGAAAACTACAATTTAAAAACTTCAGCTTTAGTGGGTCTTGCAAGTGAAAGAGTTTAAGCACGAAAATTATTTTCAGCTTATGAAACACTCGTATTAGAAATCATTTTGTCTTTACGAGACAAGACATTAATAGTAAAGCTGTGTTATGCGAAATTGGTGTTATAGGTGCACATCATACACAGGTGAGTCATAAGTGAGGGATCGAAAATTGCATAGTGCTCTGTAATCACTTGATGCCGATTAATTGCTGGTTGTGAGAATATTTAAAATCCAAAAGAGTATGCTTTTTCAACTTCACGTTAGGGGGGGGGGGTTGTGAAAAACTCCTTTCTTCAGATTGTTTCACAAATTCACCCACCCATGTTGTGTGCAGCTGTAGCATTCAGAATTGTTGCAAGCTTTAGATATGTCGGATAAATTGTTGACGGTTTTATAGAACACATGGAATTGAAATAAATTGACGCTTTCACTGACTTCTTCACATAGCACTGTCCGGAATAGTCAATTTTCTGAACTAATCCCATTTATTCTAAAAACATCGAAAACCGTAACACATACCTCGCTTTTCTATGACTATTTATCTTTATAAAGGATTTTTTTCGTGGATTTAAAACGCACCTATAGCTCTATGTTAACACATGCTGTATAAACAGAGCGTCCTAAAACAGACTAAAAGTTTTCCAAAATTTACAAGAAAGCATCCAAGGTTAAAAATACAACTTATATAGTTAATTCATGTGGTATGATATATATATATATATATATATATATACAATATGTGAAACACTAAGAATATTTCTTGAAAAATGACATATCCCTAGAAAAAGAAATAACAGAAGATACAGAGGGCCAAACAGTGTGATGATCCAAGTAGAATGAACCAAAAATTAAACAGAAATGAATGGAATAGAAATTATAATATCTTGGACACTCGTCAGGGTCCGTACCCAGAAGATTATAATTATAAACAACAATATAGTAGCATTTCAGTTGTGTGGCATTTCAAAAGAGATATTCTCTCCACACATGTGGGTCCTATCCTACCATAGAATAACAAGAATTTAACCCATTTATACCTAGTGTCCCTTTTTTGGGACGGCATTTTCGCTATTACTCGAAAACGTTATTTATTTTTCCTAGCCTTTATTCATGAGTATTGAGCCTCAACTCTACAAAATATTTTAACTTGACCAAGTAGGATGTTGATATTTCGATTTTTATGCATAATGATTTTAAAAGAAATCATCCCTTGTTTAAGAAGTTGACATCAGAAATATATCTATTATTTCTGTTATCAGTAAAAATCGAAGAAAGTTGCAAAAATATCCAGGCACAAATGGGATAATTATATAATTAATTAAAAAGCAAATTAGTCGAAGAATACTGCAAAAAACACATACCCAAAAAGAAATCTGAAGATCAAAAAGCATGGTAATAGCACGAGTTAGCAAGATCTATTGTGTGAATGTTGCTAACATCTGGAAGTGAAATACCGGTGTTGCCAGAAATCGAAAGAGTAATATTAAAATTAAGGTTATAAAGTGTTTTCAGAAACAGTAAGATAATATTATTTGACATTATTAAAAGATAGATATATTAATTAAATTGAGATTATTGAATAATACTGAATAAATTATAATATCTGGACAGATGGTCTATCCAATTAAATTTTTAATCAAATATAATATAAATTTAAAGTAGTATTAGTTAAAACTATAATGAATATACGTAATAGCTAAATACTACAAACAGTTTATTTTCAGAAATTTAGTCTAATATTCAAACAGAACATTTAGAAATTAATATTAAAAATGTATTGTCACTAAATAGGAACCCTTTTTTTTCTAAATGTATGTATGCATGCATATACACATCCAGAAGTTTTTTATATTTTACTCCTTTTTTTAATTAAATGAGAAATGTTTCCTCCTCCCGACCCATCCATCCATGTTTATAATTATAATTATAACCTCCAGTAGAATAATAATGGAATATAATAGAATTTAAAAATTTACCGAAATATTGCGAAAACGTGCATAATAATTCAAATATTCCAACCCAAAAAATTCAGATCCATCTCTAATCATTCAGGCAAACAGTAGTCATTTATAATTAATTGTTGTTTTTTAAAGAATTCGTAAAATTTAACTCAGCCGCGCGTCAAAAGTTCCTGAAAAACTTCAAATATTCGTTAAAAAAATGAGGGTAAAAATTTGTGCATAAATATGAATGGAGAGAGGTTATTATTATTATTTTTTATCGGAACTTGCTTTATATAACCTATGTCAGCGTGATACATGGGTAATTTTTTAAGTACATTTTTTCCTTAAATTTTATGTCCTGATACATGAATTAAACTTCTTGCTTTGTTGTCTTTCAAGAATTTCTTTATATTTAAATCGGGAAAACGGTACGTTCTACTGTTATAAAATTTTGAAAACCGTCAGTCTTTCCTAAGACATTTGGGGTATGTGTATAATATCTCGCATAACGTACTGATATTATATACTATACATTTCCTATATTATAAAACTTATGTCGTGAACCTTTTATCTCGCGTCTAAGTATCACATATAACTCGACTTTGAACTGCATATTAACCAATCAACAAACTGCGCTACTCTGTGCGTGTAACTTATTCATGTTTCAACTGAAAGTCCATTCGCAACTATTCCACGAGAAATATTTCATGCATTACATAGAAGCTTTCGATTTCTGCAATGATACTCTGGAACCTGGTAATATGTTAGTCTTAACATAATAGCTGGATACGAGCGTAGCTTTGATCAACATTGCGTTTCGGAAGTAATGCATGCAGCGAGAATTGCATTTCAAACGGTAGTGCTTAATTTTGGTCTTTTACATTTCCGTGACTGTGTCCTTTCTTTTGTAAATGGTGAACGGTCTGTTAATTCGTAAGGTAGTTGTAATCACACCACTGATGAAATATTCATAGTTAGAGAAATTTTACTATGGTAATCAAAGGATGGGTTTTATCAGGATTTATGGATGGGCTGAATACGTCAAGATAACATTTGCGCTTTATCATTCACGTGTATCTTTTAATTGTATAAATAACTGTTTTACACAGTTAAAGGAGGCAGAGATTCAATTAATGTGTGAATTTTCAAAGTAAAACTCCTTATTTCATATGTTCTTTACTGGAAGTTTCTTTTAGCAAATAAAAAAATCATGTAATATAGAAAAATAATCAGATTGGACAGTTTGCATTTAGTTTTACTTTGTGTAACTAAAGAGTTTGAATGTAAAGTGAGAAAAATCAATTTAATTCTGAATGAAAATTAGATTTTTCTCTTTTGAAGCTATTATTTCATACTTATCTGTAGATAAATACATTAAAACGTAAAGAAAACACTCTAGCACTAGCTAAACCCAATGAAATGACTAAAATTTTAGGTGTCTAAGAGTACAAATTTCAGAGATTTGTACAACGTTTTCTCATATCCGATCATTATTTTTTAACATGTACTGCTCTTAAAAGGACGAGGGACGTTCAATATTCAAAATTTTCAATTTAGAATTTTTACTTGTAATCATATGTACAGTTGCTTAACACAAAATCATAGTTGTCTAGCATAATAGGTTACATCTATATTGGATCAAAAAAAATTTTTTTAATGAAAAATTGATATTTTTTGGAAAACAAAATACGCCTTCTATTTTATTATTTAAAATATCCCATGCGCATTCCAAATTAATAAAAAGCTATAATTTTTTAGATATACACTTTCAATATATGCATGAAGCTATCTGGCCATTCATTTTTATATGTGACAAAGATAAGCTTAATAGAAAAAATAAATTCTTGTGAGATGCAGCTTTTTTTTCAAATTTCCATCATATTGTTACATTTAAATTCCTATATCTCTATTAAATAACCTTTGTTTGAAAATTTAATGCACAGTTATGTTCACACATGCATTACAAGTGTACTATAGAAAAATTAAAGATTTTTATTAATTTGGAATGCGCATGGGATATTTTGAAAAAAATATTGAATGCGCATATTTTTCTCAAAGATATTAATATATATTTTTAAAAAGACTTAATTTTTCATTTTTAGTATTAATGCAAATGTAAACCTTTGCTTTAAACAACTTTACGTATACTTTGAGACTAAAAATTAAGAAATGACAGTTTTCAATTTTAAAGTCCCTTGCCCCCTTAATATACTTGTTGTTTATACCATCTTCAGTATAGTTATACAAACCAACATCTTCGAGCAGTTTATATTACAGCTAAATCTCGGATAGTTTTTCTTCGAAGTAATGGTGACAAATAATGACATCAGATTATTTAATATTTTATATTAAATATTAAACACATGTTATTTTCAGTTTCGATAAATTTCGTCATGCGTTTAACTTTATGATTTAAAATAATTCATGTTGTCTAAAATTGAGATTTAGCCTGGAATAGTTAGCAAGTGAGCAACATTATCACATATTTGAATTAAAATAATTTCGAAACTTTCAACATAGTAACAACACCACAGACATTTTACCATAAACACGCAACACACTTAAAGCACTATATAATGTTGTCACATTTTCATTCGCAACATGTGCATTTTAAACTTATATCATGTAAGGTTTCTTTTTTTCAAATTTTTTTTAATTTATATAAAATGGCGTTAAACTTTAATTAATAACACCTTTTATTTTTCACAGAAAAATGTCGCACAGTTCGAAACTTTATTTAGTTCTAATTATTAAGTTATTTATTTAGTTCTAAATTGTTTTATAGTTTAAAAGAAACGTAACGAAACTATTTACTTTCCCATGATGCACTTAAATTATTTTACGGCGATATGTCCACTAGATTTTTTCCGTATTCAGCCGTATTGCACCAACAGTAGACGTTTTTGTTTTTTTGATTTACCAAAACAGTCTCCCGAAGTTCTTCAAATGCAAAAAAAAAATTATTTTTACCGTGACATGTCTATCATTAAAAATTAGGATTTTAATGTTAATGAGTGAAGTTACTTTCCGTCTCTCTATCAGCGGCATTAATAAAAATTCTAGTAACATTAGTAAAAGGTCTGCGCCTATAAAAATCTTTTGCACGGGGTATCCAAAACTAACACATCCGGCATTTTTTTTTCTATTAGCGCTTATTTTTTAGAAACTATGCTAATTTAGAAATTTTTAACTTTTAATTGTAAGCAATATAATGTTTCTATTTAAAGTCCTGAGAGAATTGCATTTTTATGATCGTCAGTGTGTATAGATGCTTACGTATACATCTAATAAATACATATATACGTAGCCCTACACTTTCTTAGAAAAGCCCTCCTCGCATTCGATAATTTATTTAAATCTTTCCTTCTTTTCCTTTTTGATTGCATGTGTTCTTACACTTCGAATACACATATTCACACAGAAAAATGTGCTCATGTTGTGCAATGTCACATTAGTAAAAGGTCTGCGCCTATAAAAATCTTTTGCACGGGGTATCCAAAACTAACACATCCGGCATTTTTTTTTCTATTAGCGCTTATTTTTTAGAAACTATGCTAATTTAGAAATTTTTAACTTTTAATTGTAAGCAATATAATGTTTCTATTTAAAGTCCTGAGAGAATTGCATTTTTATGATCGTCAGTGTGTATAGATGCTTACGTATACATCTAATAAATACATATATACGTAGCCCTACACTTTCTTAGAAAAGCCCTCCTCGCATTCGATAATTTATTTAAATCTTTCCTTCTTTTCCTTTTTGATTGCATGTGTTCTTACACTTCGAATACACATATTCACACAGAAAAATGTGCTCATGTTGTGCAATGTCACAACATGAACACTCTTTTGTGTGTCAATAAGAGCGGATGTATATAGGGTAATGGTACGAGTTACTGACACTAAGAAATTTTTCAAGTTAATTTTTAATAACTTTCTTATTTATGTTCCAAAGTTTTCTTTATGGCCAAGGTCTTCACTACAGATTCCATTCATTACTTTAGTAAAATTAATAAAAAATTCCATGAAAATTCGGATTATTTTCCCCTATATTATTGGCATGAATGAACTACTTATTTGCATGGTTTAGAAGCAAGTATTGATATGCATATTCACTTATTGGCATTTAAAAGAACCAAATCATTGACACCTTATTAAACTTTTGAACAATATTATTTTGAATAAAATAAAGTAAAATTACACAAAAACTAAATAAAACAATAAAATAAAAATTTCAAGATAGGTTGATATATTTTAAAATAAAATTTCACTGTTTTCATCTAATTGATCTTATGATTATCACTCTTTTTCTTTTCATCATCGCTTGAGATTTCATGTGCTTTCCTTGGTTTCTTGGCTCTGGTATTTTTCTGCTTCAATTGTATCATTGCTTTTTTCTTTTCTTTCTCCACTATTTTCTGTAATTGAATCTGCGGTTTATTTAGCTCGCTCTAATGTTCGTGATTTCCTACTCTCTTGTTCTTCTGTTTCCTTATTTATCTTCCTGGACGGGTAATTTTTATAATCCGCTGAAGACATTACACTAGGCATTATGCTGAGCATGTGTTATGTTTTACATCTATCTATGGATTTGGTTCAGATCGAGCTGATTCGCATTCACTGACAGGAAAGACTTCTCTTGGAGGGACATGATATGACAGAGGTACTGGGTTCTCCAGATAATTGGATAAATATTTCCAGTTACATAGACACATGCCACAAGATGTAATTTTGATCGCAATATGTTGGGAGCATTGATAAACCCCTGGTCACTGAATTCTTGAGAAGCTTCCAAAGGATCTTTATTTATTGCATCCGTCAAACATCTTCTCATCTTTTCTAAACCATGAAAATATAGAAATCTAGTTCCTGTTTAAAAATTAAAAAAAAATCACATGTAAAAAAATGTAAATAAAAAAATATTTATATAAATTGTTGCTCGGCTGGTCAGGGCCCCTGAATTGGGGTTTCATTTGACAGCAGAATACTACGAAATCAAAAAATGCTTAAAATCAATAAAAGTGAGCTGCTCTCGGAGGTTTATCCTGTTATCCGTGTGATTCTTTGAGCGAATTGACTGTTTCTTCAAATAAAAAACGTTCTTTTGAATTAGGTTCGAATATTTTGGTGAAGTATTCATAAAAGGTAAAACCAGTCATCGTCTCATTTTCTAAGGTCCAACCACTAGGAACGCTTTGCGTGATATCATTCACTGTTTCTTAATTGGACACAACCAGTAATAGGGCTGAATTACTGCAAGCATTAGCTGTAATAAGTACAGTAAAGCACTATTTTTCCTCATTACAATGAAGTATACTTTCTTTTTACCTTAGTATACTTTCTTACAACTTAACTTTTTGCATTCAGAATATAGTGAAAATGCTGCTTCGTCACCACTGAATGCTCTTCTTGGATCTTCCAATACTTCAAAAAGAGAGTTTTCCCATAAGTGTTATTCCTTTCGCTGGAATACCTATATAGCCAGGTTTATGACCGATTGAGGACTTACCAGTTGCTTTGTAAACTATAATGCGGCGGGTACCAGCAGAATTCCTAGCTGCCATTGCAAGTGGAATACCATTCTTCACCAAACTGACAGCTGCTAATATTTATCTCTCTTTAGTTTTTGTTCTTCTTTCAACTGGACCTTTCCTCTTTTGTTTAGAAGAGCTTGTTATAGCCATTTGAGAAGCCACTCTGATCGGAAAGCATAAGTCTGCCGATTTTAAATTTCTATTAGTCATGAAAAGCAAAACCATCGATTTGCGTAGTATTATAATAAATCTATTCTAAAAATTACAAGAGAATAGATCCGAAAATGTAGTGTGTGGTACTCAAATCTAGAACAAGCACACATTCAAAATGTGTTACACAAAGCGAGAACCAATGCACACATGTAAAGTGCGTTCTGAAAAACAGACCAGAAAACAGTTATTAGTATTGTCTAATTCACAGACATGCAGAATATTGCTTTGAGTCCTAAATGTTTACTTATTAACATTTCTCACTATACCTACCTACCTAGGTGAAAAATGACAGTATCTGAACATTTAAGCTGTCAGGTTACTGTTCGGTTCTTAGTATTGGAATTATTGACTGTAACGTAAACCTAATATTGACTGCCCCTTTCAAAAATTGGATCTCTTATTAATTTTTAAAAGTGAGAAGCATAATTCTGTTCCGAAGCAAAAAACAATGTTAATAATGTCACGGAGCATATTTATGTGAAAGTCACAGTTATTTAAAGGTATGTCGATAATTCGTTAACTTGATTGTTTTAAAGTGCTAGTTATTAACATCCTTAAAAATAGTTGTTTAACTGAAAGTTTACATTTGGAAGCTGTATTCTCATAAAGTAGAAGTAGCAAAATCGTAGACCTAAACATATTAAAGTAATGAAACATGAAGTTGCATAGCTGTTATATTGGAAATCGACACTTACTTCCTAAACAAAAACTTTAGTTTATTAACCGCTGCAAGATATTAATAAGGAAGTCTTCGTTACTGAATGTTTTTTCCGTCAAATTCACTTAATCACGGAGGAAATCTGTAGCTGATGAGTTGAGATTTGGGTAGGTGCTAATTTTGAATTTCTAAGTTGTCTCAAACACTTAATTTTGAACATTGAAGGAACAATTGTGAATTATTGGGGTAGTGTCAATAATTTGTGCCTTTACCATATACATATTATATGTGGTATACCATATCCGCTTTTTATATCACAGCTGATTATGAATTTGAGATCCAAAATATGAGATTTTATTGGGGGATTTAAAATTTTAAAATATTGGAGAATGAAAAGAAATCCAGTTTTTTCTGTAATTGTATGCATTAAATAATCAAAAATATGTCTTTTCATGGCTCGTACAATAAGCTAAATAATAAAAATAATACTGAAATCAACCATGGTTCAAGCATGCAAATACGTTTATTTTATTTAAGAAAAATTAATGCATTATAACTAAATTCATGCGTAAAAGACCGTTTACTATACAGTTGTTTTAGGTTTGTCAGAATATTATTTTCTAAAACACATCAAATATTCTCAAACGTGGAAGTGCACTTTTCTTTAAATTATCATAGGATATTAATTTACAATCCATCTTCCTCTGTTTTTAATTCTTATTTTCCATTCGACGTACGAATTGTTCTATCACCGAAATATTCATTACTGTCTGCGGAACTTCTTGCAGTTAAGTTTCGTGTTGAGCAATTTAATGGTATTATTGATTTTCCACCGGGGCGTATTTCTAATATGGAAGTTGGAAAAATTACTAGCGAATTACTTCGGTAATCGCACTTGAAGGATTTTACAGATGAGCCCAGCACGTGTTGTAAAATTCAATTAAGGATCCCCGATACGAAAATATCCCTGCTCTTTATCGTAATGCTTAAAGAGTCTGTATCTACTTTTGGAAGAACATGCGAATTAACTGTAGCATGGTTATTCGTAACTCTCCCTGCCTATAAAGGTATGCCATTAATTGACGTTAGCTGCGAGGAAATTGAGGGGAAGTTTTGTTTTATTGTTCGTACATCGCATTTGTAATGGGTGTAAGGGTCTTCTTTACATATAAAATGACAACAGACAGATTTGGGTTATACAAAAATAAAATAATCCATGAAGGAAAATATCGAAAACCAAAGAGTATTGTGAGATAGACCAGCTGATACTCAGATAAAACTTCAATGTTAAGTTATAAATATCTAATGAAAATAAAATTAAAAGGGAAATCCACAACTAAGGCATTTCGATACATATGCTAATTTTCTTTTGTTCATCAAATTTAATCCAATTCTAAAGCTCATTTTCGTCCTATACGAAATAGGGTGGTGTCACCAGTAATGGCCAAATTAAGCATTTTTCAAAGATTCAAGAATATTTTTCAGCATTAAAAAAATCACCAAAAGACTTTGAAAATAATATAGGGGAGAGCGGGGTACAGTGAACCATTGAAGATATTTGTGATTCAATGAATAGTTTTCAAATGAGAAAATTATTTAAAGTAGACACCAAACAACTCTGTGGAAAGGTTAAGCATCTCACTTTTACTGTAGCGGGAAGGAAGATCCATTTTGTTTTCTGATCATCTGCATGAAATTTGGAGAAAATATTACTTTATTTTATTACACTTGAAATTTATCAAATAAATATGAGTTATGTGCTATGTTTATAGAGTCTAAATTACATTCTTTGCTGTTATGTTCTATTTAAATGAATATTTTAAAAATTTGGAATTTTGAGGTGAAAAATAATACATTAGTTCATGTGGGGTACACTGGGTCACCTTTATCGGGGTACAGGGTTCAGTGACCCATTGCTTTCCCATTTATATTTTTATAGTATTTCGGTAAGTTTCTCATTTTTGAATGTTTGAATGATTTAAATTTATCGCAATAAGACTTCCACATTAGCCACAGAATCTTAAGTTCTTCAAGAAAATTATGTAAAACAAAAACTGACAGAGATTGTAAAAGCCTTTTCCTAACTCTGATGCAAAAGAGAAAAAACCTGAGAGACAACCTAAAAAAATCAGAAATTCTTAGACATACACCTGTGAAAATCCCAATCCCAAATGAGATGATTGAAAAAAAATGAAATGATATGAAGCAAGAGAGAAAAAAAAATGCAAGCGATTACAAGAATAGCTCAGTTGAAAAAGAGGAAGATTGAAAAGAATCTTCTAGTGAATCTGACTTTGAGGATTTGGATTTTGAAGATGTAGCAGATTTAAATGTTGACTCTAGATGGTTCGCATTATTCAAGGCAAGAAAAAATACTACACTAATGTTACTTCAAGCACTATGGTTACTGAAGTTTTATGCAAAAATGAAAATTAATTTGAACTACATAAAAGTAATTCAGCCAGCAGACAGTAAGGATATTGTGAGAAAGTTGGTCAAACTAATTGCATTGCAAGGAACTGAGAGAGCGGTGACAAAGATGACTTTTTCTGAAGATTTTCAGTTATGTAACGTCCAACAGTTATTGCAAAATAGCAGTTTTTGATTTAATTTCTAAAAAATAAGTGTAAAAATAAAATTTTGTAAACGTAATAGTACTCAAAAAGATATTGTCTGACCAAAATCTTTTTCGTTAATTTTATTAACCAATTTACTGTGTGCATATTTTAGAACTATAAAAATAACGTTATAAACTTTAAGCTATTTTATATCTAACTTAATACTAAATACTGTCAGGTAATAAAACAGTTTAAATTATTCATTATCGAGTGAAAGAATTTTTTTTTTATTGTGGTTCCCGTTAGCTGACCCACTGTACTCCATTTGTTGACCCAGTGCACCCCCTTTATTATGTATAGTGGGTAAACAAAAGGTACTTAAGAAATTTTTTTTTTACTGTACATTTTTTTCTGAGAATTGAGTTAATATTAATTGGGATAGCCAATAGATCAGAAAACATAATACATTAGTTTGATATTCTGTTTTTAAAATATTATTAGAGTTATATTTAAAATCTAAAAATTCAGCCACTGTACCCGCGTTTCCCCTTCCACATATTTTGAAGTGTGCAAAATAATTCTGTGCAACCAAAATTATTTTTAGGAACATACTTTATTTTATATAATTTATTAAATTTTTTCTGATATTTTCCCCATTTAAGGGCACTTTTCCATACTTATGGATGAGTCTATTCCGCAGTCATGACCATTTAAAAACATATAAATAAGTGAGAAATACTAAAGAATTTACGAAAAACACAAATATACTGCTTTGATAAATTTAATGTGAAAATGTAATACAAATGTAGAAGTTTTCTTCATTTTTTTTCATGTACAGTGATCAACAATATAAAACTGAATGATCAACACATATAAACTTAAAATTTTCGAAAGCATCAACAGTGCAAGAAAACATGTTCTGCTGAACACATTCTTTTAGAATAGGTTGGGATTCGGCTTATTTTCCAATAATATCAACTATGTTATATGTAAGAACCTTATTTTTGATGTAAGCAAAACGAGTTTTCAAAATTTACAATCTTTAAACACTTAATCTGAAATTCTTCTAAATAAATAAATTTTAAAATTGTTGCAACATAACAATTCTTTTATTTTCCTTATTTGTAAATGTTACAATGTCAAAGTCTCCAGGTTTATAGATTTAACTGTTGTAGTCAGTTCCACTGGCTTCTCCCTTTCGTTTGCTTTATTGTCATGTTCATTAGTCTAGTTTTCTATCCAATTTTCTCCTGATGATGGCTTATATTCATTAATCTTTTACAGACTGGATTGAGATCCAGGCAAATTTAAATATCTTTTCTTGAATATTTTGACCAAATTGACCAAATAGATGATGCTTAAGCAAATTATTAAGCAATCCTTCTCACAACGCTGACCAACATAAAAAATAGCGTGGCTTCATTTTTACATGTTATTAATAACTAATCATAACCCACTTAAGAGTAGATTGTCTGTAGGTTCTTGTAATTTTCAATTTTATTCATTAGCTTATGTTAAGGCTTAGAAAAATCATTAAATTTGTGAAAGAGGCCATAGGAGGGGTAATGGTTCTAACTGGCGACACCACCCTAATGCGAGTTTTACACTGGTAGATTTGTTGCCACAGTCTCTATTTGCAGTCGGACTTCATGTTGTACAAAATACCTTCTAAATCGAATTGGCAAGTGCTATTATGGTCTTTAAGCATGGAAAGTTTTCAAGCGAATAATATTTTTCTACACAGATGATGCTAAGTCAAGTTAAATATGTGAAGGAATCTTCACATATTTAACTTAGCACCATCCTACGCGGACTATTAAACTATTTCGATCCAGGTCTTGGCAACAAAAAGTGTGGAGATGATCTCTCTATAGTCTTCGTTTTCTTCATATGGCATGTTCCAGAAAGCTGGTTGTAATTTGGCGGTGGTCCGGGGATCCGCAGTGAATTGGCACGAGATAGACATCTCTTCTCTATGATGATTCTTCTTTCTATTTCCGAGCGCTCTTTACTTTTTTTCAATATCGATATTTAAGAGTCAATCGTTGTTATTTCTCTAAGGATATTAGATAATCAAAAGTATCTAAATTTCCTTATAAATTAAAAAGTTGTTGTTTTGAACTTCACTATTTGGAAACAGAGAAAGAATATTGAGTGCTAACTTTTTAATCGGCAACGGTAATCTTTCAACTTCAATTTCACATAGACAGTAGCGCCACAGCGTAACGGACCGCTCTAGCCCAGTTGGAAGAGGTGTCGTTCTTGTAGCCAAAAGATTGCGGGTTCGATTCTGGGACCAACTGGATTCGCTAATGGCCACAGGGGTACGTTAAATAAGTCGTGGTCGCAATGTCCTCAAAGTTCCCATACAAAAAGATACCTCTAGGGGTATCAAAACTAAGCCTTATGGTCTTTTGCTTGGTATTTGCTTCAAAATTAAGCTAACGCCCCGCTAACGATCGATAGTTCTGCCATCTACTGGCTACCGAAGGAGGCAAAAATGAACTCTTTTTGAGTTGCGGTAAAAATTCACACCGTTGGCAGGTACAGCCGCTATCTACCTAATTTGGATTTGGGATTCGTACAAAATGCTGTAAAAACAGAAGTGCCCCCTATAATCCATGAAAACAAGACATATAGACAGACAGCGCCATAGCGTAATGCCAATTCACTCCAGATTTTCAGACCACCGCTAAGTTACAGGTACACTTCTGCACAGTGCCAGATGGAGGAAAGGAAGATTACGGAGCGATCATCTCCATACTTGCTGTTTCTAAAGCATACACCGAAATAGTTCAATACTTCGTGTAGGACGGGGCTAAAGTCAAGTTAAATTTAGAAACTTCTAATTTGAATTTTCGGTTGATTCCTACTTTAGCCGCCCCACTCTCGCCAACCTAAAGAATAGTCGTACGTTAAAGAGCTTCCGAGTGATAGCGCATGCACCCAAAGGAGCTAGATGAAAACGAACTTGAACAAATTAGCGATAAATCCACTAGTTATGGAATTTGAAGACACTTAATTATTAAAACTACATTAATTGGCAAATAAATTTATAAAAAAAGTAATGCTTTACTTATATGTTGTTCCAAACCGCCATCTTAATTCTAAATTATGGTTGCCTTAAAATACAAAAAATCGTCATAGTAACTGCATATGTATAGTTATCGCCACCTTGGCGAGAATGGGGGGTGTTAAAGTAGGAATCAAACGAATTTTCTTTAAGATATTAGAATATTTTTTCTTCGCGTAATGCATTGAGGATTCCTTAAAATGTAATGAATATTTGAATTGTTTTAAGTCAATTAAACTACATAATGAAAAAAAATATTACAACGGAATCTTAAAGACTTGCTTTCTGATTTAATGTATTGACGACCCCTTACGGCAAAAGGTTCTATGCACTGTAATGGAAAAGTAAGAGGTAGAAAATATTTTGTTCCCTTCTTTTCTTTCCATTTCCTAAACGTTCAATTCACGAATTAATTCACACTTCATTACCTTTCTGAATTACGGAATCTGGTGTAAGACTGAATTTATGACACCAACATTCCGTCTTAAATTCTTTTAGAAATGCAAATACAGTTGTAAAAAGCCAATAAAACTAATGAACACACATAATTAAAAGCAAACTAACGTTTATTAATTAAAATTAATTAAAACATTTTAACATTAAAAAGCTGAAATCTAAAGCATGCCAAGTGTGAGTACCCGCGAAGAAGACTGCATTTAATCCATAGAATATGAATACAAGGAGACGGCATTAGCTATCTGATAGTAAAGCCGAAACTGTAACCGAGCCGCCATATAGCTTAGACCACATTGCAATATGACTGTGTTCTATGGTGACAGTTTCAATTTTAACGAAGTAATGTCGCCAAAGATGGCGCCCAGAATAATTACGTATTGGGCATAACAATAAAACTTATAACAGTAGAATGCTGAGATTTTTATTTAGAGCTATTGTAACATATAAGTGTGCATCTTTACAATTTAATCCGTGAAACCGTGCATCTTTCATTTTTTTAAAAATAGGAACAACTGAATGTTCCGCCATAGTTAGACCGGCGCGGTTGCTTCATTTCGTCCAGAGCTGAACATAGCTAATGCCGTCCCCTTCTATTAATTTCATAGAGATATGAATACAAGAAGACGGCATTAGCTATCTGATAGTGAAGCAGAGACTGTAACCCATCTGCCCTATTGCCTAAACCACATTGCAATATGACTGTGTTATTCTATGGTGACAGTTCCAATTTTAAAGAAGTAATGTCGCCAAAGTTGGCGTCAAGAATGACGTGTTTGGCATAGCTGAAAAACTTTTAACTGCAGCATGCTGAGATTTTGTATTTAGAACTATTGTAAGATAAATGTGCATCTTTACTTTTTAATCCGTAAAATCACTAATCTTTCAATTTTATTTAAAAAGAAACCAACAAAATGATCCGCCATGCTTAGACCAGCATAGTTACTTCATTTCGTCCAGTGCTGAAGATAACTAATGTGATCTCCTTGTATTCATATCTCTATGATTCAAATCTCTATGATTCATATCGCTATGATTTCATCCGCTGGAGCACGCGGTTAAAAACAGTACGTGAGAGTTATACTTGAGTTGACCCAACATCCAGTCAATCTTGAATTCCGTAACTGTTTTTCATTTCAGTTACAGGCTTGCGTTGCGATATGCGACAACTTGCGATTTGCGATAGCGCTGCGAATTTAGCCAGCACTCAGCAACTGCAGAAAGTAGCATTTCATACAGGTAAGTATTTGAAATTTTCTTTTAAAAGATAAATATTTTTATACAAATAGTTTACACATACAGTTTCTGTCCCGAATGATGGTTTTGCTTGAAATTCTGTGATAATAAAATGTTCGTTTTATATTTAAAGAAAAGTTGCTCAAAACATATGGGCAGTACACTCCTATGAGTTCTACATCCGCTTGAAAGTTGTATGCTCTATACAAAAATCCTCTTCGAAGCGATAATTTACTTTTAGTGCAATTTTCTTCCTGTGAATTAAAATATTTTTAATGATGAAAGATTTCCATGTAATCTTGAAACTCAAAAAAACAGGAATACGTGTCACTTCATTCTGAATTGAGAAATGTTGAAATAAAAAGCTATTGTAATATACTATTGTGAATTTATAATCTTTTTTACCCAGTTTCAAAATAAAAGACATATGCGCGCTTTTGATTTCATCGAGAAATATTTTGCATTCTGTTTTGCTGAAGCAATAACATCGGAAGTAAATGTCAAAAGCAGTATTGCGTGAAACTAGTACAGGAAATTGGAACACGTATGACCTTGTTATCATTTATCTTTTTGAGTGCGTTCAGCTGAGAATAATTTAAGTTAAGAATTTGATGTAAAAATTATTTTTAAAGTGGAAGGATTTTCGCTCTCTCTCTCTGTATATATACAGGGTAATTCGCAACCAGACTGACAATCTTGCAGGGGATGTGGGGGTCAGAGACGGTTCAGAGTCACATACCAATGCAGGGTTGGAAACGTTGTCTTCATGTACCAGTTAATAATAACTTTAGAAGAAGTGTTTAAGTGATAGTAAACTTTCCGACCACGGTTTTCATAAACTAATCCCTCTTTCACCGATTTCACTTGATAAAAATTATTTCAGAATTGATTCTTTTATTACATTTATGAAATTTTCTTAGGAAAGCCCATTGTTTATGGAACTCGGTTAAGAAATTAGACGCACACTTCAACAATTCTTCCAGAATGATTATTAACAGATTCATTAAGACGACGTTTCCGACGCCGCATTCCTATATGATTCTGTATATACATCTTTATATGTATGTATACATACATATATATGTATATATACATATATATGAATATATACATATATATACATATATATACATATATATATATATGCATATATATATACATATATGTATATATATATATATGTGTGTATATATATATATATATATATATAAATATGTATATATATATATATATATATATATATATATATATATATATATATATATATATATATATATATATATATATATATAACTAACAAGTAAAACACGAAACATACTACAAATAAGACATATCTCGCATAAAAATATAACAGCTATTAGCAAGAATTAGAAACCAGATTTTGAAGCCAATATATATATATATATATATATATATATGCATGTGTGTATATATATTATATATTAGTTTGCGTGAATTAAAAGTGGATCAAAAGTTTATAACGTGGATTGGGATGTACAAGGTGGAACAAGTAAAAGTTGCCAGGAGCACAGAGTTCCAGATTACAGATGCGCAGCAAAGATATGCAGTAAAGAAAATGAAATACTATATACTTCACTAACCTGCCTATAGCACATGTTGAAAATGACCACCATTCGTCTTTTGGCACTTTTGAGCCCTAGTTAGCAAGTTGCTGAAGGCAGATAGAAGCTGGACTGCTGGAATTGCTGCAATCACATCAGAAATGTTTAGCTGCAGTTCTTGAAGATTATGAGGGTTGTTTCAATACACCTTAGACTTCAGGGTTCCCCACACAAAGTAATCGCACAGTCTGATCAGATGGTCTGGGTGCCCGGCCAGTGCGAAGACCCGATTGACCTCAGCTAACATTCGCGTGAATTATTCACATCCAATCATATCCACTAGCCCGGGCCACTTTTATTTGTTCCACCCTGTATATATGTATATGTTACGGCCAAAGCCCGGAGTTCGGACAGATCGCGTGTGGCTGGCTGATTCGCGTTTTGGCCAAGAGATTTGGCCAAAGTCCGAAGTACTTGCAATTAATATTGTATATTCTACTTTGGCTGGCCATTTCGCGAAGTGGCTGGGAATCCTTGGCCAAAGCCCGAAGTGATAATGGTAGACTGAGCGGTATCTATTTGCCTTTGCAAAAAGTTTCCTTACTTTTTGAACCGATATTTCGGGAGGCAATGTGATCTGCTATCTTTAGCATTAAGTCTATGGAGCAGAAAAAGACTAAGGATACCCCTTAAAGGTATTTGAAAAATGGAGTATTCAATTTGCCTTTGTATTCTTACAAGTTATGCAGCGCATTTGCTCAAGATATAATTCGTCATTTTGAAGGGGACAAATCCAATATTCTTTACGCTGTCTCGTTGTTTCAGCGTATACGCTCACTGAATAATTTCTATTATGGCTTTAATATGAGAAAAAAATAACACGAGATCATATTTTTATATATTACAAGCTTATTTTTAACTCAGAGATGTCACTTATATTTGAACTCATTTCTAAAACAATTGTACTTTAAAAAAAGAAAAGAAAAAATAGTACACAGAAGTACTCATGTTTAAATACTTCATTTTTAACAGTGTGTCTGCTCTTGATTTCTGCTCAATCTGCTCTTGATTTCTTTTTTCCTACTTCGGCCGATCGTCCCAAGCCACTTCGCGAATCGGCCGGCCAAAGCCCGAAATCAAGAAAAGATCGGACATTGGCCGGTAAGTTTACAGCTAGGTTGGCCAAAACGCGAATTGGCCGGCCAGTTCACGAACAGGCCGATTTCGGGCTTTGGCCGTAACATATATACATAAAAAATAAAACAGGGAAAAATAGTGTAAAATTCTTAAACTGGGTTTGTATATAAAAATTATCTGTAAATTGCGCGATTTATATAAAAGAAATATTGTCTAATTTTTTTTAATTGCACAGTGGGAAATTAGAGTTGGTCACCCTATTGACTTTTTTTCATAACTTCCGTTTAAGGAAGAATTTGGTCAATCTAAGTTAGTGGTAGCCAGCCTTTTGTAAATCATACACCATTTTTGTTTTTACAAACAAGTTCAGATGCACCATACAACCCAAATGCTTTTTCTTACTTCTTTAAATTCACGGGTACAGTTGAAATACTATATGAATACCGCTAAGCTTTAGTTTAGGCGAGGAAAAGTAATAGCGTGTGAACATGAAACTGAAATTGTTGTTCTGAGAGAGAGAAATCTAGAGTTATTTTTTGGAATATTCGGTAAGGTATCAGAGATGGTTCAATTATTTTATGACAATGCCTTTTGGAACGTAGAAATGCTTCCTTTTAACATTGTATCGTACATTATATTTCCCTCCACGAAATTATTTCGAAAATCTTCAGCTGACTCAAAACAATAAGTAGGCACATGGATCCAATGGGTCTTTTGAATTCATCCAATGCCCTAAGATATGGCCACCCTTTCTTCAATCTGTCTCAAAACAATAAGTAGGCACAAGGATGCAATACGCCTCTTGAAATCATCTGCTGAGCCAAGTTGGAACATGTGCCACGTTTTGCCCACTCCTGATATAAGCATATCGTTGAAAAGCGGTAGAGGAAAGGAAAAATCTTGATACACATTGCAAATTCATAGGGAAAAAAATTAAGTTATAAAAAAAGAAAAGACAATATGCTGTCAAATCCAAACCTGCTATTTAGGTTGACAACTCTGAAATCAACGTAATATGTTGAAATGTTTAAAGTTGACTTGGGAAAATGAATTAAACAAAGAAAAATTCTGAATTTGCTGCATTTTTCCTATATTCTATTTGGAAAACTTTCAAAGAAAAAAATATATCGCAGAAAACTACATTGAATTATGGATCATTAGGAATAGCAATTCCGGCGAGCACAAACACTTATCATTTTATTGGCGCCCTTCAAAGAAATTTCTTTATCTTTCAACAGATTTCACATTATTTGTGTTACGTGGCTTCGTCAACTGACGTTGCGCTAGCAAACAGCCACGTCGGGGGAAAATATAATATTCATATTGGGTGTACCTTGTTTACTTAAATGATCTAACCTGACGATAAGAGGCATTACCAAATTGTATCACATCGCAACCTGACACCTTTCAAGATAAAATTTCCCTTTTGGTTTAGTTTCAAGCATGAATTAAGTAGCACATTCAAAAGGTATACCTTGAAAATTCCGTATTTTCACTATACGAGCCTGAACATTTCTTCACTGTTTCTCAAAAACATTCTTCATAATTGGCAAACAACTGTGTGCGCAACACATATTTTCTTTTACTTTCCAAATTTGTAATGTCACGAAACGTTCGCTGCCACTCGGAGATTTTATTACTCAATCTCACATTGTTGCTAGTGGTCAAAAATTAAAAAATGTAGTAGACTGTCATAGGCAAAGTGCCCACCCTTACAACATGCATTTATTTATTAAAATGTTATAATGCGATTAATTTTTATACTTTCTTGCTATCTAATCTTGCTATCTAATCTTTCACTCGTTTAATTATTTGCATAAGGGGTATTTCAATATTTTTTCCCTTTGCCGAAAATTATTTAATAAATTTTACTTGGTGTATAACTAATTTGAAAATTCTCATTTACCTATCACTTGACCTAAATTTTACGATCAAATTGCCATAAAAATGCTACATTTCTAGTTCAGGGGCATTTTTAGAAAGGAGAAATATAATTTTAACTATAAAAATACTCACAATTACGTCAGTAGAAATTATCTTACTGTTTACATAGTTAGATATTGCACATCCCTTTCTCTATATTTTAAGCATGGCTTCGAATACGTATTTAAAAGTATGTTTTAGCATTGTTTTCTGTTTATCATAAACATGCATTTAAACGCCATTTTTTGTTGGTAGTTAAATGATCTGTTTGAAACAATAACAATGTATTCATAATATGCATTAAACAACCCACTGCATTGCTAATATGAATGTAACTTGCATAGTTTACTAGTACGACATCACCTGGTTACTATATATTAGGCTAATTAAGCATCTTGATATAACTGTACTAATGACATTACTCAACCGAAATCAAATGTAGAATTTCGGTAAGCGTCACTATGCATGCAACGATATGAACATTGATATGTAACATTACATAATTTAAAGTTACTTATGAACTGCAAAGACATTTCCTTGTAATTAGTTTTTTTTTCAGTGCATAACGTAAAGAAGACGAAATGCAGAGAGTAAAATCTGTATTAAATACTTGCATACCTATACCACATGAAATTTCCTTATGTTTTACAAAAAATCATATTTTTAAAGAGGAAAAGTAAGGAAAAGTGTTAAGAATTCAAAAGAATAAAAAAATACAGGCATTAATGCTTAAAAGGAATAAAATATTTAGTTTTATAAAGATGTTATTAAAGAAAGCATAAAAAGTGGAAAATACATTCATTTAATAAAGTTTTGTTTGAATACCTTTAATTAAATAAATGTTTTATCCGACATTTCTTAAATTGTACTCTATGATGAAACACCACTAACGGTTAAGCAGTTTTGTTTTCTGCTAATACTTACAAGCAAACATACTCTGAGCTCACTCACGAAATACAATGAATTTAATTCAGTCAAAAGTACAAATAAAAGAAACCTAATGGGGAAAATTAGAAGCCATCTCCTCAGGTTAACACTGAAAGTAATTAATAAAAAATGAGTTTGGATTGTTAGAAGAGAGCCTTTATCGCCATATGTCTTCTAATTTATTTCATAAATACTTTTTTAAAATGTGCTTGTAATACGCATTCTTCATTTGATACCAAATTTGCTGCATTTACTTTCCCATAATTTTGCAAAACTTCGACATTTTGATTTTTATATTTATTTCTTCCTCTAATTATATCGATAGAGTCAAATTTTTCGACGAAAATTCCTCGTAAAAGATAAAAATCCTCTTTAATAATAGCGTAGTATGCTAATGAGATGTATGTGTGTGTGTTCGCTATAGGTGGCCAGAGAGCTTGTCGGATCCGGGTCAAATTTGTCACAGAGGCTAAATAGGTAAAAAAAAAAGCCAGTGCCGCAAAAAAAAATTTGAAATTCGAATTATTTAGAAGATATTAATTAAAAACAGAAGAAATGAGCATCTAGGTTACCATATTTGGCGACCTTGCTCCAGCAAAAAACGATTTATGCTTTCGCAACAAAGCAGGAGAGCTCTTAAAAGTATGTTGGATTCGAAAAAACATGAAGTTGGAATTACGCAAAGTTAAGATTCACGAGAAATAAATACGTGTGTTAACATAAAGTTAACTATTTTCAAATAGCAAGATCGTCTGGATACCAGGAGTTCAATATTAAAGATGACGCTTTTTTTTTTTTTAAACCAGTCAAATCCTTGGCAAAGTTCTGTGAATATATGGCAACCCTTGTGAAAGCCGCCATTTTATTCCTTGTGCTATGATTGAACTAGATTTGATTGCCATTGAAAGAACATTCCAGCGTTTTCGTTAATAAAAAAAAAAAAAAAAAAAAAAATTTAGATTTCAAATGATTTATTTTACCCTTGGGAGTGCTTAACTAAGGTATGATTGCGTCTGGAAGAAGATTTTACCGTATTGATTTAGATTTTACTACATTCGTATTAGGTATCTAAAACTTTGTTCTAAAATCTAAAAAAAAATTAATAAATAAAAAGAAATATACCAAAAATAGCGAAATGCAATCGGAAAGTAATTTTATTTTGCAGCATGCATATGTTACGTAATGTTACGTTTGTAGTATGGTTAAATACAAAATTAAATGAGTAAATGGGAAATTTTTAATGCATCACGTTTCAAAAGTGATTTTGCAACATTCAAAATGAAGAACATTTTCAGCTGAGTGAGTTAAAATAATTAAATTCATAAACCTAAGCAACGGACTAAAATGCCACCTATTAATTCTAAACTCAAGGCCTCCTGCAGACGATAATTCTGATAACACGGAAGGACCAATGCTAGAATAAGCTCTACTTTTAGTAGTCTTAAGAGGCATAGTGACGTCAGCTCAATGTATTCACAATCGAATCGATTACCAATGTTAAAAAGATGTTCTTTTTCTTTTTTAAATAAAAGAAATTAATAATATTACTGAAATGCAGACTTTTCTACTGGGTGACACTACTTGACTTGATTTTCTAATTTCTGTATTGGGTGGTGGTAGAAGGAATTTTTTCAGATCTTTAATTACAAACATAATTTTGACATAACATAACAAAATATGTTTTGCTCAGCGTCTGTAAAGCCCAAAACATGATGTGATTATGTATAGTTACCAGAAAAACGACTGAAGCGAATGATATGAAAGAGAGTGTCATGATAGGTGGTCACTCAACTTAAAACATAGGCGTCAAATTTTTAAAAAATCTTGATTGGATTTTGAGATTTTGTGAAAATCATTTCAAACTGCGTAAATTTGTGTTCGCACATCACGTAATAACTGCAAAGGTGAAAAAATGATATTTGGTGAAATTATAGGTGGTCACTCACCTTAAACTATAAGCATCTAATAAAAAAAATCGATCAGATTTCGAGATTTTGTGAAAATCGTTTAAACTGAGTGAATCTTTGTTCCCGCATTACGTAATAACGACTAAAGCGAATGATATGAAATTTGGTCACATGATAGATGGTTGCTCAACATAAACTATAGGTGTCCAATTTTTTAAACATTTTTATTAGATTTTGAGATTTTGTGAAAATTCTCTCAAAATACGTTTATATTTCTTCAAACATCACTTCAAACATCATCGACTAATACGAAATTTAGTGATATGATAGGTAGCTGCTAATCTTAATTTATAGGCGTTGAATTTTTAAAATATTTTGATTACATTTTGAGATTTGGCGAAAATCGTTTTAAAATGCTGAAATTTTGTTCCAGCATCACGAAATAAAGACTGCAGGGAATGAAACGAAATTGGGTGACAAGATAGGTTGTCACTCAACTTAAATTCTAGGCTTCAAATTTTTCAAAAATGTTGATTAGACTTTGAGATTTTGTGAAAAATATTTCAATATGCGTAAATATTCATTCGCGCATCTCATAATTACGACTAAAGCGAATGAAATGATATTACTTAGTTACTCTCTAACCTGTAATATTTTAACAATGCATAAAAATTATAACTTAGCTTTCTTTACTTTGGCAACATACTACATCCATTCTGTGTACTCCTACAATGCTGACAAAAGTTCTTGCTTTTTGGAAATTTGCATTCACTAACCCGTCAAGGATGGGTACTTCAGCTAGTTATGTATATTTATCGTTTGCTGCGTAGTATCCTCGCACGCAGATAGAATAGAATTTTCGAAATAAAAATAAATTTCTCTTTTATGCATTAACTGAATTTGCAGCTTGCAATTTGATTATACAAATGAAAGAAAATGCTTGCTTCTACGACTTTCAAAAGTAAAATAAAAAGATATAGGACGTCATTTTGACGAATACGAAAACAAAAGAATTGATATTTACTTCAAAACCCAATACGTTAAAATCCTATAAGTCAAAGCAAATAATGCATACAAATATTTTGAGTACGTACTCGCGTGAGCTTTTCAACTTCGACTAACTAGCTCTGTCACCAAACTCTAGGCAAAGAGTTACAATCGGTTTTTAATGCTATTTTACATCTAACTTCTCGATTTCTATGACGCGATAGCTCCTAATTTTCACAGATTAGGTTTCTTTAGAAGTATATTTTTGACTGAATGAAATTCGTTGCATCTCGTGAGTAAGTTCCCTTGAAGTTTACTTGTTTGAAATAGATGTGCTGGTGAACACATTGGTTCAAATCCGCCGATAACCTTCACGCTCTCGGATTAGAATTTCGATGGTTTTCTGAAGGTCTAAAGATAATAAAAACTACGTTTCGATTAGCAACTTTTAACCCATAAATTTAATTCTTACACTCTCTTCCCTACGGTGAGAGAGAGTTTATTATCCATGTCACAATAACTGCAACTTAATACGGCAGAAAATACAGAGTGTCCTCAAAATAGCGCCCAAACTCTGCAAAGCGGATTCGTCGTTGGAAGTACATAAAAATTGCCCAGAGAACTGTACCTGTACGATCCATAGTTTTCGAGAAAAATGGGAAAAACAAAATATGACGTCACATCCTGTGCGAGAAAAAAAAATTGGAAACATTAAATTAGACACACATATGGGGGACTCTGTTTTATCTCCTCTACAATCATTAGATCTGGCACCTATGTTTGAAACAGTTTGAAAGAATTGATCTATCGAGTCCTAATTACAACAAATAGTGATTCAGTCCCTCCCCTTCATGCTGGTGTATTTATGTGGGTGACAGGTTGATGCAACGTAAGCAGTTGGACATTACACTGTGCACGCTTGAAAGCCGCAGTATGCGCTGTGGACATTTTGAGCATCATTTTATGAAAGCATATGCAAAAAATAAACTATGTTCAGGATTCCACTAAATGCTGTTTTCGTGCACCGAAAATGACGTTTCTGCTTCTTTTCTCCCACTTTTCTTGAAAACTGCGGTTCGTAGAGTTATGGTTCTTTGGGCACTTTTTATGTACTCCCAACGATAAATCTGGGTGTACAGAGTTTGGGCAGTATTTTTGGGACACCTTGTATATTTCACCCAGCACTTGAAAACTTGAATATTTAATTCCATATCATATTACGCAGTCGAGAAGTAATGTGTATATTGCTTAAAATTAAGCTTACACTTTCATAATGAATCTTATTAAGAACATACGGTAATCCTAGTACTTTGAAAAAAATTATAGAGAATACAATTAAGCGCTGCCAGAATTACACTGGTCTCACAAACTGTAATCTCACAAACACATACCATTGGTCCCAATGGCATTCTCTTTATTGAGGCTGATCTTCAGTCCTTATATCCATGAGAGGAGAAGCAAATTTTGCAAAGTAAATTTTCAAGCTTAAGAGCTTTGGACCCTATAACAGAACGTCAAAATTTTTATCGAACTTAATAAATAACCAGAGGTTGAAAAAGATCAGCCCTCTTGGTTTAACGCGGAAGCAGGGTTTGACAGACATTGATGTTCAGCCCTGTTCTCTTTTTTAAATCATTTGACACCAACTACATTTCTTAGCAATGTCATTTTTAATGACGACTTGAAATGAATTTTATCTAGCATAATTAACACTTAGAGTTGCTGAGTCAATTGGCTCTCGAGATCATAAATAATATCCCTGCCCCCCGAGCCATGGTCATTTACGCCAATGGAAGCGAATCTGACTCTGGAAGAACGGGCAGTGGTATTTTTATGAAAACAATTAAAGGGAAGACTAGTTATTGGTTTAGAAATCCGTACTACAGCTCAGTATTTCGATCGGAATTAATTCCTATTAAAGAAGATCTCAGCGTTTCTTTGGACTCTGGCGTATCCGATGTATGGATATTAACAGATAGTAAAAGCACATTTCGGTATTTGAAGGATAGGGCCCGGACACTGGATAAGTTGAGCCAGGATATCGTACTCAAATTGACCATTTTGGCCCAGATAGGCCATCTGTGCTAGCAGTGGATTCTTTTCCCCGTGAATGTTTATGGTAACGAAACAGTTGATCCGCTTATAAAGAAGAATAGTGAACTTGCCACTGCCCCTTCCACAGAGTTACATGCTTCTGAGGTCCATTCCCTGTTTCTAAACCAATATTACTAATTAATACTTGGAAGATCCCCTTAGATCATGTATGGTTCGCTGCTAATTGCCCTGGATTTTCCCTGCATTCCGATCGCAGATCTGCTCAAACAGTTTTAAATAGGCCTAAGACTGGTCACATTAACCAATTAAACGCCGCTATGAGAATCAGATAGAAATTTTTAAATGTATATACATTTTTTACATACATTGCTTGCCTCTATTATAGAAGAGTTGAATTTTTTTTTAAACTCAATTTTAAGCATTTGAAGTATTTAGGAAATACAGCATGTTCCCCTAGCGGGAGCTTTGGCGTGTTATGGGGATAAATGTCTTTCTCCATTTTGGATACAGCAATTCCTTTTTTTACGCAGATGTTGCTCAAAACTGTATATATAAAGTAATTATTTTTGTTGTTGATACTATAATGTACGAAATAACCAGCCTGCGAAGTGCCAAACATTTCTTTATTGTTGAACGGTAGCAAAATCAATCTGGAAATGCTATGACTTATGGACTTGGAGGGGAGGCCCAAAAAGGTACTAAGCACCGCGTCCATGGGTCTATTGTATCATTCCCCAAGCAATATGGAAAAGGCCCTACGAAAAGAGCCCAGTAGCAGATGCGAACATCAGCATAGACCTAACAGACATTTTGTGAAGCTCCCAGGGCTCAATGACATGGCGCCCAAGATTCTCAAACCTATTATCAGAGAAGTACTCACACTCACAGAGGATGTGTAAAGCAGTTTCCTCCTTAAGAAGACAACCCCGACAAGTGGGATCATCTAAAACCTTCATTATGTTAAGATGCCTTTTAAGGCAACAGTGCCCAGTTAAAAGGCCATTAGCCCTACGGAGACTGGACCTGTTGAGACACAGAAGTTCCTGGCATCTAACACCAGGAAAGCCAAGATTGATCTCTTTGGCCTGCCTCTGGCCATTACACTTAAGCCAGCTGGAATACTGAAGCTTGCTAAAGTGGCTGAACACAGTATCCCTGTAACATTTACTCGAGATACCGAGAACCGGCTCAGGTCCAACAAAAAAAAAAAAAGAACCAGAGCCCAACCTGGCAAGAGAATCCGCCATCTCATTACCAGGAATGCCAGAATGACCAGGAACCCAATACAGAGTAACTGGAAATGCTAACTAGTGAGAGGGGGCCAAAGCTCCCCCGCTGTGGGATCAAGAAATATAAGCGTTCATAACATTCCTTTATAGGAATCTATTCATACAGGATTTTAAGAATGTTGTTCTTCAAGATGTTGGTTTTAAATATGCATTCTACTTGAAACATTTAAGTGACCATTTATTTTATTTTTTTTAGTTTTATATAAGACAGTCATAAAGACAAAATTTCACTTTTTTAAAAATTAGAAAAAAACATTAAATTAAAATATATTGTTCTTATAAAAATATATAACACACCCTATAGTGTAAATGTTTATATAAAATGTGTATTTCGTAAATTGCGTTAAAATATTTTAAGAAAAAAAATATAATAGATGTTCCTGTAATGGGAGCTTTGGCGCTTAATGGGTTAAGAGATTAACCTTTAATGGAAATGACAAGATATATGTATATTGCTATAGCTCAGCCATCACTTCACCATACCATTGAATGTATTGGTGCCTCGATGGGCAACGGTTGAATGAGAGAGAGGCTATTTACGGCTTGTTGATGCATAATGATCTTTTGAGTTTGGTTAAATTAGTCTAAACCGAGGTTATGAGAAACAACAGCACTTTTGATAACAAATGCTTTTTTAGTGCAAATGGCTTACCAAATTTTCCCAGTGTAATAGAACTTTCGGAACACCTCGCAATTTTGAATGAAGCAGTATAAAAAGCGTTTGGATCTGAATCATTTACATAAATAATAATTTGTTGTGGGAGTTGAGAGTAATCGACATGCTTAGTCTTTATGACCGAAACTTTGAGATATGGCTTTAAAAAAAGCAGACTGTATGATGACATATCCTTAATAGCGTAAGGCTAGTTTTGACTGTATATTTCTCATCTCATTGCGTTCATAAATTTTCCATTTTATTTTAGGACATTTCAAACTGGATAGACAATGACCAACATATTACACTCTAAGATAAATATATTGCGAATCAAAGTGCGAAAGTAGTGAATAAAATCAAAGGCAACTTTTAAGTAAAACAAGCACGATGTCGCAGAAATACAACATATCTGGATTTATTATTCACTACCTATCAAAACATGTCATGCAGTTAAAATCCATTCTAATTACACGGAGCACTTTGATCTAATTCATGAGCTCTTGGTCGTTCAGTTTAACTTTAACAGTGCATTTCAGTCCAAAACTTATTTTATTTGTCGTTAGAAATCACAACATTGCCTGAGATATTAATAAACCAAGGACAGGATCAGGGAGAAATTGCTGGTCTCATAAATATTTTTATGTCATGATTTTATCAGATTACAATTCTGAAGATAATTTTGATTTCATATCTAAATTCTGCATACAAATAATTTAATGAAACACAGTTTCGAAACTTTTGAAAATCCTCTTCCAAGTTTAAATATGTTTGAAAATAGGATTAAAACTAACGTCATCATTGCTTTGAGATAAATACTTTAGAACTTTGTCTATTTAACTAAAGTTCATATTAATTTTACAAACTAAAACTTATAAAAGCACTAAATGAATGCAAAGTTGGCAGATCGAACGTTCATTACTTATTCTATGTATTTTTAAATCTCAAACGAGATTGATGCCACAGGGGAATCCCGTCAATGACATGTCGAAGGGAGAAAATTAAGCTATGTATATCTCTACGCAACATGAAAAATCTCTGTTTTACTGATGACCTTTTACGTGGCATATACAATAGAATTTTTTCTTTTTTCAATGGCTTTTAACTAACGTATAAGGGCTGCTCTAATGAAAACGTACGAAACTTCGTAACAATGCAACCGTTAACATTTTTGCCTATAGCCTTATGACAGAACGTAGCGAGACATGCAGGGATGCGATTGAAGGCTTTGGTGTGGATCGGGCCATGTGGAGGCCCCCGTATGCGCAGATGATTGAGGAGCAGCGAGGCGTAATCCGATTTCTGACAGCGGAATATGTTAAACCAGCCAGTATTCATCGCCGGATGGTGCCCGTATACCGGGAAGACTGCTCGGCAAGTCAGTGAAAAAATTGAGTCTGTTTTCGAGCAAGCCGTGAGAGCTTGGTTCATGACTTGAGACCACGCCAGGCAGACGCAGTCATAACGGCCGATTTCATCGACAAAGTGGACAACCTAGGGAGATGTGCGAATGTTCACAGTCTTTTTTGACGTCCAAGGTCCGATACTTGTTGAATTCCTCCAGCACAGAAGAACCAGTAACTCCGATGTGTACTGTTAAATACTCTGAAGTATACGTCGGTCCATCAAGAACTAAAGACCTTGGCTACTTACGGAGGGTGTGATTCTCCTCCCTGATAACGCACGTTCACACGTCTCCACGGTCACACGAGCGGAACTGGCCAAGTTGAGAAGAGAGAAGCTTGACCATCCACCCTACCACTCGGACGTGTCGCTCTACGATTTCCATGTGTTTCGTCCCCTGAAAAAACATCTGAAAGGGAAGCGCTTCAACTCGAACGGAGAACTCAAGGATGCTGTGAAGGACTGGATTTCGTCACGGCCAATAGCATTCTGGGAACGAGAAATCCTATGGCTGGTTCATCAGTGGGATCGTTTTGCTCAGGCCTGTGGTTCATAATTTGAATAGAGTCTTCATTTATACCCAAAGTGTCATTTCATACCTTTCTGAACATCCCTACTACAAATCTATTTTTTAAACAATAAAAATATCCAGTTTGACATTTTCAAAAGCTTTAAATTTCGATAGATCTACAATTTATTATTAATTGCTTTCTTTATATTCGAATCAAAAACATGTGAACCAACGTAAATAATAATGGTTGTTCATTGCGTAAAAGTAACTTCTGGTTATAATTATTTCATTGTATGCTGAAATTATGTGTTGTAACGCCTGCCCTAGGCGCGTAGCCAGGAAAAGTTTTTCGCGGGGGGGGGGGATATGAACTTATATGTGTATAAAGAGACGGAATTTCAACACTAATCCTAAAATTTCGAGGGGGATATATCCCGATATCCCCCCCCCTGGCTACGCCCCTGGCAAAGGGAGAGACTGGTTTTGAATTTCCATACCATGGATAGACTAAAATGACGAACTAATAAAACTTAAATCAGCAGTAACTTTACAACGTACATTAATCAATTTTTGCTTGGTTTATCTGTGTCTTATTTACCAAAAAATGTGGTTTAATTTCCACATGGTTATCCATGTGGTTATCCTCTACAAAAACACATTTTCGATTACGTTTGTGTGCTAATTCAAGATATAACATTGATCAAACCCTACCTATTAACAATCGGGACATCTATATATATTATTTTCACAAACCAGTTAAGTGCCAAAAAATAAATTTAAATGAACCATATTGACTAACGCAATGTACTTACTGTATGTGTTGATAAATTTAAAATAAAAATCAGCTACAATACAAATTTGCGAATTACTGCATATCTTTTTTTTTTCTATGTATTTATACGTTTTTTCGGATTTTGAAATTGCCACTGTTGGGTGAAGAATTTATGTATAGAAAATGTGTGTTCTCTTACCAAATCTGAATGCTTTACATGGTATTTTTTAATGCTCTATACAAATTGAAGAAAAATGATAGAACCAGAGTAAACCATGAAGAAAGCAGATACGGATTAATGCATGTAATGATAAAAAGCAATTTCCCTATATTTTATTATTGTATGAAATAAAGTAATGCAAACATATATGAATGTTATTAGCAAAACTATTCATTAGTATTATAAAAAAAATGTAACTTTTTATTCACTCTGAAAATTGAATTTTTAAATTCAAATCTGCAAATCTTATTTCCTTATCAAAAAAGGACTTTTAGCGTAAAAGAATATTCAATAAATATCTCCTCTAAAAGCTACTTTGATTGTTGTTAAACTAAACGTCGGCAACAGAAATATCATTAAAACCTCATACATTATTCTGCCAATATTTGTTACTTACTTTCGTATTGGAGATAAACAGCTGTTTTGAGAAGTCGTAAACGTATTTTCTATATTGATTACGAATGCAGTTCAACATTTTTTTTCTTAGTAAAAATATCCGTAAGCGAATATATTTTTTTCCTTTACAAGAAAAAAAAATGGTATATATTAAGCATCGAAAATGAAAAAAATGAAAAAAGGGAAAAAAGTCAGCCGTACAATGAAAATGGTAACAGATGTTTCGTCGGGGTAAACTATAGTTTTGTGCACTTTAATTTTTTCAACGCATTTCTCTACATCACTGCGTATATAATGGATTAAAAAATGAACTGTGAGGATACATAATTTCCTTTCAAAAGTCGCTTTTAAAAACTTCGTGCCTAAGAAAATAATTGATGCACGTGTAAATTTTAAAATGGCTATGTGTAAACAAACATCGATAAAAATGTGTACTAATAAAGATTGTTTTAGTGTACTTTGTTTTAATTCAGTATACGTACGTAAAATAAAATAGCCAGGACTGGCGAGGAATAGCCAGGATTCAATATACTTTCTTAAGCGATACAGTTAAACTTAATGCTATATAAAATTTGCAATAATTTTTTTCTGTATGCATGATTAATTGAATTTTTTTAAACATATGTATTCTACATTTTAACTTTAAGTATCTTATTTTCTGAATTGAGGACCTTAAAAATCTTTTTACTTTTAGATGGGGGCAATAAATAACATGCATTTTTCCTTCTTTCCAGAAAATTTTAAAGTCCGAATTAATTTCAAGATATTTTCTAAAATTCCACAATAATTGAAGTGGTATGTGTTATTAAAAAATTCTTAAGTAAGGGTATTTCATAATTTGCTTTAAATTTGACCAAATATTTCTGAACATATGTAATTACGGCGAAGTGTACGATAAAACATTTGGTAGTTTACAAATTTAAGCCATTATTTCATTAAAAATTTATTTCTGTTTCTAAACATATGAGTAAATCATTTAGACTTTCATCTTAGAAATATTTTTACTGCACCTAAATAACACTGCACACATAAGAATTCGTGTTAGAGTGAGAACAAATTCCTAGACGTTACGGGAGTTTTATATGATGGTGTGATGGATGGCCAACCTGAAAAAACAATGTGCTCAATTTAATGGAAGATTTAACTGATTTAAGATATATCCAAAAATACTTAAATTGCAGGAAATACTGAAAAAATAAAAACGAAAAATTATATCTATATTCAACAGAATCATTGACGAGCTATCTAAGCGAGATAAGAATATCTAAGCGAGATAAGAATATCTAAGCGAGATAAGAATATCTAAGCGAGATGTTGATATGTTTTGTTATACTTTTGCGTGTGCAGTAAACTAAGTAGATTTTACCAAATTATGTAATAATTCACTGTTTATAGTAAAAAAAAAATAATTTTAAAAATTTATATATAAATATATGTTATTTTACAAACTTTTATATTATTAACCATGCTATTAACCATATAATCGACAGTTAAAACACTCAAAGTCAGTTTTTACAAAATAATAATTTGTTCTGTTATGCATTCAAACCTCGCTGCAGTAAACATTTTCAGCGATCCCAACTGAAAACCTGCTATGTTGCTAGCGTTATTTTAAACGTCCGTGGTGAAACGGGAAGAAAATTAAGGTCTGCTTGTATTGAAACTACAATTATCCCTCAATCAGTTTTTTTTTTTTTTTTTTTTTTTTTTTTTTGAAAGTGGAGAAAAATCTTTCTAAGAGTGACACTTTTCCTTGATTTTCCGATCAAATTCTACATTTTTCCCAATTCCGCATTTTCAAGTGTTAGGAACTTTGACACATTTCCACACAAACAGCATCATTTTCCCTCCACATTTTCAGTATTTTCTGGAAATTTGCTGGTTTACTAGAACGACCCTACCTTTTTATAAAAGCTAATGCATGTGAAGCTCTTGTAAATTTGTTGAACATTGAACAGCTTCGAAGTCTTAACAAGACTCGTGTTGAAAAACAAAGAAAATCAGTTTTTGATCGTTTTCAAAAAAAAAATTGTAGGTTTGAACGGCTGACTGGACATACTTAATAACGGAAAAGTAATCATACACTAAGGTTGATGGTGAAACTAATGTTACTGTGTCTGCCGTAATTTTCGATTAAATGTCTATTCAAGCGATTAGTCATTATTAATAAATTGTGTATTACAGGAATGAATGCTTCTAACAAAATCACGTTCAAATTTTAGAAATATCAATGCTTAACACAATTGGTTAGAATAAAAGTCTGCTTACAGTGACCTTTTTACTAAGTCCGCCAAAGGTTCATTAATGCAGGTTTCAACAAAACATAAAAATTACTGAGGAATAAAATTGCATAAAAACTGGTTATCATTTAATAATCTTCCCTAAATTTTACATTTAAAATTAATTTTTTTTTCGATATTTTAAAAGTATCTTTATTTTTTTAATTAATTATAAATTAACTTTTTTATTTTTAGTATTTTCATTTCATTTTTGAATTTAAATTTTATTTCAATCTTGTTTTCTCAAGAAGAAGTATTTTCGTGTCAAGAATTTGGCAAATCCTCTTAAGATAACTTTCACAGTTGACTTAGATCTTGACATAAGACGTTAAGCCCGATAACAGTATTATAATTTAAAACTCAGTTAAGCAATCTCTACTTAATGGAATTCAGCGATAAAATAAACATGGGTAAAAATGATAATTAATTATCAATTGAAAGCGTATGTACAGCTGAGACATTAATTATAATTATAAAATTGCATCATTTGTTTTAAACATAGTAGAACACTTAAAAGTTTTAATTTTAGAAGCCCATAATAAATAATATAAAGCATTATTTTATTAATTTAGTTGTAGATGTGGGAAAGAGCATCACTTTCAAAGAAAATTATCCCTTTCCCCCAAATTTTGAAGCAACGGGAATAAATCTCTTTTAGCGTACACAAAAAGCCACAACAGAAAATAAAAACACAAAGTAGCACGATATTATATCAATCAAAATTAAATTAAATGAAATTAAAAATAATAAAAATGTAACATCAAATAATAAAAAATTAAATTAAAGTTCACTCCTTTTTAAAATAGACTGTCGAAGTTGGAGAAAAACTATAAATTACATTACCGGCAATTAAAACTGCTACACTACGAAAGCTGCATGCAATTAATGTCTAACTTACATGAAAACTATTTCATGCTGGAATACCAAAGTTAATTCCTTCGTTTGCGCACAAAATAAGCATGAGTAGTGCATTATCATCTACACTTTGTATAAATGGGAAGCTTGCATAACGATCTACCGATGGATTATGTGTAACTATTGAGCACAATGCAAAATAAGACTTAAACCAAAACTGTTATTTCATCTGTAAATCGTATTTAAAAGCTGGTTGTGTGTATAAAGATCGTATTATGCCTCTACCTACAATTAAGTCTTACCAGTTCGTGTCAGAATTCAATCACGGCAAGATCCTGTACTCGATAAGAACTACGGTTTATCGTTCGCGATATTGCTGATTTCCATCTCAGGATCCCTGTATAATATATAGGATGGAAGAATTCAGGAGTGCCGTAGTGAGCACCGTGTGGGATCTTGCTGGACAGGGCTATTAACTGGAAATATCATGCACGTTTTCTTCTAAATGTCACTTCTCCCTGTTTAGGATTTTCAAAATGTAAAAATGAAAGTAAAAAAAAAAAAAATGGCATGACAATCTAAAATTTTTCACATTCAAAGAACCACATAGAATGACACAAAAATACAGTGATTCCATCTGTAATTTCAAAAAAATATAGTGATTCCATCTGTAATTTAAAGAATTATGAGATTTTTTTAATGAAAAAGTAAAGTGCGCAAAAAAATTGTTTCCTGTAGTTTCAGATTCACTAGAGATCAAATTTGATTGTACATTTATTAATTATATCGGAAATTGTCTTCTGCTAGATATCACGGCATAAGATTTTTGGGCTACAGGCTTAAACCAAAGGAACGAAATTCGGACTGATGGAGGGAGTTTTCGTTCCTTTTGGTAGCATAAAAGCGTCTTCTTTTGGAGCGCTTTCTAATCAAAAAAAGGAGCGAAACATTCGGAGCGATTTTCGCTCCTCCTTTGATTGGACGATTCGCTCATTTTCCATTAGTTTTTAGCATCAGACGGAGCATTTTATAGGGAACGCTCCATTTTGAAACAATATTTTCAGGAATTATTTCACTCTTTTTTCTGATAATCTTTTAATCTGAAAAGTAGCCGATCTTTATTGAGCAATATTTTAATCAATGCTTTCGCTCTTCTAGAGATAAGCTTTAATCTTAAGATGAACGATTGAGAAAAAACGCTCTTTTTAAAAATGCTCTTTTTCACTCTTTTAAAAAATGGTTTTCTGCGCTTAAAAAAAATGGTCTTCTGCTCTCTTTAAAAAGTAATTCTGTTCTGAGCTATTTTTTCCGAAACTTAGCGTAAATATGGATTAGTACTTCTAGAAAGACCACCACGGAGGACACATCATCCTTCGGCCTAGAGCCCACGTGTAGCTAATTGGCTATAATCCCACAACACAACACAACACAACTTTTGCGCTCCTTGAAAATTTTCTATCAATGTGTAATTTTATTGTGTGTAATTTAATTCTTTTACTGTTACATTTTTCAAAAAATAGCTTAGACCAGTGATTTCCACCATTTATAAGGAACATTATAAATATATAGGCTGTCTGAAGTAGTATAATTTTGCTTATTGAAATAAAATTTTAATCGTAGTAAAAAAAAAAAAAAACATTATACAAGAAAGAGGGACTTGTAAGCAATATAATTTAGAGAAGTTTTAACAACTTTTCGATTCGGCATAAAGTAACAGCTTGAAAAAGAGAGAATAGCAGCATCATTCTGGATAATATGACACGATTTATAATATGAAAATAATAATCCAGATAACGGCTATACATTCTTTTTTTTTAATCAAGAGTTTAAATTTTGGTAAAAGCTTTTACAGTAGCATCATTTTCACATATGTCTTAAAATGCATTTAGACTATTCGGGAGAGGAGAGAAGGAATTTTTCTATTTTTGAAAGTTATTAATTTGTGATTAATTAAAATTAAACATAAATATTAAATTAAATAGTTTTAAAACTGGAACTTCAATGAATGATATGGAAGAAATTTAGACCTCAGAGTAAGATACTGTCTATTTGTTATACATATAATATATATATATATATATGATATTAGATACTTAAATTAGATTTATGTTATTAGTAGATACCAGAGACTAGATTATTTGAGGGGATGTGGAAGGTTTTCCTTGAACGTTCGTCAGCTGCTAAAACTAAACCTTGAACCTTTATGAAACTTCTGAAAAATGCTTGAAAAAAAATTATGTGACAAGTAATAAGGTCTCTTTCATATTTATTTAAAGCACAATTATTTTCGGAGAAAACAGCTATGTCAACAAAACTGTGTCGTTTACATGCTTCCTCCTTTGAGTTTAACTTCTCAGTTCGGATGTTCGTAAAAAGGAGGGGACTGACCCAGCAAACACACTACTGCCCGCAAAATGACGGCAAGGTACCCGCCGTACTGGCAAAGTGCCGTATGCCGGGAGCACAGTACATTGCCGTCAGTTTAAAGTCACTGGAATACCAATGCCTGAAAAATGCATATGCGCCAGTACATTGCCAGTAATGGCGAAATGCTTGTCGCGCCCATGTGTCTAAAACATGCACAGCATAGTTAAAGGCGTGGTACTGTTTAAAGTGTACCGGGCCAGCACTTTTTAGAGGTAATGTGCCAGTAAATATTTCGTAGTGTTAGCATAAAATTTCGTTATTTCATTTAAATAAATGGGACCTATATCAGATGTCGACCCGAGGCCGCACGTTGGCTTAATCAAACTCTGATAGGCGTTCATATTATTATTAGCGTTTTTAGCTTTTGGGCACCCCTGTGATGAAGATCACATATTTAATAATAGTTTTCATTTGTGTTTACTTTCTTAAATTTAATACACTTTAAATCAAGCATTTTAACTTTAAATTCTCTTCCCATTTTTAACTACTCTGTCTTTTAAAATTTTGTATTACGCCTTTTCCCCGCTTGTTTAATTTCAATTAACTGCCTATTTATCCGGATTTAATGCTTAACCCATTTGTGCCTGGATTTTTTGCGACTTTCTTCGATTTTTACTGATGACAGAAATAACAGATAAATTTCTGATGTCAACAACTTGAACAAGGGATGATTTCTTTTAAAATCATTATGCATAAAAATCGAAATATCAACATCCTACTTTGTCATGTTAAAATATTTTGCAGAGTTGAGGCTCAATAATCATGAATAAAGGCTAGGAAAAATAAATAACGTTTTCGACTAATAGCGAAAATACCGTCCCAAAAAAGGGACACTAGAAATAAATGGGTTAAATTATTCTATCGCCTTTTGTTCCATGTCAATAATAAGTCCGTTGCATTTCTTTAGCTTTCCTAGTTGTTAATAAACATCTGTTTCTCATGCAGAACATCTACTTTTTAGTATTAATATGCATCTACGCTCAAGGGCGCCGGCAGGAGCATTTCCAGGGGGGTGCACCCAAGATATATATATATATATATACATATACAGGGTGTTCTTTAATTCATAGGCCAAACTTTCAGAATAAAATGCATATAAAGAAGCAGTTTTTGTCTAGCAGATTAGCAGTGTGGGGTTAGAAATAAAAAGTGTAGATGGCAATATAGCAAATGCAAAAGAAATGAAAAAGCTCTACTGTAAATGCTCAAAGGTGCTGGTAGTGTCTAGCAGCACCCTTAGCGCGCCCTTACGAAAATGCCAGGTGTTCTACGAACGGTTGCAGCGGTTACTAAAGTTTTGCAATGAGGCCCTCATCTGTGCCAACTGGAGTCTCGTAAACGAGTGCTTTGAGGTGTCCCCAAAAGCAAAATTCGATACTTGATTAATCTAATGAACGGGCTGGTCAAGCGATTAGTTCAACTTGTCCAATCGGTCAGGGGTCAAAGATGACAATGGGGTAATTACGCACATTATTTGGGAAATGGGCTGGAATCCTATCGTGCTGAAACTATCTACATTTTTCATTTCTGACCAAACTTTGCAATGCAGAAAAATACTTCTTTGTATGTATTTTAACTATCTTCCGGGACACCCTGTATACATACATATAAAAAATTAGACTATTTGGGGTTTGAAGGAAGATGAATCTTGGCTGGAAATTGTAGCATCAATATGTCAAATAAACACCGTCATAGTTATTTTGTCGCAGCTGAAAAGTATTAAATCTGAAAATATTAATTTGGCCTAATTAATAATACCGCAATTTAAGTATACTAATAATTAAAAATTTAAAATATTTTTATAGCATTGTTAAATATTTAAATAGACGAATTTTCCCAGAAAAACGTAAGCGAACTATATTTTCTCTAGCATTGATGTATATAGCAGTTTTTGGCTTAGGGATCCCCGCCATGTCTAGTGCCGAGAATGGTAGATCGCTGAAATGTGAAGGTCAATAGTTCTGGCCTGCTGTGCGGCTTTCAATCTAACGGTTTTGAGTTTTGGCCGGTTTTCTCTACATGTAACGTGAATACGTGTTAGAACCTCCTAAAAAGTCCTCTGCCCAAGGCACCCCCACTTTCCATCACAGATACCTCATGTGCAGGTTTGCCTTAAGTGCACTTGGCAAGACCATCCGCATATTAAAACACAGCCCATGTTTCGAAAGTGGCGCAATGATACCTTCACTTAATATTTGAAAAACCACCATGTCAAAAATCTCAGAATACAAATTTTCATCTAATAGTTTTTGAGTTTAAATCTCTGAAAAATTAACTCTATAATGTTAAAAATAAATGTTACACTTTAACCGTTAAGTCCTAAAATAATTGTATTTAATCATATTCACAGTAGAGTCTCGATTGTTCTAGTTTTCCCATACATCTCAGTTAGTGAAAAAATCAGTTTAGCTCCCAAATAATGACCAACACATATAAAACAGGCGATTTAATTTTTATTGCAGGACAAAAATTGAAATACTTGGTGCACCCAGCAGCCCTATCAGAAATCCCTCTCATAAAGAAAGTGGGTGTATTTTTTCTGTAGATATCATCATACACGTTTCTGTGCAGTGTTGACATGCTGCTTTGGCAATGGCGGGATACTGCTGTACGGAAACGAGTCAACGTGTCAATACAAAACAATTGACTATTATTTTCCGATAATATTAAACTGATGTTAGTAACCTAATATGTAACTACATTTTACATTTAATTATGCACTCAAATCACAAAAATTGCTGTATCCCCATTTATCTCTTTATTAATTTAATTATTTCGATAGTTCGAAACAAATCCGGTCCCGTCTACCTCGAATATTATCAAATCTAGTTCAAAATATTTTTTACTAATGGCGGGCACATGCCGTGAGGTGAGGCCAACACTACTACGAACGTAAGCGTTGGTCAATACATTATGAGGGCTCATGTGCTTTCGCCAACATTATCCCAAAATAAAAATGTGGATGACTTCTCAAAAGTTTAAAATTTATGTACAATGGTAGAAAATATTAAGCCGTAAACACAGGTCTAAACAGCTAATTTAATGCGACAGTTACACGTAGAATTGAAAATATCACACACACATTCAGACTCTTTTTTTTTTATTGTCCTAAAGGTAAAACAAATTACTTTTATTTTCAGGTTAATTATACTTTTTCAAACTCCAGGGGGGTGCAAGTGCACCCCCTTGCACCCCCCTCCCGGTGCCCATGTCTACGCTTAACGTCTTTCTATACCCGTACATCACTTTATTCCTTTCATTACCAAATACGGACATGGCCTCATATCGGTTAAAATACAGCTGAAATAATTTCCTATCACACGGGTTTACTGTAATTTTGGCGGCTGCCTTCATCCTCAATAATTTGGTGCCCGGCGCTTTGTTATGTCTTCCCATTCTCTCTGTTGACTAGGAATATTCTGCGGTTTTTCGGAGTCTTTAATAATGAATATATTATTGGCTCTCGTTTGGGCGTTCTTTAAATATGTCAAGTTTAACTTTCTCGCCAACCTCCTGATAATTCTTCGATTGAATTTGACTTCTGTTTACTCGCTGGCATCCTTCATTCCTGTTGAACTTATACTGACCGCCCTTCCACATAAGTTCTGGACATTTTAGTGCTATGTATTGGCGGAGCACTTCACTACTGCCATTTTAAAAAATTGACTGCTACTGCTGATTGTTTTCGCTGTTTCTATCCCGTTAACGAAAGACATCGATGCGCTTCTTTTCCTGTGATTTATTTCTGCGAGGTGCCAATCCTCTGAACATGCGGATACTTCAGCCGTCGTGGTGTTATCACAGCCGGTTATTTATTTTTATGTGGCGGACAGCTTTAGACGACTATAGACCTAGTCGAAATAGTTTCAGACTAGCAGGACGTCATCATTTGGAACAGTTATTTATATAAAACAGCACTGTTTCTATGATGATATCTTGTTGGTTCATAATACATTTCGAAGCCCTTGGATTTTCTGTAAAAGAGTTAGGAAAATAACAGGTAAACTTTAAGTTTCACTTTTTTAAATATATATACTCTCATAGTATGTTTTAGTGTATAAAAGTATTTTCCTCCGTAAAATTTAAGTCATGTGGTATACAGCAGGTAGATATGGGAATTTCTTTTCAGAATAGCTAACAAAAAATCTTTTGATCTAAAGAAAATTAATAAGAAACAAAATGTTACCCTAATGTTATGTGTAACAATAGTGCAACTCTTTTTATTATTACTTCCTGTAAAATTTTGATTTATATATGTATATATATAAACTCGGCTATTCGAGCCTTATCAGGGGGACCCCTGAACCCCCTAATTTTTTAATTTCATTATTGCCATATTAAAACGATATTAATCGAGTATGTCATTTTATCTTATCTTTCGTGTATTTCGCCTGGTCACCCTATGTTGAAATTTTTATGATTGTAACCAGGGACGTACCCAGAAAAAAATTTCGGGTAGGGTCCAAACGGTGAAAAAGGTAGGATTTTCCACGAAAAGACTTCATCATTATTACATTGTTTGCAAAAACTGAAATTTCGGGGAGAGTCCGGACCACCCCCCTGGGTACTGCCTTAAATGTAAGCTATTTATAGATAAATACATTGGATGCCTATTCACAGCTTACGGAATATTGTAACAATAGATGAAAGCTTTTGTGAAGTAATAGTATTTAAATATATGTAAAATTATATCGCTATTTGGGGGGGGCACATTTTTCGGACAATTTTCAATAAAGTTGGGGGTGAGAGATAAAATGACACAGTCATTAATATATATATATATATATATATATATATATATACACTGCTGGCCATCGTAAATGCAACACCCTGAAGGAAGCATGCAAATAATATGAAATTTACAACATGCATTAGCTGAGGTGAGATATGCAAATGATTAGAATTTCAGCGCAGACGCACATCAAGCGCGCCTGTGGCGCCACCTCAAAGCGCTATTTAAGGCTTGGAGATTTCGACGGTTTCAAGTACAACAATTGTGTTTTTCTTGCTTTTTTTTCAAAAAAACGATAAATTATGCCTCGTAGGAAACAACGATCATCTTTTGATCAAGTATCCGAGTTTGACAGAGGAAGGATAGTGGCATACCGAGATTGTGGGTTATCTTTCAGGGAAATCGGTCGTCGTATTGGACGAAACCAAACAACTGTGATGCGGATATGTGATCGTTGGGTGCAGGAGGGTACGACGGACAGACGTGATCGACCGCATCGACCTCAGTGCACCACGTCACGTGATGACAGGCAGATTGTACGCATGGCAGTGACGGACCGCTCAGTCACATCACGAACCATATCACAGCAGATTCAGTCTGTAACGCATCATCCAGTGTCTGCGCGTACCATTCGACGTCGTTTACAGCAGAATGGTCTGTCCGCAAGACGTCCGTTGCTTTGTCTACCTCTGACGCGGAACCACAGACGTCTCCGCCGCCAATGGTGCGATGAAAGAAGGATGTGGACGACAGAATGGAATGAAATTCTCTTTACTGACGAGTCACGCTTCTGTATGCAACACCACGACGGTCGGATTCGAGTCTGGAGACACCGTGGAGAGAGGATGCTGAACAGCTGCATTATGCACCGTCACACTGGTCCTGCACCGGGTATTATGGTATGGGGCGGTATCGGATATCTCTCTCGCACTCCTCTAGTACGCATTGCCGGTACTTTAACCAGCCAGCGCTACATCTCCGAGGTGTTGGAGCCAGTTGTCCTTTCTTACCTTCAGGGCTTGCCAACAGCCATATTTCAGCAGGATAATGCACGGCCACACGTGGCACGCATTGTCCAAGGGTTCTTCGTCAATCACCAGATTGAATTGCTTCCCTGGCCGGCGCGCTCTCCGGATCTTTCGCCGATAGAAAACATGTGGTCCATGGTTGCTCAACGACTGACCCAGAGTTCATCCCCAGCTGTCACACCAGATCAACTTTGGCAACGTGTGGAAGCTGCTTGGTCTGCTGTACCCCAAGAACACATTCAAAGTCTCTTTGAATCAATGCCGAGGCGTGTGGCAGCTGTGATCTCCAACAACGGCGGCTACTCTGGGTACTGATTTTGGCAGGAACCACGCTTCATAGAATGCTGTAAATTTAATCATTTGTTACTTGGTCAACATGTTATCTACACAATAAATTTTGTTGTGATATCTCTTGTTTTTCTTGGTGTTGCAATTTGGGTGGCCAGCAGTGTATATATATATATACAGGGTGTCCAGTGCTAACGCTGTCCAATGGCTATTGCCTAAACCGTTAGTCAGAGACATATAGTTCTAATTGCAAAAATGCTTTAAATTATATAGTCTATTATATGAGAAACAACCAAAGTCAATAAATCAATTTCTATGAAAATCAAGAAATTTAAATTTTTATACGGTCCCCCCGTCCTATCGGTTATATTTAGAAAGATTTTCTTTATGCAATTTCATGCACAATAAAAAAAAATTCGTCCTTCTACGACCAAAAGTTATCGATTTACGAAGCAGCAAACATTGTGACTTAAGTCACTTTTTCACGTTTAAAATGTCCCGTTATGGTAAACCGTTAAGGGACCATATAAATACTGAAATTTTAAATTATAGGTTTTAATTTCATTTTCTGGCGTAATGCGGGAAAAGAAGCAAAACTAATTTTAGAGTACTGATCTTCAAGCAGACAGGGCCTTATTATCGCATGGGCAAATCGGGACTTTGCCCAGGGCCCCCCAATTTCAAATGTTGTTCTGAAATATTCTTTTTTACATCAAAATTTTATAAAAATTGAAACAAATCTGATAGATCAGGGGCCCCCAAATCTATCAATGCCCGGGGGCCCCTGTTGGTCATAATCGGGCCCTGCAAGCAGAGGGTTATAGTCAAGCTCTATTAAAATCTATCTGAGGTCAGACTTACTAAATCGTACATAGTGTTACGAATTTTCGGAGCAAACCGCTGTTCTGGGGCTTAAAATAGTTCAAAATTCGTATTTTACGCTTCAAATAGATAAAGTTTGCTTTTTGTTGCATCAAAATCTGTCAACTAGAACTGGAGATACCTAGGTTTTGGTTTCCCATTCAAATGTATGGGGTTTCCAGAAATCTCGAGAAATATTGGTCCTAGGCCTTCGATCTCTTCACTTTTGGGGACTCATTTTTGGCGCCAAATTTGGCGATATTTCGCCAAAAGTCGCCAAGCTTGGCGACATTTTGGTCATTTGGCGCGATTTTCCCTAGGGGGCTAGTAAAGTTGCTTTTGATGCATTAAAAACGCATAATAACCTATAATTTCTCTTCTATGACGTAATCAAAATTACCGCTTTATGTGGAATCCTCGAGAAATAGACTTTTCTGGAAGCTTCTTGTACCTTCTGCGTCGGCTATAAATTGAAGCGCTTCGGAAGCCCCAGTTCAGTGCGACTTGAACGCCCAGTGTGTGAAGAGCTCTCTCAGTGTGAGTACGCTTGATAGAAGCGGTGTTTCGCGCTTCTTTTTGAAGCTGTTTTTAAAGTGCTGTGTGTAAATTCTTCACTGTTGAGTCTTGAGGGATTATTAGTGTTATCCCTTGTATATTTCCACTGAATTTTACCTGTGGAAGTGTTTTATTTTGTGCTAGAATTACAGCCTTTGTGAGAGCTTCTGATCTAAGCGGACTCTTAATAGCACATTACTGATTAAGTGTGCTTGTGAATTTTGTACAGCTGATTGTTCAACTAAGTTCTAGAAGCTATAAAGTTTGTTTTTCATTCTGACAAGTACTTTTTACTAGAACTTTCTACACCAACTGGACTTTAGAACGACGAACCCAGGAAACAAGCAGAAGATAGGTAGCACGTGCCAAAGGTAGCATGAAGATGTGTAACATAAGAATGTGCAACGAAAGTACAGGAAGAGTTTTCTGTACGAGTGCATATTCAGATTGCAGTCGAGGGAAGTTATTAATGCCAGTTCATTTAAAAAACCTGTTTTAAAAATTCTACTTTCAGCATAAGCTATATTTTTATGTTACTTTATTGGATACACATTGTTAAACGTTAATCTTCTTTATTTCAATCTATATTCATAAAATAGTTAATGAAATTGCTAATAAACATTACAAAGCTCAAACCATATACATTAATTTGTTCTCAAATTCATTTTGTATACAACCCCTATTTCACAGCTCGAAAAGTGCTCTAACTTTAAACAGCTGTAACTCTGTGAATTTTGGTCGTAGAAGGACGAATTTTTTTTATTGTGCATGAAATTGCATAAAGAAATTTTTTCTAAATATAACCGATAGGACCGGGGGACCGTATAAAAATTTAAATTTCTTAATTTTTATAGAAATTGATTTATTGACTTTGATTATTTCTGACACAATAGATTACACAATTTAAAGCATTTTTGCAATTGGAACTATGTGTCTCTGGCTAACGGTTTAGGAAATAGCCATTGGACAGCGTTAGCACTGGACACCCTGTAAATATATAATATATATATATATATATATATATATATATATATATATATATATATATACTAACCGAAAAGTACTATAGCTCATTTATAAAATCTCTGACTCTTGAAATATTGAAATTAAACTGTTTATAAATGATTTTATGTTGGTTCTGAAATGTGTTACCGCCTCTCTTATAAAAAAATCTTAAGCGACTGCAAATTTGTAAGAAAATTGCAGTTTATGAAAATGCACACAATTATGATCACTAATGATAGACGCACATAATTTGCAAACGATTGACCAACGGATTTTGCTGTTTTTATCTTTCATTTATGTTGTTTTTTATCTTTTAATATGTTACCCTTAAGGAATGTTTTTCTTTTGCGGGGTGGGGGTTGATGAATAAGCCCCCTACCCCAAATCCGCCACTGGCTCGTATTTTAATTATGGCAGCATTACTGTAAATAGGCACTAATCCGGTACTGTGCCATTATATTGCAGTCACTATTAAGATACCAGGCCAGTGCCTTTATTTTTAATAATAGCCGGCACCTGGTCGTTTCATTTTGGGAATTATAAACTGAATGGGCCAATGCCTTTATTGTGAGTAACGGCAGGCACCTGCAGTATGCCAGTAGAGTGCCGTTGCCTTCCCAGGCTTCTGGCAAGGTACTTCTCGGGCGACCACTTGTACGATTCAGTTACTTTTTGCAGTGCCGGGCTGGCGCTGTACGTGATGGCAGAAAGGCACTTGCAAGGAAATCCGCCAGCAGGTGTGTGTTTGCTGGGGAATAGTTGCATATCTCGTAAACTGCTAGCGATCAATTATGTGATACCTAAAATCAGAATTTATTTTTTAAAATCACATTTCTCATAAGACACAAATTTTATTATCCTACAGAGCTGATTTTTCAGACTGTAGAGTTAAATTCCACCGGAAAGCATAAGATAGCAGAGTATGCAAATGCTTGAAACTTGAAAAAAAGTAAATGTAACTAAATACTATATAGACAACACAAAAAATCATTACTCTAATACCTGATAAAGGAGGGTAAACACTAATACCAATGCAACATAAGTAAAAAAAAAACTAGTTTTAAACTTATCAGCTATCGCACTAGTTAGATTATACTGATATTAATAGAAAGCAACATTTTCTAGAATACATGATTTTTACAATTTAAATTGGAAATAAATCTTTAAAGAAATCGAGATTGTTTAACTAATTTTCATTAACAATCTAAAAATAGGCTTAGACATGATTAAAATGTTTTGTTAGTTGTTGCGTGATTTTGGAAAAGTTTCAGAAAAGTTTTAGTACTGAACTGGAATAGAGATAGCTTTGAAAATGTTACATTTTAGAGTTATACACGTAATTTGAGCTGAAGTCAAAACCGGTTACTGAGACTTTTTTAAGCTTTATAGCTCTATTTAAAAGAGCTGAAAAATACAGGTTATTTTGAAAAATAAATGTGCATCTATGGTTATTTTATGTAAAATACAGAAACGGGAAATGTTACTTAAATAGAAAGAGTCAATATCACAACTACAGAGCAGCCAATATCAGCTAAACTTGTTTGGTTAATTTTGATAAAATGCTTAAATACTGGGACACTCAAAAAAGGGTTAATTTTTGTCAGTAAACAAAGTAAGTGACATTAAGAACGGCGTCTGTTTCTATCTGTCCGGCTTTCAAATTTATTTTTTATTCAATTTTTAAAGTCAACCAGTTTAGTTTTTAATAATATAATTTTAAAGACGCATATTTTATATCTACTCAAAGCACTTAAAAATAAAACCGAAACTTATCATGCTTTATATATCACGCTATCATATAACACTTTATAAACGAAAATCGCAATGTCATTTTATTTTGAAATTTCAGTAAAAAGTGGGTTTTATTAAGACTGAATGGGCTATTGTTTATAAGTATTCACCTTATTTATTACTCATACAATCAACCTAAACATCAACACATCAAAAAATACTTTCACATAAGGTTAGCGAGACCGAAAATTTGGAAAGTAGAGGGGAAGGCATGTACACACAAACCAAATTCCATTGCAGAAAAGAGAAGTTTCTTTTAAATTGTCAAGCAAATGTTTTAAATCATAAGATTTTGAGAAAAAAATGGGGGAGGAAATTGAAATTACCTTCTTTCCCCCAACATTACTTCGAAGTACCTTAACAGAAATTCCATAGCTATTACATAGAAAAAATCGCCAAATACATACAAAAATTGTTTTTTAAAAATGAGTTTAAATATTATTTAGATTGTCCTATTTTACACTCATGTCCATAAACTAAGGATAATGAAGTTCAGGCAAAGAAAGAGAAAGAAGCAAAACAAATTTGACTTATTTGTAAAGTCTATTTATTAAACAAAAAGTAAAGAGCAAAAAAGATGCTATATGTTTGACATAATTAATAAAAATTGCAAGTTTTACTCCCTTGACCAAATTTAAAAAAAGAACCTATTTACAAAAAACAGTATAACATGGTTAGTAGGATGGTTAATACGGAGTATGTCTCCCGGACGATGCAATACAGGCCTGACAACGCCTAGGCATGCTGAGTATCAAATGATCAATCTGATCTTGGAGAATATTACACCACTCATCAAGCAATGCACTCCGAAGTTCCGGTAGGCAGGTGGGAGGGGGTTGACGGGCTGCAATTCGTCGGCCAAACATATCCCACACATGCTCTATTGGATTCAAGTCCGGTGAGTATGCTGGCCAATGCATACGGGTGATATCCTCCGATTGAAGGCATTCGTCTACAATGTTTGCACGGTGAGGACGGGCGTTGTCATCCATAAACACAAATTCAGCACCCATGGCGCCCCGAAACAAACGTACATGTTGTTCCAGAATGACATCCCGATAGATGTGGCCTGTCATCGTTACACTCTGAACATGCAGGTCAGTTCTGGAAGCAAGAATAATTCCTCCCCAAACGAGCCATCCTGCACCACCGTAACGGTGTCTTTCAATGGTGTTCTCTTGGTGGTAACGGGTACCTGGCGCTCTCCAGATGAATGTCCGGCGAGAATCAGACTCCAAACTGAACCTGGACTCGTCGGAAAACATCACACAAGACCACTGTTGCGGTGTCCACAATGCATGCTCTCTACTCCAGGTTAATCGCAGGCGACAGTGAGTTGCGGTAAGTGTAACACATCTGACAGGCCTACGAGCATATAGACCAATGTGCCCTAAGCGTCTGTACACGGTTTGCCTTGAAACTGTCGTACCGGTAGCTGAAGAGAGCTGACGAGACAGGTCTCATGCTGTACTCCGTCTGTTTCTTTTGGCAGTAACTGCCAAATAGCGGTCCTCATTCGGCGTTGTAACTCGGGGGCGACCTGTGCTGTAACGTCTACTCACATTACCATCATCTTGGAATCGTTGCCAAAGCCTGGAGATGACACTCTGGGCGATTCCAAGTTCCTCGGATACTTCCAGCTGGGTACGTCCACATTCCAGTCGTCCGATAATTCTGCCACGTAAAACATCATCCAAATGCCTCCTTTGTGCCATCCTCCTTTGTGCGGTCCTCCTTATTGCGGTTTTTGCACTGAAAGGCTCTCACAGCGCTTGTGAACAATTTTACTTCTTTGCCACCATTCCTTATATACCACTCTCTTACACTCTCGTCATTGTGACGTACCATCCACGCCATCTGGTGGTTTCCTGTAATTTGCATATTCTTCTTCAAGATGTGTGTGATCATTCCACAGGTGAAATTTTTATTTTAGAGATCAATTTCTGTGTGATTCTGAATTATCCTTAATTTATGGACATGAGTGTATTATTATATTCCATTTTGAATTTTTCAATGGTTAATCTTAAATGATAAGCATTTCTTCTTGTGAAAAACTGAAATAAAAGAATAAATGCATTTAAAAAATACATATATGAGTAAAGGTGGCCCAAAATGATCCTAGAGGGCGAAATGATCATCAAGTTTTCTTAAATACAGGTGTCGCTATCTACCGGGTAACACATTTTAATATTTAAGTGATCGATGTTTTACGTGTGTGAGTAGAATTTTTCAAAAAACTGAGTTTTGCCATATCTCTTATAAGGTAAGCACTAACTTTCCTATTTATTTAGAAATAGCGTCTTTAATGTACAGAAACATGACTTTGTTTACTGAATATAGTATGTTTTTAGATGTGTTCAGTTAGTTATGTTTCTCGGCGTCTTCCAGTAATATGAACAAACATTGGCAGCCATACTGCCGGGTAAAAGATCCAGCTACTGAAAAAACTCCAGGACCAGGTCTTAGTCGTCATGGCAGCCCTTCAGATGTTCTCAAAATACGTGGCTCCCCATTATATTATTTAATTTATTTCTGAGTTTATTGTAGAAATAAATTTTTGAATTATGTGTAGTCATAATTACTTTTATTACGCATAGTCATAATTACTTTTACATATTTTATTTTGCCAATAAAAAACAATTTACAATAATTTTCAAATGAACAATCATTTTGCCCTTGGGTGTGGGTAAAATGATCTTTTGGACTTTTTTTCAAAAATTTCTTGTTTTTCTTGTTTTTTTTTTTTCAGTACTTAATGTGCTTTTGAAATGTTATTAAAATATGTTTATGGTGCAAAATGTAGTGTAAAACATTGTAGCAAAGGGACAAAGATCTGAGGGTCGATTGCCAGGTTGGGTAGGGTTGACTCAGTCTTTCATCCCTTGGGGGGATCAATAGAGGGCGAAGCGTTTTCGTTACTCAGTTTGGGTTAAAAATATGTTTATGATGTAAAATATGACTTAAATATTGTGGCAAAGAGGCAAAATTTCATTTAACATTTATAATATTTCATCCAAGCTTTCCCCGTAAAGGGATCATTTTCGGCCACCTTTCCCTGCATATGCTTATAACGAACCAAGTACTGAGCAAAACAGGTCCAGAGATATAGTTTAAACCTCTTTTAGAGCAGTAATAATGATAGCAGTAATAATGATAATGATAAAATTTAAAATACAAAGAGTTTATTTTTTTTCTAAGTATCCAATCAGCTGTTTCATCCCCCCCATTTTATCATGGTTATAATTCTGTCTGCTTTGAGAAATGTATCAATGAAAACAATATCAAAAGTCAAAATACGAGAAACACAGTGTCTGTTTCTGCTCAGTCATTAAACACAAATTTTTAGATAGCGAAAGATAATCTGTTTATAACCTCTCTATTGAAAAAGAGTACTCTTTTTTAATTGGAATACTAAATTTTTTTTTAGTAAAAAATCTCTTATCTAGCTGATAAAATCATCTATACATTTTAAAAGAAATATTTTTTTACTTTTTATTTTAATTTAAATTTCTTTATGAACATTTTAATATGCAATCTTTAATGATTAATAATTTTCTCAGAGTTGTCTCAGAAGACATAAACAATGAATGCACTTTGAAAGAATATATGTTATTTAAAACTTTTGAAATAATTTTCAATCTTTACAAGTGTAATAAATGTCATACTGAATGATGTCAATAGAACGTTTTTCGTAAAATTTTATTCAAATATAGTTTTATTTTATGATATTTAATAGGGATAATTTAGATTTGTGCTGATTTAGAGTGTTTTGTAAAACTCTTTTGTTAATGCGTAAGTTAAATATTGCAAATCATATTTTTCTTCCTTTTTTTCATTTTCGAAACTTTGCGTTAAAATGTTATTTCGAAAGTGCACGATTTTTACAAATTAAATAAGCAAATAGATATTAATAAATGCTTGTGGAAGCCATCATTATTCTTGTAATTATTACTGAATATCCAAAATTTTAAAATAGATAAAAAATTATTAAACTGTGAATATTTCTGTTTATTCTCAGTTACTAAACATTTCTATAGTAGAGTCTCGATTGTTTGAGTTTCCCATATATACGAGTTAATGAAAAAATCAGTTTAGCTCTCAAATAATGACCAACATGTACAAAACACGTGAAAGACGTTTTTCGCACCACAAAATTCAAATACTTTGCGCACCCGGAAGCCCCATCTGAAATCCCCTTCCCAAAGAAAATGGGTGTATTCTTCCTATAGATAGCCTCACAGACATTTCTGTGCGGTGTTAACATACATGCTACTTTGACGATGGAGCGATACTGCTACACGAAAACGGGTCAACGTGTTAATACAAAAAATATTTGACTATTGATTTCTGATGTAGCCAACCTGTTCTAATCATGACTAATGTAGTATGTGCATTGTATATGTATATATGTAAGTGCATTTTTCATTTAAATATCCTATCAAATCTCAAGATTTGCTTTACTTACATTTCTTTGTTAATTACATTTTATTATTCGATAATTCAAGTTTTCGGAGGCAAGCCCGTTCCCGTCCACCTCGAACTATCGAGACCTGGGATGCTGTATTTATTATAGATAGTAAATATTGTTGAACCCAGTCGAAGAAAAAACAAAAATAAAATGAAATTGCGTAACGTGTCGTTGGTGGGACATGAAAAAATAAAAAATTCGGACTCATTATTAATTTTTTACCGTAAAATTATTAACATAAAGAAGAATTAATAAGCAATATTGAGATTACTATTTTAATTGAAGTGAAATCTTCTTGCACACAGTCGAAAAGAAATCCGATTTACTGCATATAATGTTCAGTAGAAAAAATATTAAAATAGACGATTTTTTTCACTACTTAATAAGCTGCTAATATTTCTAGCTTGTTAAAAAAGACACCCCTAATGCGAGCGTCATATAAAAGATCATATAATTAAGCAAATAATTGAAAATTAAAATCTTAAAAGTCCCATTTTCTTCAATATTTTCTTTAATTGGGTTTCCATTTCCACATAAAAAAGATATAGCACTATCACAAAACATACGGTTTCCCTTCAAGCATTTTCACAAAAAAATGTACTTGTAATAATTTTCATTTTATTTCACTTCTTAAAGGATAGTAGATGGCCGAAGTGTGAAGGTCCTTGGTTCCGGTCCCATCGCGCGGCTGTCGATCTAAAGGTCTGGAGTTGGTAGGTTTTCTCCAGATGTAACGTGAATACGCGTTAGAACCCCTTAGAAAGCCCTCTACCAAGGCACCGCCCCCTGGCAGATCGCCCTAGTGTAGCGTTGCCATAATCACACGCAATCACCTCTTAAAGGAACTGTGCACATATGTTTTAGGAATTACAGAGGGAGCATTTGTCGATTTTTACAAAATAAGAAAATTACTTTGCCTCAGAATAATTTGCTTTCAGGAGAAAACAGAAGGTAAAATCACGAAAACACTGCTGTGTAAAAGTATATCTAGCCATATAAAATAAGTTAAATGGTAACACAATTTTTTTCAGTACCTTCATTAATTGAGAATTTCCATTCGAAAATTTCATTCTCGTTTACAAAAGTCTTTAATGTCCAAGAAATTGAAGCTAAGCAAAAAGGTATGATAAAACGTAACTTCCTCCTCTGATTATTCAATAAATTGTTTCCTAAATTTTGTTCATATATTATATACATTCCAGATCATAATAACTAATTTACAATTATTTTTTACCAGGCAGACACATTTCTAAAAAAATTGCCCGTTCTCGAATGCCTTATACATAGTACTGGATATCTGTCGAGTTCTAACAATTGGCTAAGTTTTTACTAACATTAGAAAGCAACTAAAATTTTATTCCTTAGAGAAGTGCTGCATTACAGATTCGTGTAAATAAGGAACGTTTAAAAAAAGTTCGTTCCAAAACAAACGGAGTTGAAAAAGGATAGTTGCTCTTTTTTTAACGAAGTAGACTGGTGTGAATTAAACAAACAAATCAGAAGATGTGACTGGAAAAATGTTTTCGAAATGTATTTCTGCATGCATCGCAGAATTGCATAAGCGTCATAAAATAATGCTGGCATTCCACTTTTACCCTTTTTTAAATCCTTTAAGAGCTGAGTTTCCGAGAATTAATCGCAAATTTTACCGTTAAATCCTCTTCGCATCCCAACCTTACTTCTTCGTGTTGTAATTAAAAAAAATAATTAAAAAAAATCGAGTGGTGCTACAGAAGCAATCCCCAATTGAATTGTAAAGTGCCTTTTCGATTTTATGATGTAAATAAATACAATGAAATCGCAGCATAGCAGAGTTAAAGAATGTTCCAAACGTAATTAGGCGAATGGGATGAAAGCTAGCTTAAATCGGTTTCACTTTTAAAACCGTTTTTCGTTTCCTATCTATCATTCTGAAGAATCCTGATAAATAGTGCCGTTGAAAAGTATATAGAAGAGATTTTGGGGTTTTTACTTGCAAATGAAGCCCGACTGTTTACACTTTCTATTTATTTCTTCAGCTGAAATCTCCCATCTAAATCCTATTTTATCTTTCTCCTATTTGGCAACAGAATAGAAGTTTTACTCTTTCACGCATTTTTTTTTTCATCGTCTCGCGCTGCGGTTCGCAACAATTTATTTTTCTGAAGATACTTTTTTCTCTCTTTTCTATATGTTTATTTCTCTTCTTTCTAACATACATTGAAAGTATTATAACAATAAGGAGAGGAATCTATTCTGTTAGTGCAAAAATCTTCTTTGAAGTGAAAAATGATGAACGATAGGAATAAACTGTGAAATATTACATAAAACGGTGTGATATGTTAAACTATTTATTTTTCTTAAGAAAAGGGTTTGAGCATCATCAAATCATAAATATTAGTTCTATTTTTCATTTTATCATTCTCTTGCTCTTGATTCTTCGGAAATGCCCATATGTATTTCTTTAATAATTTTACTGTACCATGTAATACTTTTATGAAATGTAAAATGCCTTACTTTCTCTTTTTCTTGCAGATTTTTGGCCAATTCTCTATTTTATTTCCTTATAGTTTAAAGAAAAGCAAAACAAATTAAAAACTCAGTAATAATTGTGCTCCTAATAATACTTAAGAGGAATAAACACTCAAAATACTGGTATTAAACGATAAAATAAATAACAACTTTTTGAAAAAAACACACATAAAATGACACAATACGATCGTTTCGACCGAAAATTCTTTTGGTCTTCCTCGGTCAAAGCCATTTGTCTCACTGAACAGAGGGAACTCTGTTCGTGTTATAAGTAGCATTTTATGTGTGTTTTTTATTCACAAAGTTCTTATTTATTTTAATACTTAAGAGGGTTTAAAAAATTATCGAATTACTAATTCACAACAAACGCTAACACATACTAGAATTTATGATTTCAGTAAAAGGAAAGCAACTGATACCGGGCTTCGTCGAATACAGTTTTTATAGTGAAAACTATGTTACAAAATGTGTGATTTTTTATATTTTACAAATAGTTAGTTTATGTTAGCTGAATAATTTAAGTTACATTATTGCATTTTTGCTTGCTTAATTTTACTTTCAAACCATACGCAGTTAACTGACTTTCAAATCAGTACATTCAGTTATACCTTAAACATGCCCGTATGGTATGTGATTGTATAACTTTATAATTTACACTTCGTGCTTATGAATACTTGATTTAAAAATTAAAGGCATACAAAAACTAACCGGAGACTGTTCTCTAAGAAAAGCACTGTTGTTAAATTAATTGTTGTTAGCACTGTTGTTTAAAGCACTTTATCATGCTCTTTCGACCAAAACCATGTGATGTGATTTCGCGACGATGAAACGATTTTGCAACCTGAGATATATACACAACTGCAAACGATAACAAATTCAGTATTTAAAAGATTTAACTAATGTTCGTCTTCATAAAACTGTATTGAGAAATTTTAGTCAATGTTGACGATGCCACAAATAATTCATACTTTCCAAGCAGATAATTTCCTGCTCATAACTCACTTGAACGGCTTATGAAGGAGACACACCAGAGTTATGCTTTGATGAAATTATATTGATATACTAGCTAGACTGGTAAATTAGGAAAGACAAATGTAATTGTGGCATATCATTCGGGTTTTGATAACACATAATTGCTAAATGGAGATTAATGGCAAATTACATAAAGATATCCTTTAAAAAACAAATTAAAACATCCAAGACAAACTCTAATATACAAAGTAATTCTTGATTTAATTTCATTAAAATATATTGCGCTGACGTTTCCAATAACAAGCTAGTGCAGAAAACAGATTTCATATCCGGTATAGTAAGCTCAAGATTTTTTAAAAAGTAGGGTTTTTTCTGAAAATAAAAACGTTCACTTTCACGCTAGTCCACATCTTGGTTTACATCTTAGTTCCCAACGTTCCTTATTCTTTAGAAATATCTATAATACCTCATGTAGATATTACCGTCTAAGCATAAGGATGCATTGTTAAATTAATATAGTCACTATTTTACCGATACATAAACGAAAATCTGAAAGTTTTTCTTGTAATGATGAAAAAAAGTTAACGCTAATATCATCTATACAATCAGTTTATTAAAATTTCGCTTAAAGAAATTTACCTACTTTACAGATTTACTTTTAACGCGCCAATGCAAATATTTAACTGGTATAAAAATGTTGATATTAAAATTTCACAACTTTTAATCTATGATTTTTCTAACGTCACACATGAGCTCTTTAAATGAAAAATGAGAGACCTGCGAATAGTTCAAGTTTAATTAAACTTTAGCAATTAAAGAAGTGGCTAATACATTTTTGTACTAGTAAACAAAATAAAGCTATAGGTTGTATATTTAGGCAAAATTACTCTATCTGAAACTAAACTCTAAACATTTTTGAAACTTGTTAGATAATTAGTCACTTTGACATATAAATTCACGTTTAACATATGTTTTATTCCATAGAGATGAAGAATTATGCTAAGGAAATATGCAGTCTTAAAAATATTTTTGTATTTTCATTAAATCTTCTTAGTGTGCTATTATTTATTGCAATTCTTCTTCCGATCAGTTTTTAACTATTGAAAATTTGTAAATGAAACTCTGCAAACATTAATAATGTTTTCACTTAGGTGTGTTTCTTTAATTAAATTATAAGGAGATTATATTTACTTTTTTTTGTTCTCTTAAACTTGTTTCAAATGTTTTAATTCGAATGCATGCTTTTATGGGAATTATAATATAAATATAACTAAAAGGGAAACTGTTACAAAATAAATAATTAGCTTTTGATGCGTATTATTTAATTAAATTTAATACAGTGCTCTGCTCGTAAATTATTACCAAAATACTTACTTCTGTCAATGATCTGTACATAAAATCTAATACTTCTTCTATATCTATGGGTAATAGCAATGAATTAAAATATAATAATGCAATTAAAATTTCTACTTTGACTTCAAAGACGTATTCAATAACATACCTTTAGAAGATATGTGCAGTATTATATTAAATCTATTAAATAATAGTGTGAATAATATTAACTTACCTTATAATATATATAGATATTAATTATTTCCAAGATTTGTTAAAGTTCATAATTTATAATAATTATATTTAGCATAATAATAAATTATATAAGCAAGTTTTAGGACTACCACAAGGTGGCTCTAACTATAGTTACTTAGCCTACGTATATTTATATCATTATGAACAGATTTACAATAATAACTCTGTTATAATATATAGGTACACAGATGGCATTGTTAATATAGCTACAGTTAATAATTATGATGAATCTTATATATTACCAAACAACATTACATTTAATGAAGATTCCTAGTGATAATAATTTTATAAATTTCCTGGATTTAAAAATTATAATTAATGAAGGATAAGCGTCATAACTTTTTCAACAGGGTGGCCATAATTAAACTGCAAGTGTTCAAGGGGTGCTGGAGAGAAAACTACCGAGAATATTCCAGTAACATTTGGTATGTACACGTTTCAGAACATGCGCAAGTCAAATATGCAAGAAAAAAATCGTCATTTTCACCCGATGTACCGTATTTCAAAGCTCACCGGTGGCATATACAACTTCCAAAGCCGATAGACAGAGCATAGTGACATTCTAAGAGGCATATAAACAATATGAAACATCATTTACAGTTTATCAAAATTCCATACAATGCGCTTCAGTAATTAAAATTTTACAGTAATATGTAATCAAAAATTAGCGTAAATTAAGATCACAAATTAAACAATTCAAAAAGACGCTTTTTAAAACAATTAAACCATTATTTATTCTCATTGACACTCGTTGGACCTCTTCTTAATCCTTTCATACGCCGGTATTCTTTCAGAGTAGCTGAATAATTGCTACTATTCTGATAGAATACCTTCACTAACAATGGACGTTCCTTCTTATTCAGAGTCATGATTGACCATTACTCAATGTGGTCTTGTTTTTACACTGTCCGATGGGCTTAAAATTTGCATATATGACGTCCATAAGCATTGAAACACGATATAGCGCCATCTATCGGGTGAAAATGGCGATTTTTTTAATTGCATATTTGACTTGCGCATGTTCTGAAACGTGTAGATACCAAGTTTCACTGGAATATTCCTGGTAGTTTTCTCTCCAGCATCCCTTGAACACTTGCAGTTTAATTATGGCCACCCTGTATATAAGAAAATAGATGACTAAAATTTTCAAGTTAATAACTTTACTCATTTCTCTTCTTGTATACATATTTCTGCCGTTAGGAACATAATAACTAATCATAAGTATAGAATAGAGTCTCTATGTACCAATAATTATAAGTCTAACAAGATAGCTTACTTGTATTAAAATATATTTTGTATGTATTTTAATAAATTCAGTAAATATGCCATACTCTGTGCATAGTTTAAAAAACTGTTCTAGAGTAGTATGAGCATTATAAACATATTTATAGAAGTTTTAAGATATACCCGAAATAAAATTATTTGACATTTTTATTGTATATCATTTGACTTTTAAAAATTTTTTTAACAATAATAATTAATGTTTTTTTATTTTTTCCTTTTATATTCCTGTTGTACATTCTAGCTATATTAGCCCCTAACTTTGTTACTCACTTGGTTAGCTACACTGGAATATTAGTATTAATCTACTTCTTTCATTTTCCCTTTTTTAAAATTGTTTTCATTATATTGTTTATTATTTCTCATTTTAACTACATGGTTCATGCTGCAATATGATTTTGTTACTTCCATATCTATGATAGCAACACTTTATTTTGAAATCTCGTATTGGCATCAACATTTGACTTTTCAACCATGTTTGGGTAATTTCCACGTTTTTCTCAATAGCAATGGTCGTTCCCCTAGCCTGGGCATCAGGAAAAAAGAAAGGTACTTTTGGCACAAAATAATCATACAGCTAAAGTAATACATATTTTTTAAGACACATTTTTTCGAATTATACAAGAATTAATTCAACATTAGGGCAACGGAAAATTTTATCAACTCATATTTTTCTCGAATTAAAATCTTTCATGTTTTACATAAATTTTACTTCATGTGAATTGCAGAGTGTTAAAATTCCACGAGAAAGAACGATCTAACCATGTAATGTAGACTGAAAATGTTACCCTTTAGAGCACACTCGAAGAAAAACATTAAAAGAAATACACGGCTAGAAAAACGTATTTCATGAAGAAATGTGATGCACGCCATTAATATATCACGATTACTGTCTGACTCGCGACTCTTACAGTTACATTTAATGCTCTCTTAATGCATTGCTATTGTCGTTTGTGCGTTCAGAATAGCTGTTCTCTGTACCATTTAATTTAACTTATTGTGATAAACAATTTCAAATGAAAATGTGTGTTACATATGTGATTAAAATGAAATTGTGTGTTATTAGGTACAGTATAATAAATGCATAGCTAGAAAATACCGTAACAATTTTCTTATATAAAAGTTCATAGTTATTTATAAATGATACATACACTTGATGAATTTCGCGAATTATTATTTTTTGATTTAGCCACAGTAACCAAAACAAAATATTCCTATTAAATACATTTTCCATCAAGCTATTAAAACATTTTGCATACTTAATATAACTGCTTAGAGATTTTACAAATTATAATTCAGTGCTAGTTATGAAATACATTTTTTAATGATGTTAATGCAAAATACATTTAAGATTATTGATTAATTAGCATGATGGTTAAAAGAGAACATAAATATGCTATTAATTTGGTGAGATATATTTAATTGATTGTGTGATAAACTTCAATGAGTTTACTTATCCAAATTTTTATTCGAATATTTTTATACACTGTATGTTAGTCTAGACACATGAATAATGTCTAGTCAAAACTGCTCTGATTAAAAATGTTAATTGTAGTAAAACTATTATTATTAAACTTTTCGATCATTTGAGTACTATGAACTTATTTATATATGTTCACTTCAATTGGGCTAATAGCTCTAATAATGTCCTCCAGACTATCTCCAGGTAGCTAAAGAATAAACTCTTTACTCTATAATCGATAATTTCAATTCAACGTACTATATTACACATTGTGTGCTTTTTGTTGCAGTCTACACATCTAACTATTCAGCAAATTGAATATGAATGGATAAAAACTATGAAATAAAACAACAATAAATAATGGAAGTTATCTTACAAAAACTCTAAATGTCTTGGAATAAAAGTTTCTTTAGAATTAATATTTGGAATCAGTAGTGGTTAATTTGAACACCCTATATTGCTGATATAGTGTGTACAGGGTATTATAATTAAACTTCTATAAGCAGCATTCAGCAGCTGATACAGGTGAGCGGGTTGCCACCAAATTTGTCATAAAGACTGCAAACGAGATGAGCCCAAAGACATTTTTTTAATGTTCAGCTCAAAATATGTCCACTACTTGTAGCATTACACGGTAAAGCAGTTCAAAAAATGGCCCAATTCCATTTATAAATGCTGAAGTACTGTTGAATAAATGCCGAAATTGGTAGTACATTTCGTTTAACTCATTTTTATTGTTAAATTTTCTGTTTTATCGTGCAAAACGCAACCTAGTGGATATTTTTGAATCATTTTTTCCGAAATTCCTTGTTCACATCTCATATGGAGTCTATTGATTAAATATAGTTACACAATTCCTTCACGCGTTTTAGATGTAAAATCTTGTTTGTACGGCTATAAGTTTAAAAACCAATTAGTATAAAATTAGAAAAGCCAGAAAAAGAATTTCTTGTACAATAATTACGTTCTCCGTGAGATCAGCTCATGTTGATATGCAAACAGAAAAAATATTTTAAAGTTTTATTTCCAGGGATAAAATCTATTTAAAAATATAATAAAATTTGTCAAATGAATTTCGCGTTAGCTTGCCTAGGTTTTACCACCGTATCCCACTCATTTTTTGATTAAAAATCTGTACAGCCAATTAAAAACCTTTTATGCTAGAAAACTATGGGAAATATTCTTTTTGTAAACAGAAAAGAAACTGGACAATTTCGTACTTTGTTCGCAAAAGCAAATTTTCAAAATTGTCTTTTATGGACATTTTCCTCCAAAATCGACTGATCATTCGATTTGACGTATGAGCCAGACAGCCTCTCAAATCCACCAATCCCCCAAGCCAATATGGGCGCGCCAATCTGAGCCACAATTTGTTAGCAATACAAAGCATAAACATAAACATAAAAATAATACCAATTTCTCCTAAAAAGAAAGACTGGCTTTCACCTTTTTTATATCTGTTTATATGTTGTGTGATTTCCTAATAGTATAAAGATGCCCGTCCTTGCCCATACCTGCTAGCGCCCATGAATGGCCCCAAACATTAATAGTCTAGTTTGTGACTGTACAGTGTTTTGCAATAGAGCCAGTTACACATCCAAATATTATTTCATGCTTTCATCAATGGTGTAGTTTTAGAGGAATGCTATTGCCCTACATTTTTATTCAAGCTTATACGTCCTCCTCTTTTTATTTTCAGAGTGGGGGGGGGGAGAGACTCAAAACTTTTTTAATGTGTAAAAATTTTTATATTGTGGTTCTGTTTTGAAAAAGAAATCAAATTCAGCTTTACGGCTCACGATCTCTTCCTACATGCTAAATAATGTACACATATCTATAGACACGGATGCGTTATATCACATGAACACTGTTTGCAAAAAAAAAAATTTCAAAGTTGCCGAGAGCTTTGATTTTTTTAAAACAAATTTGTGATTAAATTATTTTTACTACTTAATTTTATCTTAATAGTTTTATTAATGCAGAAAAAATATATACAGGGCTACTGCTAACTCTACGTATTCCTGGTAAGACGTGATAGCTGAGCCTAAATACTACAATTTTGACCCCATATGCATCATCGAAAATCAATAGTTTTCTAAAAATTGAATTTTAAAAACTCTATTCATTAAATGGGTGTCATTTTAACTAATTTTCATAGCTGAAACTCTAACTAAGCTAACGTAATCATAAAAAATACTAAACTATACTTTAAAATTTCAATTCACGAGCCATTACATTTACTTTATTTAATTCACATTTCTTAATTTTTAATTGATATGTTTCCATTTTGCTATTATTTATTTTTTTTTTTTAAATGCGATGACACTAAGCGTGCAAATTGCAAATAAAATTTCTCCCATTAATCAGCTATCCAAAAACGTATTAATGTCCATCTCAAGACATGTTATTAGGAAATAAGGGTGAGTTTTACTTAGCGTAGGTGAAACGCCAAAGGATGCATCCCCGCCCATTTTTTAGGATCGTTGCGCATCGTTTTGTGCGATTGCTGATATTTTGTTGTTTTTCCTTGAAGCTATAGCGAGTGCATTTATTAAGTGGCACATTACCAAGTACATTATTATAGAAATTAATCTAAATAAATAAAACAAACTGTAAAATGTTAGTTGGTTAGTTAGTTATTTTGTCTGTATCTCGCCTAGTTTCTAAACGGGTGAACCTAGATCTACCAAATTTTGTATGGAAATTCTCCAGGACGGGTCCCGACATAACTCTTAGCGATTTTTTCGAAATGCGAATTATTTTAGGAGATATCGATTAAAAAAAAAAAAAGTGTCGCAACTTTTTGCTCTTCGCCATTTTGGAATTCTAACCCCGCAGTGGAAAAATATGAATTAGACATATCTAGGTTGCTATATTTGGCAAGTTTATTAAATGATTCAGCCTCTTGAAGTAAAAATAAAAGAATAACGATTTTTTTGTTTAGGTTATTTTTAAGGTTATTATTTAATTAATATATCGTGCACATTAGAAATCAGAGAAGGCATGAAATGTTTTATACCCAAAAGAAAAATAGGATCTGGAAATTTAGCTAGACTAAAATATGCAACTTTTTAATTTTAGCGAAAAATAAAATAGTTGATATGCGATTTTGAGAGCTGTGACTCTAGTGCTTAGTGCAATTTATCGTCTGCTGCTTGGATTATGAATACACCCGAATAACTTTTTGAAACTTTCATCATTCGGTTCGAATTGTGCATTTTCCTATCCAGCTTTTCCCCATCTATTTCTAATGTATTAACTTCAGGAAAAGGATGTCAGAAATATCAATTTTAATTTTGTTTAATCACACTCATGAATAATGATGTACATTCAAACTTAATGGAATAAGGAAAGAAAATGGGCAAGACCCATGGATTATAATACGCTTTTAATAAGTAACACTTTACTGCGTATTTAAAATCTGAAAGTGTTTCAGATTTTCTTACTTTATTTTTCCTTTTCCGTTCTTAGATAAAAGCCAATATATCCAGAAGCTCTTCAGAATTAATATAGGATGAAAATAAATGTACCTTTTTATCATTTAACCATCTTATTTTTGTAAGCAGGGGCGGCCCGACACGTTAAGCATCGCATCTGGGCGCCGGCTTCGAAGAGGCCCCATTGCGAACTCAAAAACTAAGAAGAGCATAAAAGGGAGCATCTTTTTTATGTTAGCAGGGGGCGCAAATTACCCTAGGGCCGCTCCTGTTTGTAACCATCTTAATTTTAAATTCCATTTCATACCTAATTTTAAATTCCAATCTGAGAGATTTCAGTGCCAAGGAAGCCAGTGAGAAACAGGATTCTCTCCGAACAAGATTTATTAAGATGGCGAACCAACTGGTCGCCGGATGCGGCTAGTAATTAATAAATTTAAATTGGTTATAGTATTTATAAAGAGCCTTTTGACTACTTTCAAACTAAATATTGTGTTAACTTTCAATTGTTATAATTTAGCCTTAAATAGGCTTACCTTTAAAAAATGTCATTACCACAAGGAGCTCATTACCAAGACTTTCTGAAAACATGAAAATGAGATTTAAGGGCAGAGTTTTAAAGTAGGAAATAGTTTTAGACTTTATTTTAAACACATTAACACTCATTAGTTCATATTGTGAGCATTTTATTAGATGGACTAATTTTCACTTATATAATTAAGTTATTATTACGTTCACAAATGTCATTACTACATTCCTGTCTGCCATTACAATGTTTCACTGAAAAAAATGATTATTTAATTAAAAACCAGCAATATAGCCAGACTTTTCTCTCAGTTAGGAAGTTTAAAGGAAAGAAAAGTCAAAAAAGAAGATTTTCTTTTTTGAGTCTTTCACTCTTATTTCGGGAAATCTGAACCCCTAACCTCCACCCCTTGGCTACCCCCCCCAAAGGATCTCCACTAATAATTTTCGCCTTGACTTTAGACATAAATAATTGCATTAACATAAAGAAATCGGTAATTAAAGCAATTATTTTATGTTTTTTTTTAAATGAAAATTGTGAATTCCTGAAAATGACCCTTATTCTATAACAGTAACTGAAAAAGATCGGTATACTTTAAAAATTTTGCAATGAAAATTTATCCACGCTTTCTTGAACTGTATAATCCGTAAAGGCTCATATTCTTTATAATCATTCTATAAAAAAGATCATGTTAACATTAATAAATGTTGAGTATATAAAAAGTAAATAACCAAAATATTAGGATTTTCATTCAAGTAATGCACAATTTTCTTGTAAGGAGAACTTCGCATTCTTTAACAAAGAAATATATTAGCTTTTACAGTACTGTGTTATTTATGAAAACAAGCATGAGTGTGTGTGTGTGTGTATAATAAACTCAGCTTCCCCTATAGCAGAATGATTTCCGGTAACGATTGTTACATCTGTTGAAACACGGTTTGTCAGGTATTTCGCGAGAATGGTCAGTAAATCTAACTGTTTAGTGTCAAAATATACACGCTAGTTTGTGAAGATCAGGCTGTTTCACGAAAGAGACTCCGCTGACTTGATTTGTAGCAACATCTCGTTTATAATGCTTAGAACTAGAATTAGGACAGGCAAGATTTGAAATCTAGTCCAACAGTAAAATGAGCCAGAAATGTTGAGAATTCATCCAGTAGTTGTACAGAATTTTCCTGTAGTTTGTGATAAATTAAAAATAGTCGATTTAAAGATGTTCATATGATATGCTCACTGACAAATCTATAATAAAATCTTTTAGGAAATGCAGATGCACACGTAAATGTGTCTTTCTTTCATATGACTTTTTATTTATAATACAGAACCCTGCGGAGTTTTGACTACATAACATTTCCTTGAAATGAAAAGAACCATGGACCTGGCATGACGATGACTTTATTGTCGCACATCGACTTGCATTGCAGAATTAGAATCCACTAGCATGCACCTAATTTGCCTAATGACGAGAATGCATCAACGCTGACTGATTTTGAGACTTACTACCAACAATTGTACAAACATGAGCATTTTTATATAAACAATTGAATTAAGGAATGCAACAAAGCTTTAAATTAACAAATATTACCATTTTATTTAAACATGCACTTGCTTTAATTGTTAGATTAACATGTTCCCTTTCTTAAAATAATAATTCCGTGTGTATATAGAAGATTATGAGTATTTGCACGTTTCAAATAAGAGTTCTATTCCAGTTGTTATATTTTTTTTAATTGAAAACAATGTTATAAAAAAATATTGTCGATGTCTCATTAAGCAACAACTACTCGAAATAGGTAAAATTTCAAAACATTAATATGATTCAGAAAATGTTAATTTAAATATTTTAAGTGTTTTTCCCGAGTCAACATTTCATTTTTCGTTTTACACATAACATTTTTGCTTTCTGAATTTAACCACTAAATACGTATATGCCACGTGATATGAAATACATAACAATTTTCTGTGTGTTCATATAAATCTGGTGTATACGCCATTTGGTATAAAAAGTGTCTACCCCATCTTGTAGGGGAGTTCCTGACGGGAGTTGGGGGATCAGTTAAAAATTAGGTTTCTGTAAGATCACCGCGTTGGTCAGGGACACAGGGAGTGGGGGGGGGGGGGCGTTCCTGACACCTGTTACCCAGCTATTTTGTTAGGAAGAAGGAAAGAGTGCCCATATTTGACTGCAAAGCTTTTGGAACACCTTTAAAGGCCGTTAAAAGGGCTAAATTGTGTGAACAGCGACTGTGTGTGCTGTATCGTCATAAAAGGTAGATGGGCGGATACGGATATGAAAACGAATAGTTTTTTTTTTATCCGTGGATACGGATATTAAGCGGATCATTTCTTTCTCATATCCGAGAATACAAAAATGAAACGGATCGCATTCTTGCGTATTTCAGCAAGTTTTTTTCAGTTTATCTTAAAAGTTAAATAAGGTATAAGTTTTATAAAGAAGAGAGCTTTATAGGATATAAATTTATCTAAGAAAAAATAAGAAAAAAATTAATCAAGTACCTTTTACATTGTAGTATAAACAATTTTTACTAATTTCATGACAATTAGTAAACGGCTGAAGTGCATAGGTCTAGGGATCTGGCCTACCGCGCGGCCGTTTTCTCCAGCTGTAACGTGAATTCGGGTTAGAACCCCTCAAAAAGTCCACCTCCCAAGGCATGCCTTAATTAAGCAGACAACCCTTGTGTAGATCTGCCTTAACCCCAAAACCTAAATAACTTTTATGATCATTTACAGTGAAAGTAAAAAGTTTAATATTTTTAATATTAAATAAAAATCATAATCACTCTCAATCCCTATAATCGAGGGTGTCTTAAAAACAGTGGCCTATGGTTTCCTTCTTTAAATGTTGATCTAAGACATATGGAATGAATTACATAGTTATTTTATGATATCGAATAAAATTTTCAGGAAATTAAATGTAAATAAATACAAACTTTTATTTTTTATACAGACCTCCTCTTCCAAAAATTCCCATTAAGTAAAATATACCCCCATATATTAATGAGATGATGTAGAAAGTTTCAGATTTTATTACTAAAGGTTTACAGATATATTTCATTCACAGTTGGTGAGGGAAAATAATCTTTGCAATATCAATAATAGTATAAATACAATTATTAAAACTATTATAGTAAAACTAATTAACCATTAATTAGATTAACATTTTAAGACATTTACATTTTACATTTTAAGAAATGAGTTTTAAATCATTTTAAACCTACAACCTAGACAGTTACTGGAAGCAAAAATATGCTGTAATTGTGTATACATTATACTCAGGGGCGTAGCCAAGGAGGGGTTAGGGGGGTCATAATCCCCCCCAGAGGAATTTTTTGCCATACAAAATGTATATTCTTCACTACATTATCACACACACGTATACATATATATTAGTTGTAGTAGTCGTAAACACCCCCATGAAAAATTTCTGGCTACGCCCCTGATTATACTTTGCAAAAGGTGGGTAAAACGGGACAAAACTTGCTAAAATTTGTTCAAGAAGGTAAACAACAGTAAATAATATTTTGGGCAAATTACATATATATAAATATAAATATGTATAAGTTCACACCCCTAAACACGAATTAAAACAAATATTTTTATGTATAAGTTTTCCCCAGTAATTATTTAGTTTTGTAAAGTTAATAATAATAATTTTTAAAAATTCCCCTAAACTAATACGGAGCTGAGCCCTTAAAAGAAATGTACAACATAGGCGATATGGACTGCGATATCTAAATGACATAATTTTGGAAAATTTTGCCCAACTATTATTTAGAATTGCTTACTTTCTCTAAGCGGCTAAATAAAGATTAGTATTATTGTTTTTATTTTTTTGAACGCGTGAAGTCGGCATTGACAAGCACGAATTAATATATAAAACTTGGCACAAGTTTTATCAAACTTTGCCCCGTTTTACCCATTTTTGCAAAGAAATTACTTACTTAATGTAAAACTTACTGTGAATTAATTCATAAAGGGTTACTTCAATCAAATCTTATTTAGAAACATCTGAAATATATTATGATTTTGGTTCTCAATTAATTTAGGTAAAAACGAAGAAAATGAAGACAGTTTTTTTGTAAATGAAAAATTCTATATGGGATTTGATACAGTAAAATCCCGCACAGTTCTCCCGTTCAATACGGTGTGCGCCTGCCTCTGTTTCGTGTGTGGGTGAAAATGGCGCTCATTCCCCTCTGCTTGTTGTTTCAAACAGGGGAAAAAGAGAAACTCACTAAGGGGCTCGCTCAACCTGGACAAAAGGAAGTGCATCTTTTACAGGACCCCTATTTTGCACCCACAGATGCGCAATCAATCACTCAGTTCTTTCCCTTCATTTTATACAAAAGCGGCCTATACCATAAATCTTAGATATTCTTAATTACAATATTTTTAAGGCTTTATGTGTACTTCTTCTTTAGTCAGTAATTAATTTTTCAAGTTATTTCGAACCCACTATATGTTTCATAATAAATATATATGTTCATTTGAATACATAAAACAATAATATATATTTTGTAACATTTTCGTATCTAGTATGATATCTACATATTCCAGAAAGTATAGTACATTGGAACTGCTTTATAATCCTTAAGGTTATATATAAGGACTACCGATTTTAGCATTTTTGATTCTTAATCACAAGATTTAATATGCTGTAGAGAAGAATAAAAAGTACGACATAAATAACTTTTCCTAGAAAGCATTCAAATACTCGTAGGTTTCATCGATTTCCTATGAAAGTGTTTTCATATGTTATAGAAATAACTGTATCGTTACTCTGCGGTTTTATTGAACACATTGCATTAGCAATGTTTAAACTAAATGCCAATATTTTTCTGCTCAAGTTATCAAAACAAAATTATAACCACAAACATACTGCAACGTTCTTGTTTCATAAGAATATTTGTAATGGGTAAATTTTGTAGATGTTAAAGCAACCTTACGTGAAAATGAAGATTCTGCAAGATAAAAACTTGAATTAATCTCATATTTCTATCTTCCAAGATATGATTTGTCGGGCAGCATTTTAGAGAAAACTTAGGTTAACTGGATGCTGAAAAATTAAACACAAAGAACAGTAAAATTCTAATGAGAAGTTCTTTAATTTATCCAGAACTGTATATGCTGTTAAAATATTTTTGCTAAGTTACGACTTTGTTTTTCGAATCCCTTTTCCAAAATGTAGTCAACATGTAGCCTGACGTTATTGAAAAAAGCCTTGAACTGGTGAGCCTTAGTACTTGAGACGATGACTCGTGTATACAGAAATTTCAGGTTTAAAGCTTTGAAGCGACCTAATTACCATCCAAAGTCACTTGTAACGCTTTTTTTATTGACGTCCCTACATCCAAGAAGAGGATCGAATCTTCGGTTTCTTTTTTTTTCTCTGTATCTCAAGTAGAAGCCACTTTCCTTGAAAGAATCCTCCGACTAAAATTCTACTCTTAAGCCTTAATCCATCAGAAAGGTAATCGGCTTTAATAAACAAATATATCTCTTATGCAAATCCTGCGATTTGATTCAAGAAAGTAAAAGAAAAAAGTCAAAAACGGAAATTATTTCTATCCTACTGTATGGATTTTCAAAGAGCCTTTAATGCAGTTCGCCGCGAGTACGAGTGAAAGAATTTGTAGTTTTTATCAATTTACTGGGATGGAAACCCCCGAACGTATTATATCACAGATTTCCTTAAATGAGAAACGCAAATGCGTCAAAAAATGAAAAATTATGGAAACTTCATTTTCATGTGATTTTTTCAAGAAAACTAGATTATTGGAATAATTAAATCCAAAATACTGTGGCTAAAATCGCTTGGTTTAGTTTATCACCCAGAAAATCAGGAAGTTTTGAAGCGATAGAATGTTTGTGTGTTTTTTGTTTGTTTTTTTCTAGACGAAAAAGGACAAATGGTGACGATTCAAGTTTGAGCATACAAGGTTTAAGAAAATTCATTTGAAATAAAAGAAATATGTGTTTAAATTTTTAGTTTAAAAAAATTCCAAAATGTATAAAGAATTTTTATTGCATCACTTGTTGATATTATTGTATGCGGATGATAATTACATAAAGTTTAAAAATCTCAATTTTCCTTTTTTAATACCTACTATGTGATATGGGTGCACTTTTATATTAAATTTCATTATTATGCTAATAGCTTTTACAGTTTTCCCCACCAATTATATCAATATAGTTTAGCGTTAAATTTATATTTCTTCTATAATTTAACGCATTACAACATTTAAGTTCGGCGAGATTAATTTAACTCCCTTCAGTTATAATGTCATCTACATAATTTCTCATTTAAATAAATTTCAAGTCGTAAGTGTCGCTTGTTGAAAAAAATAAAATACCACGTTAGTGCTTAAATGGATTAGAATTGCATTTTAATTAACTCCCTTGTATGCATCAATACATGCACTTGGAACTAGACAGACGAAATCATATTTACCTTCCCAACTATACATAAAATTACTTAGCTTAAAATAAGAAACTATTCACCCAATAACCTGCTGCGTAATTTTGTTTGCCATGCGCATACCATGTAATTGACAAACTCTACTTGAATTCCACAATCCGAAAATTTCCATAATATTTGAATCAACAATATTTTTACTATCCTCACACACCATACTACTTCAATTGTCCTAACGAATTTGCTCTAAACATTGAGTTTTCATCAGATTTTGGTAGATCCATTGATTGAGTATTTCCTTAAGTACTTAGTGAGTTAACAGAAGTGTCCTCCCAACAGAATATTAATCCCTTGCTAATTAAGGAAAGAATGGAATTTTCTAAAGAAGAGTCGGCAAATAATCGATTCACTTGTGGTTTGCAAAATTTATTGGTCGGTAGAATCTATAAACTGCAGAAGCATAATAAGAGCGTAAGTGAATTTAGCTGCGCTGAAATCACTGTTTGGGGAGTTATTCAAGCATTAGTTTATTACGAAAGGTTGTTATTAGTTGTGCATTAAACGTCGAGTCACTGCATAAATATTATGCTAGATCTTAAAGTTCTTTAATAAAATGACATGAAATAGTTCTTTACCGACAGAATAATGAATTGTCAGCGTTAAGTTTATGTAGGGAATTAAATTTGCTTTTGCTTATGTCGTTAAGTATATGTTAGGGTGTTTAAAAAACATAAATTTTGATATTTAATTCAGGCGGATGGTTTCTATGTGTCATTTCACGAGAAAAAAATAACAAAAATTACTCATGAAAATCAAATATTTAGGGTCGCTCATATCCGACAAAGTAGTAAGAAATATATGATGTCATTTTTTTTGTTTGTTCTGGTAGTGTTTGAACTAAGCAAGTGAGCTAAGCAAAAGAACATTTAGGGAAGTATTTCGTTACAAACTTTATGAAGAATACAGTGTTTAAGTGTTAAAAGCTTGTTTTTCTCAGATAAAGTTTGACACCACTCTGCGTCCAGGCATTTGAAAAAAAGTGTCGTGAACCATTATGTCAAATCTTGATATAACGAAGATATTTGGTTGGCTATTGTGTAATTATTAAATTGCGTTGTTACGGTTAGAAATCCAGATCACACTTGGTTCACTGATCTTCTTGCAAAAAAAAAAAAGCTACAAACTAAGATTTTACGCTCTTGTATGATTTGATTTCCTCTCATTGCCCTGTAGACACCAAAATCAGATTAGCTGCACTTGTCAAACTAAGTTGACACTTCTATTTAGGAAACTGCCTTGTAGGACTTACTTTTTTTGATTGGAAAATTTCCACGGACGTTAAAAGAAAAACGGCTTTAGTTCTAGAAAATTATTCAGGAAAGCTTATCAAACTGAGGAAGTTTTCAGTGCATCGGTGGTGTTGTTTTAAGGCAAAGCTAAACAAGGGCTATCTGCTCACGGGGGATGTCTTGGTTGGAGGACTTTTTAAGGGGTTGTAACGCGTATTCATCTTTTAGTGCATGGGAAGAGAGGCCATATACTTTCTCTGTAACGGGTTCCTCTTTAACAGAATTGAGAAAGATGTCATCGTCTTTATTTAAAAAAAAAATCTTGTATATTTTCAAATTCTTGGAATCTCATATCATTTTGCTCCGTTTGAACTGGAGAATGGCCGGAAAACCAATCTCTCTTAACTATTCTGGATACTGTCAGAACCTGGGCGTAAATAATGGTACTGCCAGCGTGGTTTGGCGCTCTCTCAAGAGTATACGAATAAAATAACCAAGAATAGTAAAAATAAGCAGACCGTGTATAGTGTCGTTAGCCGTGATAGGCAAATGAGGAAATCAGCCTCGAAAAAATATAAAAAAAATTCCAATAAATTCATATTGTGTTCTTAACTTTGTTTTATCTTCAAGTGATAATTTTTTAAAACACACATAAATTTAGGTTTACTTCAACTTACGTGAAACATTCTATCGGAAACAGAATAATAATATTTTAAAATCGATCACGCGAGTGCATAACCGTGTATTACAAACTTAAGCAAAATACTCTAAATCTTATAACGTACAAAGCAATGAACGACCCTAAATATTATCAGAATGCAAAAATACAAACTTCCCGGTTTTCTACTCGGCAAACAGACCCTATTAACAACCCACCCAAGATTATCAAAAAACACCACATTTCGAAATACTGTAGTATATGTATGGCTTTTTTTCTTCAAATATGCATTTTTTATATATTTGTTGTCTTTTTTGTAACACCTTTATAATAAATAGCATAAGAAATTGTTTTCGTAATTCGTTAAAATCTTTTATTTCATTGAAAATATTGATCAAAATATTTTTTAATTTAACGTTTCAACCGCAAGAATGATATAACTTAAAATACTTATTCCGATATTACATTTCCTTTGGTTTGTTTACCTATCATTTATGTGCAGCGGTTACAAAATTTCATCATTTTAATAAAGTCGGAGTAGCTCAAAGTTTTGTACATTATTATAAAATATAGGACATGTATTTTTATTAATGTTATGCAAATCGAATTCATAGGCATTTCCTTTTGAAAACAAGACAAAGTATAAAATAACTTAACATTGTTTTGTGATTATTCATTGTAGTAATGTGTTAAAGATGACTGATTATTCAAACACTATTAGAAATATTGTTGCACAGCATATTCGAATGCATGGTACAATGAGTACAAAAACATGTCTCTAAAAGTATTTTATCATTTCTTTACGTAATATCTGATTGAATACTTCAGTAGTTTTACCCTGCTGCATATTAATAGAAAACGTTTGGTTGATTCTACTAGAAAATGTGTCATATGAGGAAATTACGGGTAACTTTGTTTCCTGGCAAATATTGATCATTCGCTTTATAGCATTAAAAAAATTAAGCTAAATTATGCCAAATCATTCTTTAACATTCTATTTTCTTATACCAAGTTCAAAAACAATGTAACTATAAAGCAAATAAGAGAAAAAAATAATTTTTTCAGTACTGCAAAAAATCTTCAAAAAAGATTGTCTCTAAAAATCAGGATTTTTTTTATATTCATGTCAGTGAAACATTTTTGATAAAACAATTTTTTTGTTGCAGTTTGTTACTTGCAGATGGTCTAAGCTTTTCAAACGTACATATACTTCATTATTTTAAAAATTAATTTTAAAGTATCCCCATTCTTCCTCAAGTTTACTGGGGTAATTCTGAGTCACAGGGGTAATTCTTGGTCAGTGATATTTTTTTTATATTTTAGGTGTTTTTAAATTTATTTCCGTGTAAAAAATATTAGTATTTACTATAACTGTTGTACTTTACTGTAATATTATATTAAAATTTAGCTGGTAGATATAGAAAGTTCTCCAAATGCAAAACGGGCTAATTTGAAATTGTTAACGGATAAAGGACGGTCTAATGACAATGAAAGTAAGACTGAAAAAGCTGCAATAGTAAAATTCCAAAAAATCCCTCTTTGGAAGATTCTAAGAAGGTGATACAAGGAATTTATACAGTACGTCGAGAGCAGAAATACTCTGCGGTGTATTAGGATTAAGGTGACCAAATGTGCCCGATTTCAAAAATTTTTTCAGTTTTTCATCAGAATGCAAAACGACAATTGAGGACAAAATTTTAATAAAAACAGTTATTTCTTCCCAATTTAAAAAGAAATCAATCATGTTTTCTTTATTTTGTTAATGTTAATAATGCTTTAGTTGAATAAAATAAGCCATTTTAAAAGGAACACTGAATTTATAATATGCCCAATTTTGAAACAAAAATTAGGGCCAGAAAACTGATTTGTCCCCAATTCTTTCTTCAAAAACAATTTTATTTTTTAAATTAATTTTTTTCACAGCACATCAGATAAATAAAAAATCTATCTCTGTGCTAAATAATGATAATTTAGAATATTATTTACTTTTGAGATGAATTACTATGAAAAAGAGGTGGCCCACATTTATCCCATATCTGACCCATAATTGCCCTATCAATAATTTAAATAAAATTAATAATAATTCAATTTCAGGTAAAGTAATTATTTGAATAATTTCTAAATTATTTAAGCTTACTTCATGCCAAATTCAATCATTTTATCTTTCATACTTTAGAAAATATTAAGATACTGTTGTTTTTTACTTCTAATTCCCCATATAAACCCACTTACTTTTGTTCCTCTTCGTATATGGACTTCAAGCTTATCTAGGTTTATCTAGATTCATTTAAATTAGATTACATTCTGTAGATTCATTCTACATATTCGATAGATTTCATACTTTGTGTTACATAAAATTGATCACATTTTGAACTAGGAAATCTAAATAGAATTATACTGCTGTACATGGCGTTTCTTAACCCAGCGCTATCAACTAAAAATGCAATAGAATCTTTAATGAAAACCGAAAAATAAATAAATAATTCTACGATTGACTGGATTATTTTTCAGCAAAATTTCAAAGACCTTGAGAATGAAAATGCTCTTTATCCTTTGTAAAATTAGCTTGTGTTTCGGATCCCACTGGAATTATTTGAAATTTGCTTTGATCTATATTGAACAAAAAAGACAATATTACCTTTATGGTAACTAAAAATCTACAATACCACGCGTATGATCAAAGCTTGGCGTCAAGATGTTCTTATTTCTAATTTGCATGAAGGTCTTTTAAGTGACACTTATCACAAAAAATAATTAAATACGAAAAGCGTGAAAACTATCAGTATTCAACAATTGACAATTCTTATTGTAGATCATTCTTCATAAACCATCATCGGCAAATCCGTTCTTCATTGATGTGGCACTAATTATATATTAATTGAATTTTCTAACGTTTACAAAATTAATGTATATTTAAATCAAAAGTTTTCTTTCTTTAACACTACGTTCCAAATAAACTCTTAATTTTTCCTATTTATACTTATAAAACGTGTAAATTTAAAAATGCAAAAACCTTATACGTTATGCATTATGGACTTATACGTCTAGCATGCAACCAATCCTAAACGTATAAGTCCACTTCATGTAAGAATACAGGGATGAAAAATCACTGTTAATCTCATCTTCCTAAAACTATTTGACGTGAATTAATTTGTAAATGGTCCACCTCTGCCCTTAAAAAGTGAAAACTCTGAAAAACGACTTCTAGGTCAAGCCTTCGGTGATTAGAAGCTAAATGATTCACCCAACGCAATTAATCAATGTGTTTATTTTCTAAAAATCTTTTCTTGCAGCATACTTCCGTCTTTACCTTCCTGACGTAATTAAATAATTGCCTACACTTTCCTATCGCTCTTGAGGTAAAGTTCGTGGCTTTTAAGTGTTGTCGTAATTTTTACTTTAGTTTTATTTTTTATTTTCTATTGGTGAATTCGTTTGGAAGGAGTTGCTTATTTCTCAGATAATTCTTGGTTACATATCTATTGGAAAAAACTACTAAGGTATTTGATTATCGGTAAAATATTTTATAAATTGTCAGTTTTTTATTGATTCTTTATGTGAAATTCGCTTTGTATATTATAAATGGACTGAGAGTATCTTTTAACAAATGCTAATTACAATTTTGTTTCTGGACTTTGCAGTCAATAATACTTTGAATTAGTTAAGACGATTTAAATATCGCTAGCATTCTTTGTAATTTTTACGTAACATACATTATCAATAAACAGTGATGCGTTTTTTTTTATTATATTATTATTGCTCGTAACATTTCCTTATAACTTTGAAAACGACAACTAGGAAAGAAAAAGGGAAAGCCACTCTAATTCAGTTCAGATGAATAAATATAAACTCAGAAATAGTGAAAGACACCGAACACAGATGAAAAAATTGATGTCATTGAAACATATATATGCACAATAGCGCATATGCACTGACAAATCATACATCGCTTGAATAAAAATTTATATATAAGATCCCTATTTTCTTTATCTTATCCTTGGACAAGAGAGTTTTTCTCCCTGCTTAAGTTGCTTTTTAACCATTTCGCTACCAGAAAAGTTGACCATTCCGGTGTTATAGAAATTACATACTTTTATCGTAGTTTTTCGTTAGAGCAGAGATAACTATTCAAGAACTGGAAAGATATTCTTCATTACTTATTGCTGACAGATGATTTTTAAGACGATTTTTTAAAAGTTTTAATCTCAGCCCACAAAATAATCTGAGTCAGCAAAATAATCTCCAGACTTGAAGCTAATTAATTAGCAAAAGACAGTTTAAAATAGCATAAGTATTGCTGACAAAAATGATGTTGAGAATAGAATCTCTTTAAAGTACCACCAGCAAAGCCAATCAATTTATTTCAATATAGTTTAACTAAAGAAAAGTACAGCGGAACCACTTCTCTTGAAATGAACAGTAGAAGCGATTTAAATGTAATAAAATCTGTTACACATTGTTTAATCTTGTGGAAACAATACACTTTGTCCTATTATCATAATTCAAACTTTTTTATAACTTTCTATTACAGTTTGTAAAGCTAGGTTATTAAAGAACTATTATATTAGCAGATATAAAAAAGAATAAGTCTATGTGATCGACAGTCCTTTGCGATTTTCGTAGTCTAAAAAAAAATTCATGTTCATTACACATTTTCTACCGATAGGAAAGAGATCACATTTCGAGCACGTTGCTTTTTAATTGTTTTCGTGATCAGCTTCTGTTTTAGGCTTTTCAACAAAAGAAATAAAATGGATGTTTATAGTTTATTTAAGCGTTTTTCCTTTGAAATACTAGTTTAGAAATTATACTGGTTTGATGGAATTTCAAGATCCATCCATGTCAGAACGTACATGGATTAATGAAACATTTTTTTTTTTTAAAATAAGCACTATCAGGCGTTATCTAAGTACTTGGGTCATCATCAAAGATGAACAAGGTAGCGGCGACTCCTCCAAAAACTCCAAAACCCCCTTAAATAAAACTAAGATTACACAAGTATTTTTTTTTTTCGTAGGGAGAAAGGAGTCATACACAGAACCAGCCTAATAAATGTAACGTCTTCCTAACAGGCCAAATTCATTATCAACCGAATTACGGATGAAAAGGGAAGCACGGCTCATTTTTTGACATACATTGATACACATCTATGCTTTTCTGCATAAAAATCGATTACATTGTTACTGTTATGAATTTTGGGGTGGTCGTGCTCTTCGGGGGTTAAATATTATCTAAAATTCATATTCTGCGCGCCAGTTAATTAAACGTTGCATTTTGTTCCATGAAAATTGGTTAAATAGAACGCGAGATAGGAACTTTTGGATGTCCCCTTTATTTAACAAAAGGTTATATCGAATTCTCGAGAAATATTGGTGGTATCGCTTAGCTAACTTCAGTGGGCTTTGGGGACTTTTTTTTTATACCAAATTTGGCGATTTTTCGTCAACTTTAATGTTTGCTTTCCTGCATAAGTATTACGCATAAGGAATTAATATTAAGCAGACGAGGTCCACATCCGATTGGGATTTTTCTAGAAATAGAATCTCGTAGAATTGCTAGACACTTCGGAGAGATTATAAGAAGTGTCGATCACATCCCATTAATTAGTTCAGAGTAGTCCCTTGTCTCCAGCAGAGAAAAGTTATTCAGCTGACAGCCCATATGTTCTTTACAGCGGTATTATAAGCGACGCTTTCTCATTTGTTTTGAGAAGCTTATTTTTGAATGCTGTTTGAGAATATTTCGTTGTTGTATGCTGAGGAAGAGATAGCAGTTTTCCTCGAGAATTCTCACCGAAATTTAGCCAGCGGAAGGATTTTACTGTGTGAGAAATACCGCATCTGAGAAAGCTTCTGCGTTAAATTGAATGTTATAAAATCGTGTTTCTGTTTATTACTTTCTGTGAACTGAGCACTGAACACTGTTCGTCGACTCTCTAGAACCCCCCAAAAATTGTGTTTGTTCCGTCCTGTCAACTAGACTGTTCACTAGAACTTTTCAATATATACTGGACTTTGAAGCTGCTAACCCGGAAACTAAGCGCAGTTTTTTGCAACATTTTTTTAACAAGACAAGTATCATTTCATTTACGATTTTTATCATTCCATTTGTCAAATTAACTACATAGTTTGTATTGCAATAATACATTTTCATTACATGAATTCACTTTTTATATAACACGAATATGTTTTATTCAGATAAGAAAAACTATAACGTAGAAAAAAAAAACTCTCTTTAAACTTACCCATTGATAGGAAGTGTATTCTTTTGATATTTTCCAGGTGGTAAAATTAGTGCAAGAACATTATTAAAAGTCTAAAAATTCATATTATAAGAGATTTTAATGTAAGTTGAAGAATTGAATAAATAAATAAGTAAGTAAGTAAGTAAATTGTAAACACATTTTTAGCCGAAAATATTACTCAAAAAAGAAAAAAAAGGCTTAGTAATAATTAAAAAAACCTGTTGCATAAATATAGCCATGCAAAACTAATTCCAACATATATTTATTTTTCCTCTTTTTCCGCGAGAGAAGCTTTCGATAAAATTTAACACGGCATCATTTATTTTCTACGTAAATCAATTTTATTGAAAGGCTCTCCGAAAGTGCGAAAATGAATCATTAAATACCAACGAGTTTTCTTGAATACCGAATGAGTATTTAGTGGAAAAAGTACGGTTCTATGATTTCTTAATCACTTCTAAATTATTCCTAAAGGAGGCAAGGAACCCCGCATAGGCGTGCCTTAGAACGGTAAATCATTCTACGCTTAGTAAAGTAAAAATTAAATTACAGTAAAAAATCGAATTGCTAATTCTTTCTCTAAAACGAATGGCATCGAAAGTCGTTTAACAAAGTTCTCTTCGATGTCAAAACAAAGAATTTTCGAGCTACAAAAGCAATCCTTGAAAATACAAAATACAAAAGTAAAGGCCATTTATCAAAAGAAAAAGTTACAATCTTTTACTGCAAAGACGAGAAGAAAGATTTAGCTTTTTTTTTCTTCTACTAAAGGAATACTAATTCTAACATTGTTTTTCATTTTTATATTTTTTTCTCTTTTTTTTCTCAAAAATGTGATTACGATCGCCAAATCTGCTTCTAATTTTTTTTTTTTTTTTGAAGCTTCCGATAAGATATTCGATTAACAGTTACAAAATAAGTTATTTGTCTTACTCTTTGTCAATATTTTTAAGATTTAGATGCTTTGTCTTACTCGTATTTCTTTTGAAAACAAACTGAATAGCGTATCTAGATGGATTTATAAAAATTAATACCAACAGATAATGCATGGCATGAGTAACTGGATAGAAATACCAACAGAAACAAAGCTAGGTATACATGTGCAGAAAGTGTTGCTTTAGCTTGTTAAGACTAAGGTACTTGCACGAGAAATGAAAGCGTTGAAACGTGGAGCAGTCAGGAAAGAAGAAAACTATGAATTTCGTGGAAATAGCTTAGTCGAAATGTTCTAATATATATATATACACAAAGATGTACTGTTTTAGTTGCGTACTTTTGAATGCGCATGTTTTTTTTTTCATGTACATGGCGTAATGCCATGCTTTTTTTTTCTGTTTGTGGTGTTTTCTTTTTGTGGTGTGGAAAAAACGGTTGATATTTACTACTCACGGTCAAAATTCACAAACGACTTCGGAATTGTGACAGTTTTTCTCATGCATCATTAATTACTAGAAAGGAAATATGACTATAACTTGAACGCTTTATAAAAAGCATTGTTAATTTGTACGCGTAGACTTTCTCGCTTTTTTGAGTGCTTTTTTTTTGCATTAAACTATCCTTATAAAATTATGATCCGCTGTACACTGGCATACAATTGAGGGTGGGGGGGGGGGCAAAATGTCACTTAGAAGAAGGTAGATGATTTTAAAACATGATATCAACCAAAAAGGTTCTAAATTGTATAGAAAAGTGAAGTCATACACGCTGTCGTCCCACATCATTGAAAATACATTAAAACGCTTTGAAAGTACCGTAAAACAGCTGAACTAGAGTGCATAAGGAATTAAATAATATGCTTACCAAGAGTAAGAATTTCAAGAGTGTTTACTTATTTAATACTAATTAATTTTCCCACACCATAATCGTAAACTGAACTTACATTTTGATGTTTTTAAGCAGCTACGTAGTAATACATGAATAAAACGCCTACAACCCCACAGGATATCGCATGTCTTTTGATGCAAGTCAAATTTGCATGCGACTTTCAGAAACACTTCGTTTATAAACTGAACTAAATGCATTTTTTTTTAGCATAAAACGAGCTAAAACTAATCGCATCACAAAAACTACCCGCACGGAGTCCAATAACGTATTTCTTATAGAAAAAGACTAAAAATGTTTTCCGACGTAGGTATGAAATGTTGAATTCAAAGAAGTATATTTTACTGGAAGACACACACGCAAATATTATATGTATGTATATATATATATATATATATATTTCCAAATTTGGAATGTATCAACGAAATATTTCCTGTTAAAATAAAAAAAAATACAAAGTAACTATCACGAAGTACTCGAGGAGAAATATTTCTCTAATATTGTGGATCAAATATGAAGAATTCGTCGGAGTTTTTCGGCGATTTCTTCCCCCATATTCCAGTGAGTATATGTTTTCTTTTCATCTTTTTCTAAGTACCTGTATCATCTTGCATGCATTTCGGAAAAATCAGTTTCGTATATCCTACACAACCAGAAAAATACATTCTGGTTGTGTATGAATCCCATACGACTTCCTAGTTTTTCATCTTGCTTTTTTTTTCTTTTAGAACTACTTAAAATACCGTTAATGATATGTAATACTTCAATTCGAATTTAATTAACCAAAAATTAAAATAACTTTTTCCAGTGTACTTGAAATCGAAAAAATGAAATGCGCTTATAATATTTCATTTAAAATGTAGTTTTAGAGAGTAGCATTTATTTTATTCAAAATTTCCACAAGGAACATAAAAAATGTAAAGCGGTTATCAAAATTTGATCAATGTTGTATGAATTATGTTTTTTAAAATTAGATACAGATGCAGAAAAGGATAAATAATTATAACTTTAAAATGTAACGTCTAATTATATTTCCCTCTTTTTTTATTACCATGAAAATGCATTGTATCAAAGTGTCACATAATGGCAAAATTCCTTCTGCTTGTGAATAGGCTGTTGTTGCCAAAACCCTATTTTACTTCGTTAGAAACACAGTTTTTTAATTTATCGATTGAAATTAAGGAGTGATTGATAATTTGATGTTTTGCATAATTAGTAATTTAAACAGTTCAAAATTGGTTAAAAATTAAATTCACAATAAAACATCAAAGCTTGTCCGACGTACCGTCAACAGGGGCTAATTTGATCCTTGCGGGGTCACTTTTGCACACATAAATAAAGTTGTAGTGAACAAACAATACAAGATAAATAAGAATTAAATAGTTTGGGGTAAATTTAATTATTTTTAATGGAATTTTTTTGTAAGCATTTGTTTACTCTTGAAGATTTTTACCTTCCAAACTTCAGTCTGTGAAGCAATCAGGAGAAAAGTTACGAAGGTTCTTGTAAAAATATTTACCTTTAGAAACCTGTTACCAACGTTTTATCATAGCTTGTCCATAGTTTATCTATTTTGTTTTAACCGTCATTTTCGTGTTGGACCAAAGTAAACCAACGAGGTCCACAGCAGCAGCCTTTTACGGTATATCAGTGGTTTGATGATTTCTTTTACATAGCTTTTAGTTTTTTAATGGGATCCTATACCGATTTAACTATGACATATCCTACTAATTTTTATTTGCTTTTTCTATTCTAATGCCAAATAAATAATTCCATTAATCTACGAAAAAGTAAATCAATGAAGTACAGAGGCTCGTAACCACAACATAAATGAAGCAGGAATAATAGTTAACTTTTCTAATTAGAAGGTTCCATTGCATATGACTTTCTCTGAAAAGTGCATCATTAAAATTGTAATAAGATATAATTATTTTTTGGAGTTCGCTGTTTCTTTGGAAGAAATATTTAATTATTAGCAGAACATAGTCAACAATTTCACCAACACTTATACATACAATTCAAAGTATTATTTACTCGAGCATGAAAGTGACGTTTTCGTTAATGCAATACAGTGGATTCAGAATCCTCTTAGTTCCCTCTACCATCCTCTACATCCATGCAGGAGCAATCACTCTAGTTAAATGCTGTATTTGGAAGCTGATTTTTGCTATGCATATTGTTGATGTATTAAAAACTAGTAACCCGACTGGAACAAAATTTTGTATTCTGAGATTTTCAAGCATACTGATTCTTATGAAATGAGAAAGTAAGTTTTTTTTTTTTGTTTAGGGATTTCTAAAGTATTTTTTACTAATTCACAGTCAATATGAAACAAATTCTTTAATCCAAAATGAGTGTTCCTATACTTTTGCATATTTTGTTAAAAAAGAAAATGAGGCAGATATTTTGGGTTATATCATTTATATTGATCATCAAGGAAGAATTTTTTTTTGACTGTTTTCGTGCTGTGGACTGGAAAACTTTAATTTTAAACTAACTTTAAAATTGATTTTTTGTTGCAGTTTATCCCATGAATTGCAAGACTACTCGTAGAAGCAGCTCAATCCATGTTCGGTAATCCACAGTTTTGTTCTTTAAAACTCCATTATCTGTATGGATTAAAGCATAAAATGCAATACTTCCTATATTAATGACGTGCAGTCCTTTTTCTCTAAATACTTTCGTATACCTCTACAGACTGGAGGTGCCTACCTATCACGTAGTGGTTCGACCAACTGCCTTTAAAATGCTTAGGCTTCCTAGCACAATTCAAAAGGTAGAAAAATTCTGAATATTGCCACCCTTCGGAATCTGCTAGCGACTTTCAAGAGGACATTCGGTATCACAAATATAGCGTGCACGTACAGCTAATGCATGTACATGCTGATGCTGTTAGTAGTAGAATGGGAAATCAACGCACAACCTCCCTTTTACTGGTCTAATCACATTTGTACAACTAACTGAATTTTTGTAATTCCTTATAGCTGTTCGCTATTTTAGTAGAAGCTATTTGTTGTTGAAAATGCAATTTTTTATGAACATTTTACAGTAAATTCTGTATGTATGTTACTCTTAGAAGGGAAAAAAAAGAATGCATTTCAAATACCGGGTGATCCAAAAGTTAGGATTTTTTCAAATCAAATTCATTAAAAATTCATTAAAAAAGAGCAAATAATGATAGAAAATTGCGGTTTGCACAAATAGGTTTAGGGAATGATGGGATTTTTATAATAACAAGAAATTTTGCAGTTCCAAATGTCACCGGTAGGTGGCGCTGACACGCACAATGGGAAAAAAATTTCCAATTTAAAAAAATCCGAAATCTCTTTAATGCTTTCTATGCAAACTGCAATTTTGTATCATGATTTGTTATTTTTTAATAAATTTTTGAACTTTTCACTAGCTTTTGATGCATCCTAAGTGCACCAAAGTTTAAAAATGCATTTAAAAAGAACAAATAATGATAAAAAATTGCAGTTTGCATGGAAAGCATTACAGAGATTTAGGATTTTTTTAAAATTGGAAATTTGGTTCCTATTGTGCATTTTAGCGTCACCTACCGTTAACATTTGGAAGTACAAACTTTCTTGTCATTAAAAAAAATCCCATCATACCCTTAACTATTCGTGCTGTGACGACCATGCTACCTTTTCTGAGTCGATAGACGACTCAGCCATTAGAAACTGGCCATTAGAAACTATTGTTCGTGTATTGCGAGATTTCGGGGTTATGTCTAAAATAAATATCTAGCTAAAAATGAAATTCATATACGAGTTTAAGCCATTATGGAAGTCATAATTGCATATGACAAAATGTAAAGTAGTAACAGATCCAAAAGAATGGCAATTGATTCCAGATCCATAACAGCCGTAAACAGCAGAGAACAAGTATCTGCTTGTTATGGCTGTATGTACGGCTATATAGCAATATGTTAGTAATGTCCCATTACAATTTTATATTAAGATGAAACCACCCAAGTCGCAAACAACCGTTAAATAAACGGCAAAATACCGTCTTTTTGCAGTTCAGGAACTTGGGAGAAAGTGCCGATATGGGCCACTTTGTCGCCTTTACATCGGCAAACACTATGGCGCCGATCAGATCTGCGCGTTAAAGTTCCGATCATCGAGAAACAATGAACATGCAAAAAATTAAGGATTTTAAGTAATGATGAGGCGATGACTATCCGAGGCACTGATGGCAGACCAGGTAATTAAGAATTGCTACTAGGGAAGTCTCAGGACTTCGAGTTTTTATAGAATAAAGTAGGCCTCTGATACTGTAACAATGAAGATTTTCTACAGTACACATTCAAAATTTTCGTACTTTTATACTGTACATTCATTGATGAAAATGTGAAATGCATAATTTTTAACAAAATGCTTGCTTAAAGAATACATAACAAAAGAACATATTTAATTTCATTGACTGTAGGTTGAAAATGTATGCTAATCACACTTTAAAATATTCACTATTAATTAATCTGAAGATTGAGGTTGTCTGAGAATTAACGAGTAACTAGTGGACGCGTAGCCATCTCCAAAATGTGAATCCACATTTGACAAGCACGCGATGATTCCTTGCTTTTTATGCTAAGCGTAAAAGCACGGTTTGAGAGCACTAAAAGTTGATTTACAGGTACGAATATTTAAAGAAAAAAGCAGTTATCGATGAAAATAAATTGGTACTTTCACTCAACATAAATTTAGAGCACCTTTGCTAATGAAAACACACAGGCAAGTTTCGAGGGAAAAATTCATTTGAATATTTATTTTTCATTTCACAAAAACAGAAGCAAAACATCTAGGATTAAAATCTTCACTATAAACCTTATTTACATACATCTTGAGAGGCATACTATCTATAGAGAAGCGAGAGAGTAAAAAGTCATGTCGTACGATAAGCATATTTTCCATGTACGAGAGGTCAAGGCCTAGCCCAATGTGGACTGTCCAGCTTCTGCCGCTCCGATTCCTCCGAAGTAAAGGGAAGTATAGCATTACATCAGAAGTACAGTGTGTCCAAATGAAGAACAGCAGGATGTAAAATCCTAACTACTTCCAGGAGCTGACGCAAAAGTATTAACTAAAAAAAAAGCAACAGCGAGAATAGCATTGAGATTGGCTGAATGTAAATGGGATATAAAAGTGCCGATAGATTTTTTAAAGGACCGAGGATACCTGTGAAACTCTTGGAAGTAACCGCTTTGCTCAGTTTCCACAGTATAAAATAAGAAGAAAAAACTTTGATGAGAAGAGATTTAAAAGAAGTTTTTTTTTTTTTTTTTCCACCAGAAGTCTACATATCCAACATAAAAAATTTCTCCCTTTACACATTCTCATTTTTATTCACTACTGAGAGTTTTAAAAATCAGAATAATTGAGATAACACTTTAACTAGACAGCAGTACTATACATTGAGACTGCATTTCAATCCTAGCCTGCAAATAAAGGGAAAATGTCTATTCTTCCTGATTCCTGAAATTTAAGAAAAAAATGTTGGTTTTTTGTCCCTGTTTATGGCAATATGGATATTTCTTTCCCTGGAAACATCATGCTACATTAGGAGGGAAGTAAACTCGAAATATGAATATCTATTAATATGATCCCCCCTCCCCAGCTTAGGGCAGAATGCTGAGAGAACGTGATACAATCTGCTGCCATAAGAGGTTTCTATCACTGTGTTTTCCTTTATCCTTTTCTACC